>JBBBDQ010000266.1:3657500-3937500 GCA_037127315.1 Ascarosepion bandense
TTTTTCTTCTTCTTCTTCTTCTCATCATTATCTTCGTTCACACGATTTACGTTTACAACCGGAGAACGTGTAATATTATGGATGTTCTCTATCAAATCGTACGTCCTCAGACAGAGAACTTTCGTAAAATATTTAGTCCCAAGCAATGCGGACGGTGAAGCGATGAAATACTAGGTTTTTATTCCGATTTTCTCAATGTCGGGCTTTAAATTATTATTTACTAGTTTTGTTTTAACAACTGTCATGTTTCATAACTCTCGCTGTAGATCACGTGAGAGCAAACCTCATTTGAATTTCAGCAATTCAGCTGTTCAGCTTTAGTAATGGTGTCGTTTTGTTAGTTTCAGTTCTGCTTCGAATTTTCAGTTCTTTTTTTTGTTTTGTTTTTTTGTTTTTTTTTGTAAAGCTCTAACATGATGAACACAACTATGATCCTCATCTTCTAGAATTTTCCGGTTTTCAAAGTATTTCTGCTGCTTTTCTCTTACTTACCCCGACTCTGTATTCTACTGAAACGATGGCGTCTTTTATGTGACAACTCTTCTATAGTTTGTTTACTGGAGCGAATTGGGTGACACACTTGAATATCGAAGCCCTTCTAAAATTTATTTTTTTTCTATTCTCTTTGATATTTTCTTCTTTATCTTTATACCATTGATCTGGGAACTTTAACTCTCTCCTTATTATTTTGTAAGGACCTCGATTATGTTTATCAAATTGGCTTTGTGCCAGATATAACTTAACTCCCAACAGCTTAAGCGAAAATACCCTTGAGAAAGGTATTAATCCATCTCTTCTCCCTCCAGCTTATGGCTTGAATAGCGGGACAGATTGGGTTCTGTCACCTTGGTTGGCAACCAGTCTACCGCAGAAATTATATAACCACTTACTACGGGAAAATCTCTTGGTTAATCAGTAATGGGTCTAAAGAGACATGATCGTTCAAGCGTGTATCACGTATGGCACTTAACTGGCTGATATATAGATCAGTTAGGGATAAAGGATAGTAGAGGAAGGAGAAATTATGAGAAATGGTGTCAACTTGTATTTCTCGTGATACGGTATTTCCTGTTATTGTATTACTTTGTCCTTTCTTTTTCTCTTCTTGCTTTCCATTCTGTTTTTCTGTTTCCCCTTTTTTCATTTTTCTCTTTTTTCTTGTTCAACTTTTTTCTCTTCTTTTCATTAATCAATCGTCTATCTTTTCTTTATCCTCACTTTTCTCTTTCTTTGGGGTTCTTTTTCGAATGATTAAGAAATTTTCGTAAATAACCGTTACAAATGTCTGTTCTAATATGGACATGTGAGTGTCTATGTAAAATTAAATAAAAGAAAAGGAATTTTTTTTGTGGGGGGGTATTTTGATTACCAACTGTTGTACCATTTGGGTCTGATGAGCCGCAACAATAGCACCAAAACACGGTAAAATATGTATTACCCATTGTAATAATCAGAAATCTTTTATAATATATATATATATATATATATATATATATATTAAACTGTTGAATGTCTGTTCATCAATTTAAGCCACTTATATATATATATATAGTCATCCGCAGACAGACCTGTTTCGCTGTATCACAGCCCATCAGTATGGTTAGACATCCGATTGAAACCCGACCGAATTAAAATCAGAAAGCGATTCTTCCTATGGGCGCTAGGTAGAGGAAGGCGGACTTCAGCGTGTTATATACAATGTAAACACACGCCAGTAACCGAGAGTCTTCAAATTCATTACTGAATGAACGATGCATAAATGCGTGAGTAGCTATATGTGAGTATAGTGAGTATAAATTTCAGTTGTCGCTTCCTTTGTTGAGTATAAATGTTCTTTTTTGTTTCCATTTTCTTTAAAACTTCCTCATTACTCACATGTTCAGTTGTTGATATTCTTAGCATCCTTCTATAGAACTACCTTTAAAATCCAGAAATTGAGATTTCAAGTAAGAAAATATTATTTGCTCTGTTTTTTTTTTAATTAAAAATAATTTACCTATACAGTCAAAAAGTGAGCATCTATCTATCTATCTATCTATCTATCTATCTATCTATTCAAGTGATATCACCAGATTACTGTGTGTGTGCGAGAGAGAGAGAGAGAGAGAGAGTGAGAGAGAGAGAGAGAGAGAGAGAGAGAGAGAGTAACCCTGACATTATCAATTAAAAGAACGAATTTTATTGAAATTTTAGTCATTCGTTCCCGGGAGGCCATAGCTTAAGGATAATTATTTTTTAAAAACATTGTTTGTTCTTTGTTAGTAATCAGCTATCCTACAAAGTAGGAGTAGGTGATGGAGAACGGCATGTTCCTCACCAACATAATTTTGATCACCCGCCAGATATATTCTTAGATTAATGCGCAGCTAGCTGAGCGCAACCTAAAGAGTGACCTCTAAAGAAACTACTTGGATCTTTTGTGGCATGCGCACAGAATGACTGATATTTTCTATAATTCAACTGAAAAATTTCTAACGTGTCTTTTTGGTTTCTTTACACATTTTAATTTTTAAAAATTAGCTGTAGACGGCATAACGGTTAAATGAAATCGACGGTGTAGGTTCAAATTCTGTGTGAGAAATTGTTCACTCTACCCTTAGAAAAGGAATGAATTCTCCGTTTGTTAAATAGCAAGGCACATTGGACACTCTAGGTTTTGTTGGGAACTAGTTTTGGAGGAGATGTATCGCTACATCAAATTTCAGCTTACAGAATGTAAAACTGTTGTCTGCAACATGATAGCTTCTGTTTCTCTTTCGGGCAGTGATAACGTTTGGTCCATCCTCAAATGTGGGCAGCGCTGATATGGCTTCTGAGTTCTGCTTGATTCTTGCAATGTCTTGCATTGATGTGGCAACGTTAGGCATCTTTTTGTGGTAGTTGTTACATAAATGTTGCGTAACGTGTAATAAATTACATCTCTCTGTGCATTTTGCATGATGTTGGCCATTTGTAGTGCGCTCTTGATGTAATTTACGTTAAAATTTGTCTCAGGAACAAGAAGGGAAAGACCGAAAATGAATTTATAATATAAGCAAATAATATACATAAAGAAAAGAAAAACAACTATTATAGGAAAATTAAAATTTAGATAAATGTAAAATAGATTAGAAATAAATTTTAGCTGGCATCAACACTTAAGTAATATATATGATATTAAATTAAAAATGTACAATTTAGATTTATTGACATTTGCCTATGAATTCCTTTCGTAAGTTTAAAAGCAGATTTTGCTTAGGATATTTTATTATCATAATTTTTTTAACTAAACATAGATTACATATATCGAAAATATTATTGGGAGTGCTAGACGAACCTATTAGTCTCCAACTCACTATGGGGTTGAGTCCATCTTTTTTTATTTTCCAAAATCTTCGGGAAAGAGAAGTCTGGAATGTTAGACTGGGGTTGGAAAAGAGTGTTTATGAGAGTAGTAACGTTGTTTAAAGTCTTCACCCAGAAATCCCAATGTAAACTTGATAATTCTTTTTGTTATGCATGGAGAAGATAGGGGCTTGGTAGATTACTTGGACAGACCTACAATTGCTTCCCACAAGACAGTTGCTGATGGACTTACAATTGTAATGTGGTAAAATACCAGTTTTAGTATCAGCCCTTTCTAAATTCTTTGAAATTTGTCTGTTGTGTGTGCAGGAGTAACTTTGAAAAGCATTTCTATTAAAAATTTTGTGTAGTGGATTGTTGGCATGGAAATGCTTGCTGACTAATTTTAGTAAATATTTCCGTATATTGTATATTGATAGTCTACAGAATGGGGGGGGGGTAAATTATATTACTTTCCTTTTTCTACGTTTATTTCTCGCACTAGATGGCTCAGAATTAACAATTTCTTTCATGTTGGTGAACTATTTAAGTGCATCGAATTCAAGAAAAAGCTAAAACTTTCCTTAAATTTGATATCGTAGATTTCTATTCTTCTATCTGCAAGAACCTCCTAGATTGTTGTATTAACTTTGTTAAAAATGATGTGCAGATCACCGATAGAGAGATTAAAATTATTTTAACAGCTATAAAATTGGTTCTAACCTTTGACCATTCCACCTGAATCAAAGGTCTCTACGATAGTTTTGATGTCCCTATGGGGGCGTATGATTCAGCCCATGTTGCTGATCTTCTAGGTATTTATATATTAGATACCTTAAGTAGAATTGTAGATTCTAAACAAATTTGATTATACCGTGATGATGGCTTTGTGTTCATCTTTAATAGCAATGGGCCCTTAACTAATAGAATTCGTAATCAAATTATTAGGGCCCTTAAATTCCTAGGCTTTAAAATTGAAGTTTCCTCTAATCTAGAAATAGTCAATCACTTAGTCTTAATGACGGTTCTTATCAACCTTATCTCAAAGAAAAGGATACTCCTAGTTATATTAATGTCAATTCCAACCACCCTAATACTATTATAAAGTAAATACCCAACATTGTTAACGCTAGAATTAATCGATTACCTTCCAACCTCAAAATTTTTAATGAAAATAAAAAAAAAAATAATAAAATAAAATAATAATAAAGTTCTCCAGAAAGCGGCTTCGAGAATAGATTAGTATATGAAAAACCGGTTGTTAATAATATGGCTCCCCACCCCATTCTCTAGACTATGTTTTGCACATGTCTAATATTTACAGTTTTGCAAATGACTAGAAATTCAGTCAGTTACCATATGTGATACACGTTTAGGCGACCATGTCTTTTTCCAGTCATGACTGACTAGGCAGATGATTTTCTCACAGAAGGTTACCGTTTCTTTTCCCGGTAGACTGGTTGCTAACCAAGGCTACATAATCCAATCTGTCCTGTTATTCAACCCATATCTGGATGGAGAAGAGATGAATTAATACCTTTTCTAAGGATTTTTGCGTGTAAGGGAATGCAACAAATTCAACTGGAATTCGAACTCGGCTCTCTAATTTCTCATTCCGAGCCGATATCCATAGCACCACGGCGCACATTCCCCATTTACCCAGCCTTAAAAAAAGGAGTAAAATGCAGACATAAGAAATAATTTAGGTTCATTTTATGAATATGCTCACTTTGCGCATATTAAAAAAAAAAAAGAACTGTGAAGAGAATGAAGGAACATGGCATTTAAGGCCGAGGACATCTTTAATGATGTCATTTGACATAATTAAAACGACTGACACATTTGGGTAGGCAAAACGATTCGAATACTAATGAATCACGGTACTGATAGAACTCATAAACTGTAATAAACCTGTTTGTATAACGTTTATCTATCTATCTATCTATCTATCTATCTATCTATCTATCTATCTATCTATCAGATTCTCTCCCCATTTCCCTCTCTCTATTTATATATATATATACATATATGTATCACTTTGATATATCACACACACACACACACACACACACACACACACACACACACACATATATATATATATATGTATATTACCTTCATATCTATGTATGTATGTATGTATGTATCTATCTATCTATCTATGTCTTTTAAAAATACTAATCATCCTATGAATCGCGTTTGAGTTATTACAAGTTTACATTACTTAAACCTAGATACCCCCGCATATTCGCGATACCTAAGGTTTAAAATTAATTTAAAAGATGAAAAATCTTTCTTGAAACTTTTATTTTAATTTCAAGCTAATAGATTAATTTTAGTATTTCTAATAAGCAAAATTTTAAAACTATTCTAGATTTACTGGAACAAATTTTCGTTTTTAAGTTCATCATCGTTGATTTTAGCCCTATTGCAATGTCAGTCAGTCAAGTGCCATACGTGATACACGCTTGAGTGATCATGTCTCGAAAGAGACATGATTGACCGGGCAAAAGATTTTCCTGTAGTAGGTTACCATTACTTTCTGCAGTAGACTTGTTGCCAACCAAGGCTATAGAACCCAATCTGTTTTGTTATTTAACCCATTCGGATCAATACCTTTTCCAAGGGTATTTGCGCGTAAGTGAATGCAACAAATTCTGCTGGAATTCGAATTTGGCTCTCCGATCTCTTGTTCTTAACCTATATCCACGCACATTGCAATGTAATTCTCTTTATTATTAATAAAAAGATCTTTCAAAAATAAAATGTACTTTTCTGAAACATTATTTGAGAAATATTAGTTGATTTAAAGCTTAAATAGTCTGATTTGAATCAAATATTACTTGATGAATATTATTGCAGTTCGTAAGACAGTATTTACGTTTTCCACAATAGAATGTTTACACAACTAACATTGTAAAGATAATTGAAGTAGGACATATTTTTTAACTATTTTATAATCTATTGCTGTTTTGTATGCATTTTTACTTATAATGTTTAAAATTGATACATACATCATGAAAAAACATAAAGCTGTTAAAAATTTGTCCATCATACTTATTTCAACAGAATAAATGAAAATTCCATAGTTACTATCATTTCTGTTGTGTGTTGAATTTTACATATATATTACGGAAAATCCCGAAGATTAACGAAATGGTTTAACAACCCACATATTGAAATTATAGTCTAATTACGCATTTTCGTAACAAAATTTATCGTAAATAATCAAGCCGGTAGAAATAAATATACTGTTTGATTAAAAACAGAATATCTACTTAAATACGAGTATCGAATAAAAATAATGTTTAAACAAATAATTTCAATATGTCGGTTAAACCATTTCGTTAATCTTCGGGATTTTCCATAACATTTTCTATTTACTTTTGTTGACATTACGATACATTTCAGAGCAGAGATGGTTGTTTGCGTAGAATCGAAAATTGTGTGATATAGGTTTGATTTGAGTGCGCTTAGATTATGGTCTAAGACGCGCCAAATCAATTGGTGGTTTCTTCTATGTTGATAGGGGTCGCAGGTTCGAATCCTGCCGAACAACGCATATTTTCGTAACAAAATTTATCGTGAATAATCAGGCCGGTAGAAATAAATATACCGTATGATTAAAAACAGAATATCTACTCAAATACATGTATCGATTAAAAATAATGTTCCAACACACACACACATATATATATATATATCCAAATGAATAAGGAACGAAGAAAATATTTGCAACGTTGAAAATATTAATTTAAAATAGGGCTCAATATAAAAATAGAGCAATGAACTTTTATTATAAATTATACTTTAGAACATGTACAAACTACTATCTACTACTAAAGTTTTATTGGTAATACAATGAACTTTTTTTTAAAAGCGTTTTTTACAATCATCTTTCATCTTTTACTAATAAGGATAAACAAAATTAAACATCACTATCTAAACATTTTTGAACGTTAAAAGAAGAAAATAATACACTTTAAGTTAAATGGAAAATTCTCAAACAGGCTAGAATATCTAGAGCGGTAAATGAACCATGTTTCCTTTGTCTACAAGAAAATATGGAAATTATTAAATACATGAAGAGTGACATATTACTGAATCAGAGGCATGAAACTACAGTAAATTGTAAACATATTAAAGAATTAACTTTACAATCCTGCTAGAATTATAAAATCTAAGGTTTAAAACTCCAGCAATTATTAACTTTTTTCGCTATTAATCTTACTATCTTGATAATTTACTTTAACTATATGATCTTTCTTTTAATGTTATTTTATCTTTATTTTTATCTTTATTTTCTGTTACAAATTTTGCTCTATTTAATGTTTTAGATTTAAATTTAATTTTAATTTTAATTTTAATTTTTAACATTAATTTTTCCTTCAATTATTATTATTTTTTAATTTTTGGTTTGCTTTAAATTTTATTATTTTTAATTTAATTTTAATAATATTTTTTTCTAATCTGTTATATTAGCACTACGTCTTGTATTTTCAAATGTCCTCAGATCTGCGTTTTTTTAACAATTTCTATGTTTGTTTATGTGATTTCATCATTTTTTTTTAAATGTTAAAGGATTTAGTTTTATACAATGTTACGAACAAATGTATCTATCTACAATTCATTCCCGGTCAAAGTTTGAAATTTCTATTTCTTTGCAGCTTCTGTTGTCTCTCTACCTCTTTCCTTCCCCTTTGTATTTTCTCACTTTTTCTCACTTTCTCCCCACTCTGTGCATTTTCTCACTTTTTTCCTATTTGTTAAGCTCAGACGTCGCGTGACCGATATATGTAGACACCTATATTTTACTCCCTACCTAAATTTAGGGTTTATTTCTCTCTGAGCCGTTTCTCATTGACCCTTTCCTCTTCTTTCTTTCTTTCTTTCTTTCTTTCTTTCTTTCTTTCTTTCTTGTTTTCCTCTTTGTTTTTATTTCCTCTGTGTCCTTCTCTTTCCTATTTCTTTTCCCCACTTTTTTTTAATTCTTTTTTTTTTGTTTTCTCATCCTTCCTATCCTCTTACCTCGTACAAAACATTTTTCCAAAAAGGAAGTGAATTTTCATAAATTTTCTTTTAAAAAATAGCGTTTATTACCATCATTATTAACTACCTGATGAGACATTGTTCTTTCAATGTCGAAACAGAATGTACAATTCTGCAATAGATCGTAGTTTGTACATGTTCTAAAGTATAATTTATAATATATATATATATATATATATATATATATATATATAGAGAGAGAGAGAGAGAGAGAGAGAGAGATATGTGTGAGTGCACGTCTGTAATAGTGTAATATAACTTAAATAAAAAAAAAAGCATGCACAATAACCTAAATATATATTTTCTGCTAATTTACAAACATAATCATCAAAATGTTTTATTAAATTAAATAAAAGAATTGAATTTACAACTTTAAACTTTCTGGCCAAAAACAACAACAACAACAACAACAACAACAACAACAACAACAACAAAAAAGCAAAAACAAAAAAAAAACCCAAAATAAAAAGCAATTATTCAACTTATGACAAGTTTCCATGACAAGAATCTGTTTAGAGATGATGACAAGAAAGAAATCACGAAAATTATAGCAGAAAGAAAAATTGTAAAACCTTTTGTAACAAAATTACATATCAGTCAGTTAAGTGCCATACGTGATACACGCTTGGGCGATCATGTCTCGGAAGAGACATGACTGACTGGGCAGAAGATTATCTCGCAGTAGGTTGCCATTAATTTCTGCGGTAGACTGGTTGTCACCTAATTTGTCCTGTTGTTTAACCCATAACTGGAGGGAAGAGACGGATCAATGCCTTCCTCAAGGGTATTTGGGCGGAAGTGAATGCAATAAATTTAACTGGAATTCGAACTCAATTTCTTGTTCCGAGTCGATATCCACGGCACCACAACGTACATCCAAATAGAAATAACAATTAGATTAAAATAATTTTCCGTGCGTCGGCATAACGAGCGAACGAGAGTATATGTTATTTTAATTTATTGAACACTAGCTACTGGTTTACTAGACAGCGTCCAACATCTAACTATCCATGTTACAGTAAACTGGTAAATCAATTGCTAGCTTCCTCTATGTTGTTCGTGGTCGCAGGATCGAATCCTGCTGAATGGCACTCATTTTCTTAACAACATTTCTCATAAATATTCAGGCCGGTAGAATTATATATGTAAATAAGTTAATTAAAAACAAAATATTTACTCAAATACGAGTATCGATTACAAATAATGTTCAAACAAATAAATTGAATATATCTAAACTTATTTATAAATGGAACTTTGTGTGTGTGTGTGTGTGCGTGTGTATCCGTTACCTATAGACTCCGAAACGGCTGAACCGATTTTCTTGAAAATTGACACAGTCGTACTATAAGCGCCTGCGAGTGTTCTTAGCTAGCTTTTGTGTCAAGGTACTCCCGATAAATATCGAAAATCGATAATCGAAAAAATCAGTTTATAGAAGGAGTGGTCCGTTTTAATCAAATTTGATACACTCATAGACAAAGACATAAGAAACGATATTCAGAAGTTTCAAGGTTGCAGTTCTTACAATATTGCAGAAAATCGATAATATATATGTATAAATCGATACCAGGAAATCAAAATTTGACTTACATCCATTCATTTTTTCTTTCAGTCTACGGTTTCGCTTTAACTGGAAACATTTTAGTCTTTTGTGCCAACGTCCAAAGAGACTGAGCTCCAGGATCATGGATTAGTTTTAAAGCTTTCATTACACCCGAGCAACGCCGGGCTATACTGCTAGTATATGTATAGTTGTGTATTTGGAAAGCAATTTAATACATGTTTCGTTGAATAAGGTTTTATTATTTAGTTACAAACATATATCTTCTTTTCTTTAAACAAATTGATATAAAAATTGCTCAAAAGCTTGTTGGTTTCGGGCGCATTTAGCTAAGCCGTTAGCCATTTCAAAGGATTTTCTTTTGTTATATTACTATAATAAATGATCTGTAAGTGCTGTTGTAGATTGTATAAAATTTGCTATATCTATTATACTTTCTACGTGTGAAGATCGTGAAAATTCATTTTTTTATTCTGGGAACTTTTAAAATCAGAAAATATTTAAAGTAGCGCATAGTATTTGCAGATCGACAGTGAACACAGTTTTAACATTATTCTTATCAAGATTGAATTCTGTCTTCAGCAAAACTAGCAATATTTGCTCACTCATTATCAACAAACAATAAGTCATTCAGTTTAAGTGTTGGAATGCTCTTCTACCATTTATTCTTGGATAGATGTCAGAATAATGCGAAAATTGTCTATGGCTTCCCACTTTCGCCTTATCTGCATGAGCAGCAAACAAAACTTAGCATTCTTTTCTTGCCAGGCTGTCGACAACATTGCAGTTATTTCAGATTGCTTCTACAAAATCCTTTGACGTCAATTGAACTAGCAACAAAGGTTTCCTAGGATTTAATGTCAATAAACATACTGGATTACAATGCTTGTTCCCCATTAATTTATTTTGCTTAAAATTGATCACCGAAAACCAATAACTTAGTCTTCTCCCATCATTTACTGTAGAAAAAGATAATTAATAGCCCTTTTGTTTTTTACAAAACTTCACTCAATACAGTGATCGAGAGCCACTCAACGTAGAATGTTACTCTTAAAATGTTTATGATGAATTAAGTGTGTAACATGAATAAAAAAGGAGGTAGTAAAATTTAAAAAGTTTTTTAATAAAACTTCACTCAATACAATGCTCGAGAGCCACTCAACGTAACTGTTACTCTTAAAATGTTTATGATGAATTAGTGTGTAACATGAATAAAAAAGGAGGTAGTAAAATTTAAAAAAAGTCTTTTTTTTTACAAAACTTCACTCAATACAATGCTTGAGAGCCACTCAACGTAGAATGTTGCCATTAAAATGCTTATGATGAATTAAGCGTGTAAGATGAATGAAATAGGAGGTAGTTGAATTTAAAAAGTTTTTTTTTGTTTTTACAGATAAAGCGGAAAAGCGAACACACCCAGATTATTTTATTGGATTGACTTCCATCTGAAGGACATTTTTTAGGTAGAAATGTTGTTTAGAAAATATACTTTGAAAAAAACAAACTATTTCTTAGAAGACTTGCTACAAGTTTGTTAGTGCCAGATAAGCAACCTAATACTACGAAAGGGGAAATTTCTTTATTTCTTTCAATTCCGGCATTTACCTCTTTCTTTTGACTCTGTCGACATCTATTTTTTCTTTTATAGCCTTTAATATTACATCTTTTATATTATCGTCGTTTTTTGTTTTTTTCAAATCTGATCTTTCTACAGAAACAAAAACAGCGTCTTATTTTTAGATAAACTTTGAAGTTTTTAGATCCCTTGAAGTGTAAATAATGAGTAATTTTCCTCTTCGTTTTTGCTTTATTCCGTTTTATTTCTCTCTTCCGATTCACTTTATTGCAAAGCTTTCTCTTATCTCTTCTTTTCGAGTCTCTCGACATCATTTTTTTAACGTTTGCGCTTTTTTTTTCTGTGCTCAAAAACCTTTGTGGATATTTGTTTTCATTCTTTTTTGTCTTTATCCTTTCAAAGGTTCTCACACGATGTTAAACAGTCCGGCGTTCTTAAAAGAAACGAAAACGAGGTAATCTTTTCCCTTTCATGATGCACCATGTGGAGGTTGAAACATAAAGAAAATGACAAACTGTTACTGTTTCAATGTGTGAAGAAGAGTTTTTTTTATTTTTATATTTCTACCCATGCTTGCTGACAGTAAACTACATAAAATCTGACATTACGAATTTAGTTGCCGCCTTTTTTTTCTATAAGAGTCATGAAACAAATCTAAAAAAAAAAGTATGTTCTCTATGAAGTTGTTATCTCAGCGTTGTACGAAATCTTGACGACTGATATTCGTTCAAATAAAATGGCAGGTGAGAAATCTCAGTGAGAGTTGATTAAAAAACACTGAGTAGAATTACGAGGCATAAATTTATGTCAAGAAACTGTTCACTGTTTACAATAAATTGTCAACTGTTATACTTAAAATATGTTCTTGGTAAAAATGTTTTTTGAGTAAAAAGATATCTTGATATCAGCTGTTTTTAATTTTTTTTCTTTTCTAAGCCGTCAGTAAGCACAAGGTACAAACAAAATCTAAAAAATCACTATCGCCCGGTTCACACTCCACCCACGTCTATTGAACAGGTGAAGAGGCTCATCCCTTGTTTCCTGTTTAGGATGCGGTTTCCGGCTTTCTCTTTTCCAATCTTTTTACTCTTACGTAGCCCTCTGCGCATCAGTGGCGTTATTGCCTTGCTTGGGGTGATATGATTAAAAAAGAAATTAATGAATCTAATTAGTGAAAAAAAAAAACTGAATAAAGGATTTCAGATGAATGGTTTTTCGCTATTATTATTTATTCCTATTTTCCTTTCAGTTTTTTATTGTGTCATATAACAGCCCTCTGGATCGACGAACTCTTCCACTGCTAAAGCAAAGAGTGTATAAACAAAAAGAAATAAAAGAGATTTGTGATTAGACGTGAATTCTCATCTCACACTTCAGGAATTCGTCTTTTAAAGACATTGCTTCAGCAGCTTCGGTCATCATAGTTTTTTCCAACGATCAATGCAGGAGTCTAAGTGATGTTGTGCATGTTATAAAACACAAAAGATTACCAGCATACTCAGTGAAAATAACTTGTACTAGCTTGGTTATGTTAGTCTCTTTGATATGTAGCCTCTGCATAAATTAAGCGGAATAAATAAAAGTTCTAGTGAAAAATTATACATCTGTATCCGATTTACGATTTGAAATAATGAACATTTCTGTCTGAATGTTTAGGATATTTACAGTCGAACTAATGTGTTTATCATCGTTGTTATAGTGAAGCGTATGGAGCTGGTTAATGTTTCTTTGGTTCGGCCTTGTGTCAGATATAACTAAACTCCCTACATCTTATAAGTTTTATGCAGAGTTATAATCATAATCATAAGATTTTCATCAGAAGGTTGGTTGTCGGCAGGATGGAATGTGTGGAATAGTGTAATAATGATATATACATTTTGTATTTTAAAATAGAAATTTATTAAAGGGAAAGACTAACTTAAGTTGTAGGAGTTAATGTGCAATTAAAAATATTATTAAGAAGTTAAGGGTAGAGTTCGTACAAAATGTTCATAGTAGTAATTGTTGAAAGAGATAAGGAGAAAGAGAAAGAGGACAATGTCCGACTCCCTTGAAGTTGAAGTCAAATTTGAGATGTTTGTCTCTCTTTCGCTGCTCCCATCTGAGTCTCTGACGCTACGAAGTCATTTATATGTTCTTCTGAATTTCGCACTGGATCGCCAAGTCTTTCAAGTCTTACAAGTCGCTCCCATTGGTCAAAAATCATTTTAACACCTAGTTTGCGAAATCTGGTTTCCACTTTTTCGTTAAGCAAATGGTCAATCCTTTTTCTATTTGAGAAAACGAGGATTTCACGCGTCATTGTGAATTTTTGTAAAAGTAAAGAAGAAGGTTGATTTTAAAATTAATTTCTTATCCGCTACAATAGACAGCGGAACGAGAATAATTTACTCCTGTAGATTAAATAAATGGTAGATTTCGGGCTTTCCTGAAGGTAACTTGGACCGGCAAACAAAAAAGTTCGTAAGGCACAAAGACTAAAACATTACGATAATAGCAACAAATATGTATCCGAATCTAAAATAATGAAATGTTTTGGAGAGAAACACCAATTATTACCTTTTTCAATCGCTGCAAAACATTTTGATGTGAAAAACGCTGTCTTATGAAAACCAGATTCAAGGGTTTTTCACATCAAAATATTTATAATATTACTCAAAAAGTATTGAAGAGCTACCTAATAATTAGCAACGAGTCACTGCAAATAATGGTGAATATTTAATTGAATAAAGTGTAATTTTACTTTATTATTCCAGAATAAAGTTGATAAACAAAAGCGGAAATTTTTTATAACTCAATCTCATTCCGAAAGTAATGCTTTCTCTTATATTATGTTAATTCCAGAATGTCAGAGATAAATTTGACCTAATAAAATTCAAAACTTAAAGACTCTTTAAGAACACCATTGTGTTTGGAATTTTATTTTAAGATTGAAAAAAGAAAAGAAAAGAAAAACCTTGAAGCACTAACAATGATGCAAGAATGAATTGCAAATAGTCAATCTATCAGGAGATATGGTTTAAAGTCTTTTCTATGCATCGAAGATGATAACTCGTCAGGATCACCACGACCTTTGAACTTGACTGAAAATATTATTGCTGTGCAAAAAAAAAAAAAAAAAAAATCCTGGTAAATATTTGTGTTCGAATTTGGTTACTTGAAAAAATACGCTGACAGTGTGAAAAAGCAAATACGAAGAACTAACTGGAAAAGGAAACTCGAAATGGGACTCGCTAAAGGAAGCTTTAGTGACATCAGAAAACAACATTGTGCCAAAAGAAATCAGACGAAAAAAAAACGAGTGGATGACTGAAGAGATTCTTGACATAAAGCAAAGGAGACAGAAAACTATGCCAAAAGAGGCAAAGGAATACAAGAAACTACACAAGGAAATAAGGAGCAAAGACAGACAGGCCAAAGAGGATTGGCTCAACAACAAATGTGCAGAAGTAGAGAGATTGAGCAGGACTAATAAAGCAGACATACATAAACTAAAATAGAACTAAAAGAACAAAAGCATCTGAGAGAGAGAGAGAGAGAGAGAGAGAGAGAGAGAGAGAGAGAGAGAGAGAGAGAGAGCAAGCAAGCAACTGACAATACAAAAAGATGAGGACTGACCAGAAATTTTAAAGTCCGAACTGGAAGTTGCAATAGCCAAACTGAATTGAAACAAAGCAGTTGGATCAGTCTGTATTGTAATAGAGATGCTGACAACCCTGGACGAGTTCGGCATAGAGAAAATTACAGAAATAATAAACAAAATTTATAACAGAGGTGTAATACCTGAAGACCTAAGCAGGTCAATTTTCATAGCACTGCCTAAGAAGCCAGGTGCAAACGAATGCGAACTTCATCGAAGAATCAGTTTGATGAGCCACATAACAAAACTCATCATCAGAATCCTGATGAATAGAGTGCGAAGCAGAATTAGGCCAGAGATAGGACAAAAACAGCGCGGTTTCGTCAGGGACACAAGAACAAGGAATGCGATACTTATGCTTAGGATGCTATCCAAAAGGGCAATACAAATGAAAAAGGATGTGTATCTATGTTTTATAGATTATGCGAAGGCGTTCACCACAAAGAATTGATAGAAATGCTCAGCAACCCCGACATATTTAGGAAAGACATTAGAGTAATGAAGAACCTCTACTAGCAGCAAACCGCCTGTATACTGACAGCAAATATACAATGATACAAATGGGGGGTAAGACAAGGGTGTGTCTTTTCACCGGATCTATTCAACTTGTACAGTGATACTATTATGCCTAGAAGTCATGCCAGGATTCATCGGAGGTCACAATCTGAACAACATAAGGTATGCAGATGATGCAGTGATGATAGCTGACAATGAAAGAAAACTACAAGACCTGCTACAGAAGGTAACTGAAGAGAGTGCAAAGTAAGAACTAGAAATAATGCATTTTCATCAGCAAAAAGAGCAGCCCAAAATGCCAAATATAGGTGGGGGATGATAAAATTAAGCAGGTACAAAATTTTAAATATCTGGAAAATCTTCTAACAGAAAACAGAAAACAGAAAGTGCGACACTGAGATCCGAAGGCGTATTGGCATGGCATTCTAGAAGCTGAGTAGAGTATTAAGAGACAGGAAAATTTTGCTAGAAACAAAGAAGAAAGTACTGGATTGCTATGTGATGTCAGTTCTTCAATATGGCAGTGAATGCTGGGCAATCTCAACAAAGATGAAAGAAAAACTTGAAGCAGCTGAAATGAGGTTCTACAGAAGGATGCTGCGGATATCATGGACCGAGTACGTGAACAATGATGAGGTTTTGGAAAGGATGGAAACGAAAAGGACACTAATACTGAACACCAGGAAAAGACAGCTAAAGTTCCTGGTACATGTAATGAGGAAGGAGGACTTTGAGAATCTGATACTCACAGGCCAGATAGAGGGAAAGAGAGACAGCGAAAAGCAGCGTGTAATATGCTTTACGGGCCTGGGTGTGGATAGCAGAGCGGGGATTGGGTGGTGTAACAGGAGAAAGCGTGCTAAGAACCACCAGGGATAAAGAAACATGCAAGGCCATGATCACTATCACGAGGAAGTTTTACCGAAAATGGGAACTAAAAGAATACATATACTTAAAATACGAACTAAACGGTTAACATTTCTAGGACTATAATGAGAAAAGAAGATCTGGAGAGTATAACACCTAGAGGACGTCTTGAATGCAAGTAGGGGTGCAAAGGGAATCAGTCTGAAACCTATTTAACGAATTTGTGTGAGTAGATGGCAGAACGGTGACAGGGTGGTAGGATAAAGAGGCAAACGTTGCTTCCAGCTACAAGAGAGAGGTAGGTGTGGAGAACCATGATCACCAATGTTATGCCACGTAAACGAAGAAATATCCAAGGTTTTATTTATATTACATTGTCTTCGAGGACTAAATTCTCGCTCTTTTCTTTCACTGCGAATAACATACGGTCTTGAGCCTCCCTTGTGTAGCATATGGTATAAAAGATGATCTCATCTGTTTTCTAATTAATTACTAAGCAGCGACATCAGGAAATATTTCTCTATTGTAGTTTGCATATAAACCATCAGGTAGCATGACTGAGTAAAATTACTTGTCATGAGCAATTTTCACACCTGTATTTCAGGTCGAACCCTACAAAGAAGGAAGTGTGGAGGGTAAGTTGGTAAGTATTATGACACAACGCTGATATAATTAGAAAAATATGCTTATTTATTACATAACTTCTACCATTACTCAATAGCAAAGGCGGTAATAGATAGATCGATAGATAAATAGATAGGTAGATAGATAGATATTATTAGTACGAGTAGTATTAATTTTGTATTAGTATTTCTATATAATCATTTAGTAGCTTTTTTATTGCACCTTTTATTGGGACAGTCTGTTATCTGTTCTAGGGTGAGGAATAGACAAAAATGGGTTCGGAAATAGATAGATAGATAGATAGATAGATAGATAGATAGATAGATAGATGATAGATAGAATGAACCGACTGAGATAGATAGATAGATAGATAGATAGATAGATAGATAGATAGATAGATAGATATGAACCGACTGAGATAGATAGATAGATAGATAGATAGATAGATAGATAGATAGATAGTGAGTGTTCATATCTATTTATTAACAATAATTATGAGATAGTACGACGCTCCTCAACCCCTCCCGATCAGAGGCCTTGCTGCAGGATGCAGTTTATCGTTATACCCAGGACGGAGATAAATAGATATGAATATTTATAAACCTAGAGATAAATGTAGGTAGAGAGATACTTATGATCAGATTTAATAGAGTGATTTTCACGACAGCAGTGTTTCTCAGCCTTTTTTGCCTAATGTGGCCTTTTCATCATGTATCAGAATGCATCTCTCCTTTTCCAAGATTGTTCGACTTAAAGGTGCATTCCAAATAACATGCATATAGAATTGAAATTGTTTCTTCTTTTTCATATTAATACATAGACATTTAGATGGATTATTTTTATAGAGAAGTTTTACAAATGAAACAGAACTTGAAAATGATGTATTTTAAAACTTGAGTACATGTACGGATGCGCGTTTCTGGTGCAGTTGGAGAGAAATCCGAAAGCCGAGTTGGAATTCCAGTTGAACTGTTGCATTCACTTACGCGCATATACCCTTGAAAAAGGTATTAATCCGCCGTTTCTCCCTCCAGCTATGGATTAAATGGCCGGGCAGATTGGGTTTTATAGTCTTGATTAGCAACCAGTCTACCGCAGAAAATAATGACAACCTACTGCGAGAAAATCTTCTTCCCAGCTGAGTGAAATATATACTAAAATTATACTAACAACGGTTGGTTAATATTGAACCTATGATAGAGACATAAACTGATTTAAACAAGGTTCTCTTTTAATGCCATATCAATTCTGGACATAGAAGATCATGGCTCTTCACAGCCTCCTTTTAATTTTAATATCTGATAATATAAGTTTTTGGTAAATATAGTTACACGCAAATGCCAGTGGGAAAATTATTAATTCATCATTTCTCTCTCTTGTAATAGGTTGAATAGCAGGACAGATTAAAGCAGAAAGTAATGGCAACCTACTGCGTGAAAATCTTCTGCCCAGTCAGTCATGTCTCTTTCAAGACATGATCGCTCAACTGACTGACATGTACAATAATTTGTTTTAATTTATAACTAAATAAATAACCTCTGATGGTCGCCTTTTGTCGTGATAAAGAGGGCTTGTGTCGTCCAATGACTCTGAGAATGATATTCTAAACTTCTGGTAAGGCCACCCATGGCGGAAAAGTTGAATACAAGCACCGAGATTAAGTGTGACCGATCCCAAAGACGCCAATGGTGGAACAAGCAGATTATGATTACAACAAATCTCAACGGCTGAACAACCCGATGAAGAGGGCGACGAATGAAGTTGGCATAACGGATATGCTACAGAAGGTGCCACTGGAAATTATATAAGAGTCAGAGGCAGTCTGTTGCAGTTTCATAACTGCATTTTGTATGTACCATTCCCTATGTGCCGCAGTGTGTGGCTCACTTCCTGGAAAAGTTGAGGTCTACCTTAAACAAATTCATGACATTGGCACTTCCTTCTACTCTGATTTTCTTTTACCTTCGACCAACACTTGCAAAGCCAAATGGCGACAGAGAATGGATGACATGAGCAATTTTAGGGAAACTGGAAGTTTGAACCTGCACTTTAGTGGAGACTATAGTCATCATCACCATCATCATCATAAAGAAAGTAATCAGTAAAGAAGAAATTAAATTCTTGGATAAGAGATAAAGCCGCCAGCAGCATCACACATCTCATCTTCAATCTGGTGTTTTTCTTTTATCTTTGCCATTCATTTATGAACCTGCATATTAGCGGTAAATTCTGTCATTAATGTCATCATTAAATTCTTGGACACGATATAAAAGCCAATGATGACTAATTATTAAATAACCGGAAGCATAATTCAATAAACATAAAGTTCAATAAATGGTCAAGGTATTTAAATCGATTTTATTCTGATGACGATTACAGTCAATGAGAAATTTGTAAAAATATTCAACTCTACCAAAATGACACCCTCGGAGATCCCCCCTCCACAAGCGCGTTGAGAATACCCCTGCACTATAGTGTTAAATATTTCAATGAAAATTGAAAACCAGGCTAGCAGGAGAGAGAGATAGAGATAGATAGATAGATAGATAGAGAGAGAGAGAGAGAGAGAGAGAGAGAGAGAGAGAGAGAGAGAGAGAGAGAGAGAGAGAGAGGATTGGTCATAACAGCTTAAAAGCGACCAAAACAATATAATGAACAAAAATAAATGCAAACAGATAAAACTGTATTGTTGCGATTATTGATTCCAAATACAAACTAATTTGTCTGTATGAAAGGAAAGTGTCTATATTAAATGTGCATCTTTTATCTGTCTGTTTATTGATCTGAATTGAATTGTAACTATTGTGCTTTTCGTTGTAACATTTTTCCGGTTGGAAAACCACATATATACATAGACACGAAAGGGTATCGTTATATAGGCTTCTGTTGGAACATAACAATAATCATCGCATATTGGCAGTTACTAAGCTTAACTCAGTACAGCACAAATTCAAAACCACAAAGCTAGTTAACCAATTTATATAAAAATTTCATTATTCCTTAACATACCAAATATTATATATATATATATATATTGCTATACAAAAATTTCTAAGTTTCGAGATTTCTATCGAGATTTCTATCTCGTCTTCAGGCAATGTATGATGTTAGTTGTGAAAATGATTTAAAAAAGTAAATGCCAGAGTACTCAAAATCATAAAACCATGAGTCCTCTTTATATATATATATATATATATATATATATATATATATAACGTTAGAACATTTGTAAACTACAAACTACTACAAAATTGTACATTTTGTCTCGGCATTAAAAAAACAGTGTCTCATCAGGTAGTTAACAATGATGGTACCTGATTAGTCATTGTTCTTTCAATGTCGGAGCAAAATGTTCTATTTTGTAGTCGTTTGTAGTTTGCACATGTTCATAATCGTTAATAATAAATATTAATTGACTATTTTTATATTGAGCACTGTTTTAAATTATTGTTTTGAACGTTGCAATTATTTTCTTCGTTCTTTTTCATTTGTTAGGTATATATATATATATATATATATATATATATATATATATATATAGTTCAAAAAGTGCTATATTTATAAGGGAAGAATGATCAATATCGAGCATGTATATACATATAAAATGTGTGGATATAGGAATCAACACTGCATATATATATATATATATATATATATATATATATATTTGTGCATGTATATACATATATGCATACAGTACATATCAACATGGCACCTAGACACACGCACACACAAACACATCTACACCAACACATATATCTATTTCTAAAGAATTCATTGATTTTTTTTAACCAACATATTTCTAAATGTATATTCTTTAAAAGATTTCTAATTATGCTGTGATATTTTCATTTGCTCCTAGGTGTGCTGTTGCTTAAAAAGGGTGAGAAACACTGCTCTACAATATAGTTGTGTGAAACTGGCATTCTTTCTCAAGAAAGTATGCAAGTTAAAAAAAAAGAAAAAGACTCGCTGGAGGACCTACGTCCTGAAGGGTCAAGGTATCGATAAAGAAAAATTCACTGTTTCAGTGTAATTCAAACGAGCCAAATGTTCGAAAAAATAATAGGTGATTTCATTAGTTAAATACAGGACTCCTTGGGAATATAATTCCCAAGGAGTCCTGCATTTAACTAATGAAATAAGTTTTCGATACAGTCAGTCAGTTAAGTGCCTTACGTGATACACGCTTGGGCGATCATGTCTTGAAAGAGACATGACTGACTGGGCAGAATATTATTCCGCAGTAGGTTGCCATTGCTTTCTGCGGTATACTGGTTGCCGACCAAGGCTATAGAACCCAATCTGTCCTGTTATTTAACCCATAACTGGGTTATGGTTATAACCCAGTTATGGGTTAAAAAGAACGAAGAAAATAATTGCAACGTTCAGTACTGGCTTCTTTGTTTCTAGCAAAAATTTCCTGTCTCTTAATACTCTACTCAACTTCAGGAAAACACCCGTCTCTATGCCAATTCATCTTCGAATTTCAATGTTTTACTTTCAGTCTTCTGCTAGAACATTTCCCAGGTAATTACATTTTTGATAACTGGAAGGAATAGACGGATTAATACCTTTCCCAAGGGTATTTGCGCGTAAGTGAATGCAATGAATTCAACTGGAATTCGAACTCGGCTTTCCGATTTCTCGTTCCGAGCCGATATCCACTGCGCCACAACGCACATCCTTTTCGATACAAACTTTCTTAAAATTTCATGAATTTGCTCACTGTAACCTCATACAGTAACAGTTTCTACAGGTTAAAAAAATTCATAAACAAACATTCCTATTAAATTCTGCTAAATATGTAAAAAGTATTTTTTTCAGTAAATTTTTTTAAGATGAGATTTTGAAAGATGTTCTCAATGAAACAACGATTTTCTTTCGCAGAGATTATCTTGTCCAAGTTAGTATTTGTCTGTGTCAAGAAAGAAATGGATTTTAGCTGATGTTCGTTTCTGTAAACTCGCGTAGGTTCAATTTTACAAGCTTTCAAATATTTCTTAAAGTTTGTAAGCATTCTATAACAGTTTATTGATTGATCATTGTTGTATCGCGGAATGAAAAGATATACAGTGAAATGTAGATAAATTACTTTATTACCAGCGTGGTACATCCAAGAGGTATATACACTATTTACAGTCTCTCGCAGTAGTAGGTGTTACTTCACGAAGTCCGTGATAATGACAACTCCTTGTGCTAAACGCACATTGACCGGGCGACCGGATATCACATGGTACGAGCCATGACACAACATTCATGAAATAAGTAGATTTCAAATACAATTACTCCTCCATTGTGTAAAAGTTGGCGCTGAAAATATAATATCGGACAGTCAGTGATAAGATTCGATCTTGGAATCAAATCCGTTAATATTGTCCAAGTTATTTTCAGGATCTTTCACGATACTAGAACATTTTCCTAGTATATTTAGGAATTTTGAAATATATTTAAGCAACCTTTCTACCTTGCTTGATATATTGCACACATTCATAGTCTAGGCATTACTAGTATTTCTAAAGGTGGGAGTGACTGATTCACACTAGCACGAGCATTTGAACACCTGCCTTACAAAAATGCAAAGAAAATCTCAAGCGGCTTACATATGTTTCATTTGACAGCGACGAAATTTTCAGGTTGTTCAAAATAGATTTTTTTAACCCGAATATTTACTTTTTTTCATTCTCTTTGTTGTTCTTGTTGATATCGTAGATCTCCTTTTTGTTGGCATGAACTGCAAATATCTCGGAATTAGTTACCCATGTTCTGGCTTTGATTGATTTTCGCTTTCATCCTTTGTTTTTTTTCTTCTATGTGCCATGTCCATTCAGAATGTAGGCGTTCATGGGCCTCCACGTCTTCATATCTCTGGTGGCTCTTAGCACAGTTTCTCCTGTTACTCCACCCAAACCTCGCTCTGCCATCCACTTGCTCAGGCCCATCAAGTATATTCCTCTGTCTCTCTTTCTCTGTATCTGGCCTGTGAGTATCAGATTCTCAAAGCCCTCCGTCCTCATTACATGTTTCAAGAACTTTAGCTGTCCTTTTCTGATACTCAGTATTAATTTCCTTTTCGTTTCCATCCTTTCCAAAACCTCATCATTGCTTACACTGTCGATCCATGATATTCACAGCATTCTTCTGTAGAACCACATTTCAGTAGCTTCATCTTTGATCACATTGTCCAGCATTTACTGCCAGACTGAAGAACAGATATCACATAGCAATGCAGTACTGGCTTCTTTGTTTCTAGCAAAAATTTCCTGTCTCTTAATACTCTACTCAACTTCAGGAAAACACCCGTCTCTATGCCAATTCATCTTCGAATTTCAATGTTTTACTTTCAGTCTTCTGCTAGAACATTTCCCAGGTAATTACATTTTTGTACTTGCTTGATTTTACTATCCCCCACCTGTAACTGGATTTTTGTGCTGCTATTTTTGCTGATGACCATGCATTTGGTTTTCCTGTAGTTTATTTGTAGTCTTTTCTTTCGGTTTTCTTCAGCTACCTTCTGTAGGGGGTCTTGTAGTTTCCTTTCCTTGTATCATCTGCGTATCTTATGTTGTTCAGATTGTGGCTGCCGACAATGAATCCTGGCATAATAATGTCGCTGTACAAGTTAAATAGAAAATTGAAAAGAGACGTCTTTGTCTTACGCTCCTTTGTATCTTTGTATATCTGCTGAATTTGTTTCTTGTTCGTATGCAGGCGGTTTACTGCCAGTAAAGGTTCTTCATTACTCTAATGTCTTTCCCAAATATGTAGAGGTGGCTAAGCATTTCTAACAATTCTTTGTGGCGTACTTTGTTGAATGCCTTTGCATAGTCTATAAAACATAGATACACGTCCTTTTTCATTCGTATTGCCCTTTTGGATAGGATCCTAAGCATAAGTATCGCATTCCTTGTTCTAGTATCTCTGACAAAACTGCGCTGTTTTTGTCCTATCTCTGGCGTGATGTGCGTTGTGCTCCAGTGGATATCGGCTCGGAACGAGAAGCCGGGGAGCCGAGTTCGATATTCCAGTTGAATCCATTGTATTCACTTACGCGCAAATACCCTTGGGAAAGGTATTAATCCGTCTCTTCCTTCCAGTTATGGGTTAAATAGCAGGACAGATTGGGTTCTATAGCCTTGGTCGGCAACCAGTCTACCGCAGAAAGCAATGGCAACCTACTGCGGGATAATCTTCTGCCCAGTCAGTCATGTCTCTTTCAAGACATGATCACCCAAGCGTGTATCACGCATGGCACTTTACTGACTGACTGGCGTGATTCTGCTTCGTGCTCTATAAATCAGAATTCGGATGATAATTTTATTATGTGACTCATTAAACCGATTGTTTAGTAGATTTCGCATTCGTTTGCACCTGGCTTCTTATGCAGCGCTATGAAAATTGATCTGCTTAGGTCGTCTGGTATTATACCACTTTTGTAGATTTCATTTCTTATTTCTGTAATTTTCTCTGTGCCGAAATCGTTTAAGGCTATCAGCATCTCTATTACAATTTTGTTTGGTTCAGCTGCTTTGTTTCTATTTAGTTTGCTCATTGCAGTTTTCGACTTAGGATTTTAATATTCTTGGTCCGTCTGCATCTTTGTTTATTGTCAGTTGCTCTCTTTTGTCATGGAAGAGATATATTCTTCCTATTGCGAGAGTATTTCCTTTTTCTTTAATATGATCATTACACCCTTGGATTTTATATATCCTGTTGAAGAGTATCTTCTTTGTCCTGTTAGTTCCTTTATTTTTTTATGCATGTCTGCCTTATTAGTCTTGCTCAATGTTTCTACTTCTGCACATTTGTTGTTGAGCCATTCCTCTTTAGCCTGTCTGCACATGGTCCGGGTTTCCTTGTGGGTAAACAGTCCTGTGGTTTTCGCTGCTGAAGTCTCAATTGTTAGGCGATCTAGTTTGGGATATTCCCAGAATATTGATGTTCAATCTGCTCATCTCATGCTTGACATTCTCGAGTTCGCTACAGTTGTTCAGCGTCCTGACGTTTCATGTCCCTAGAGTAATTTTTGTTTGTTGAGCGCAGTCGCAGGATAATGGTCCAGAGGCACCTTGTGTTCATCTCGTTCCTTTTCGGGCGAGGGACAAACTTCGAAGAAATGTGTCCCCTTTTACGCCGTTGGTGCTAACAGTCGCTGGATGATGGTCAGGTGACACCCGTTGCTCATGTCGGTCCTTACAGTGCAAGGAGGTACTGCCTTTGGAAGTAATCCTCTTCTCGCCGTTGGGTTTCATAGATCGATTTTTCAATGTCATGATTATTCTCGGTAATGATAGTGGAATAGTATTCCATTGCTTTCTCCACGATGATTTATCGAGACACCGTCTCTAGTTAGCTGGCTGTTAACTCCTTCAGAGTCCTTCTGCCTTTTTTGTAGGCCGTGTTTTTCGTCCACAATGGGTTGCTAAAATCCAGCCTCACTCACAAGCCCATGCATTGGGTTAGCCAGTTTAGTCGCCGGCGTTCCGAGAGAAAAAAAATATACATACCTGTGTCGACCAGGAGGCTTCGACTTCATTAGTTGTATTGTGTGCATTTACTGGAACGTGTTAGTAGAGTAGTGGGTGGGGGATTTAATGTGTATTATTAAGTTGCAACTTATACCAAGTTCGTATAAGCACTTCCATACAGGGAATCTAACTTCAATTTTGAATGAAATTTATCAAGTGGGCATTTAACTCTTTCTTTAGTTTCTTTCAACGGTCAAAGCTGGATAGTTATCCTTGTCTTCTTTACATAAATACATTAGAGACAAAGAAGTGGAAGCAGAGAAAATGTCGGGGAGAGAGAGAGAGAGAGAGAGAGAGAGAGAGAGAGAGAGAGAGAGAGAGAGATGAGCAGCTATGGCTAAAACGACCTTAAAAATTCAAAGAAAATTTTAAGTTTTCAGCCATATCTGTCTTTTGTGTGTTTGACGGAACGCATGAGAAAGAGAAACGAGTGTATTAAATGCTTTCATTGCAGGAAAGAAAAAAAAAACCTAAAATTGTCTGCCCCTGACTTGAGTTTCATAGTATTTGCAGTAATAGCTTAGAGATAATTGGACTATATAATGTTCAATCTTTAAGCCGTGAAGCATCCTGACGAGAAATGTCATTTGAAGGGCTATCATCCAGTAATAAAATCTATGATCTCCCAGGCTGTTAATGAGCAACATTTGTTATTGAATAATAAAACGATGGTTGACATTTAGAAGAAAGGAATATCAACTTTAATAACACAGAATGGATAAGAAATGCAGACGTTAACATCAAATATCCATATCGCTATACGTACCTAAATTTATATATCTAAGTACCTGGACTAATTCTTAAAAACACATAGTATATAAAAAGCTCTAGACTTAATAAAAACGAAGTTTTTCTGTCAAAATGTTTATGTTATCATTAAGAGAAAAGATCAAAGTATTTTTTAATTATATAAATTATATTTTTAATCCTTTCTAACACGTTCGAAATTTTGGTAAAAAATCACGCTTTATTTTTTGTCAGCGGTTAACCAAATCATTACCAGAGTTTACAATGAATAATGCAATATTACATAACTCATTTTTTTTTCCAGTGAAAAACATTAATTTGGAAATTCTTGGAAAAATCAAATAATTATCAGATTTTAATGAAACTTTCGGGACTTATTCACAAATGCATGACATTATTTTTGAAATTATTATTTATAGAAAATCTACTTTAAAATATTTTTACTTACACCCTTCCTCCACATAAATTCATGAAATTTTAAGAAATTAAATTTTGTATTGAAAACTTAATTTATTAGTTCAATGCAGAACACCTTAGGGAATGTAAATCATCTATTATTTTTTCAAACAGTTGCGTTTTTTTTTTCGAAAATCTATTCAGAATAGTAAAATAAACAATGCAATACAACTATGAAATTAGATAAGCTTTTAATGGCGTTTTAAAAAATATATATATTAAGGATATTATAGTCTGAAAAAAATTTCAATGAATAAGAATTTTTACAAGAATTGTTTTCATTTTTTCTTTTTTAATTATTATATTTTATATAATTTCAAATTGTAAAAAAACTTGTTGCGGTTAGGTTATTAAGTGAAGACTATATTTACTAATCGAAAATTGAAAAGTTTAACACCAATCATCGAGACAATAGAATTTGAAAAAAATTCCTGTGTCCCTCTGGCTTTTCATTTTCCTGTGAGTATCAGATTTTACAAGTTCTCTTTCTTCGTAATGTATCTTAGACATTTTTTTAATATAATATTTTCTGTGTTACATTAAAAGATTAAGTGTTTTATGGTTTCTTTCCCTTACAGGATAAAAATTGAACAATTATATAAATGTTGGTCAACAATAATTACCTTATCTCAAGATCTATCACTTTTGGCAGAGGTCAGAAAGATCAACTCAACCTGATTAAGAAATATTTTTATTCCAAATTTCATTCTATAAATAAGTAATAATTGTGAAAATCAAATTAAATTAACTTTAAATTTGATAATCTTTCAAAAATTACGTGTCACAGATGTATATTCTATTTTTGCAAGATTTTTTAAATTGAGAATTAACTTTTGTTTACAAATATGTCGATCGCTCAAAAATGGCCGAAAAATTGAATTTTTAAAAATTCCAATAAATATAATTTGTCTTTGAAATACACCAGAGTATTTTGTTTATGGTAAATTCAATCACTAAGTTTTCAATTAAAGCTAAAATAAAAGTTTCAAAAAAACTTTTTTATTTTAAAAAATCAATTTAAAAGATAGTTATAAAAAAAATAAATGGAGATAACCATATATCTGATGCTAAACGCCTATTTGATAGAGAAACCTGATCTCTTGATTCTTGATTCCAGCAATATTATCTCAATGTCTGCTCTCAAATTCGATTATCCAAGTGATAAAAATAAATTGAACTTGAAAAGATTTAATGCGAATATGAATTATTAAAGGAATATAGACCAGAGATTACTTCTAAACTGTTTAAATCTGTGTTGTTTCTTAACAAAAAATCAACTTGAGAAGGGAATTTTCAGTAGAACCCGGATATAAGAGAAATCCGGATATAAGAGATATTTCTCTCGTCCCAAATTAGGACCTGTGGTAATGTATATAAAATAGACCAGGCCCGGATATAAGATAAACCCTGGTATAAGATAACTTTTATCCGGTCCCGAGAACTCTCTTCTATCAGGGTTGCACTTTATCTTCTAAAAAATCTAAGAGACTAATTTCACTATGCTGCCTAGGCATTAATAATCATTAATACTAACATTTAAGCTTGTCAATTTCAAATTCAAAAGAATTTTCACAATGACTTAAAAGGTTAAGTAGTATCTGCTAATTACTTTTAAAGACCCAGTAATTGTATAATTTTTTAGAAAAATACTTATCCGTCAGCTGGAGACTTAACAAAGTTTCAAACAGAACATTTATTACGTGAATTACTGTTGAAAGTTTGAAGGACCGTATAAAGAAAGAAATTTTCTAGACTGATGGTCACCTCCACCCCTGATCTCCCCGAGTCCAGTTGCTGGCAGATATAAACAAAGCAGAATATTTACGGCGCCCGAGTCGAGACTTGGCGCCAGTTTTTATAGTGAATCGATGTAACTTTGGTTCACTTTCGGAGCTGCCTCAACTAGTTTTAAGTACAAAAGTTCTTTTATCTGGTAAGTATGGATATAGGAATCATTAAAAAAATCTGTGACTTCGTGTTAAAAATACTTCGTATTGTTTTAAAAGAAAAATATGATCTTAGATAGATAGATAGATAGATAGATAGATAGATAGATAGATAGATGCATTAATCTTTGTACGAAACACGGTCAAGTGTGAAAAATGAGCTTATAAAGAAAGTGTTTAACTAATCTTTTAAGTTTTAAGTGTGATGTTGTCCCTTGAAAGCTGTTTCTAAAAATAAAGATACGGAAATATTTTGAAAATAAAATAAAATAAAAGCGTCTTAGTGTGTTTTTAAAATTGGAGCTGTTTTAATTTTGGTTTTGATTAGAAAATCTGGTTTGATGTGGAATATGAAATGTGTAGGGGCCTTGGAGATACTTGGTAAATTGGCTTTGTGCCAAACACGTCTGAAGTCCCCACAATTTAAATATCAAAAGGTTGAAGATTGGATGTTGAAACGTGAAAGGATAAAATATTTCGTGTGTACATTAAAGTAAAGATTTATTAACAGAATGACAAAATTATAAGAAGAAAAATATAAATGAAATTTGTTAACAGAATACTATAACATATTTGTGAGAAGAAAAATGTTAATTGAGAAAACGCATGCAGTTTTGTAGTTAAAATTGTTCAAAGAGAAATATAAGTATTTCACATGTCCACATAAGTTTAGAGTTCATGGTTTGATAGTAGCAGAATGTAAAGTCTTATGTTCCTTCCTGTTTTTGGTAGGGTTGCGACAGAGTGAAAAAGAAGGTATAAAGAAATAGTACTTAGCGTGTCCTGTTGTTGCTGTTGTTGTTGTTGTTATTGCTCTCGTTTGCGACGTGAAGTGAAAATGAAGAAAAAGAAAATTGGAAATAAAGGTCGAGTGAATATGTGATGTGCCCTTACGTCCGAGTCGGCTTCTTGAAATCTCTTTTGTTACGTTGCCACAAGGTTCGTCAGCTAACCGCTCCCATGCTGGACTGATTTTGACCTGTCACAGAACGTGGTTTAAATAGTGAAATTTCACATGTTGCGGGCTCCAGCAGGCATTTTCATTCTTAAGCGTGAGAAAAACGTAATATGTGAATTTTCTATTTCTAATCCAATCAGGATCCAGAATTTTGCTTTTCACACTGACTTGTGAATTTTTCTTGGTCTGGATTTTTACAAAATGTTTTTAGTTGTTTGAATTCACTTTTGCGGGTGTGAAATTTTAATTTTTCTGTTATAGTTGAGTTTTTCCAAAACGCTTTTAGTCGTTTGGATCTGATTTTGTGCAATTTTACTTTGTTGCTTTATTTAGTTGATGGATGATATAGGATTTGTATCCTATAAATGTCATAAAGTTTTGTTGAGAAGATTTTAGGACTTTTTCTGCTCGATAAAGTTCTTAAATTTTAATAATTTTAATAATTTTCTATGTACGCTTGATTTATTTGAAAGATATTAAAATAATACAGTTCTTTTATTGAGAGCAATCCAGGACAAGAAATGAGTTCAGTAGATACACAAAATTAGAAAAGAGTTTAAGACCGGACTTATAGTGAAGCAACCCAGGAAGAATTAAAAGTCATACCAAGGTACATTCTTGGTATGCACAATTTTAATAATAACACCATTCTTGGTATGCACATTTTTAATAATATTAGATATGCAGATAACACAGTTTCGATAGCAGTGTGGTGATACCAACCGAACAAAAGCGATGAACCGGATGTGTGCTCTCTCACAACTAAAAGTCAAATGAATAAAAATCGTCGTACGCATCCGGATCCGCGCAGATGTTCCGGTTGAAAAATAAAAATTAATAAAATATCAAATTACCAATTTTTATTTATCAACCAATGAGAAGCCCTGAAATCAAATACAAGGATGAAATGCGAAACGACCAGCGTTTGAGCCAGAAGGGAAAATATAAAAGCCGTGACAAAAGGCACCCAGACAGACAGGCACAGACGGAAGAGAAGATAGTAGTTAGTTTCTTCCTTGACCTATGTCAAGCTGCTACTATGCTCGCCTTCTTCTTCCGTACCTGTTCTCAAAGTACTAACTGACCTTTTCTAAGACATTCCACACAAACCAACTCACTGACTCACTGACCTTAGAAACGGCAACTTGAAAATGAACATTCTTTTCTTTCAGATCATCATACCTTCCATGAACTCTTTTACCTCTGTTGAACTTTTATTTCAAGCATTACTTATTTTGTAAAACATTGATTGAAATGTATATATGTATAAATGTTATTTTACACTCAAAAATTGCCTTTCTTGAACTTATGAATTATAGTGGGCTATCTTCTCACAAGGCCAAATTCCGTTAACATGCTACGGAATCCTACTACCCCTCACTACAAATGAAATAAGAGAAGAGATACCCGCTATAGCAGACAGAATGGGAATTATAAGAACTGATATAGAAAGTAGTAAAGCAAAACGAGAAGAAAGGATTAAAAATCAACTGTAAGAAGACAGAATGTATGGTTGTCAGCGAAAGGGACAACCCAACAGAGCACTTCCATTATTTTAGAAATTAGCACACACACACACACACACACACACACACACACACACACACACACACACACACACAGGAAGGTAGGTTGTAAACTAAGGAAGTTAACTTGTTTAAGTGAAAAAAAATATCTATTTAAACACTTCGACAATCCGCTCATAGGAGAAGCTTTAAAAGTTAACACCAAGGAAAAAGCCGGAATAGGGATTTTTAAATTAATGAGTTCATGAGATCTTCAATAAGCAGTACTCTTTAGATCCAATGGTTTTATTTTACTGAATTCATGATACCGTCAAATGACATTTCTCTTTAGATCCAAAGTATTTTTATATTAATGAGTTAATGAGATCCCCTTACTCGTTAGACTCAATGTGTTTTTATATGAATAAGTTTATGGTTACTTTCAAATAGCACTTCTCTTGAAATTTAATGTGTTTTTAAGATTAACGAGTTCATGAAAACTTCAGTAAGCCCTACTCTTTAGATCCGATGAGTTTTTACATTATTGAAACCTTCAAATGGCATTTCTCTTTGGTTTCAGTATGTTTTTGTATTAAGAAGTTCATGATATGTACACTAAGCCCTACTCTTTAGACCCAATGTTTTTTTAAATACTTTTTTTTACATTTGAAGGACAAGAATGTCTTAACCACATTGTCATGTAACAAGCCAGTAAAATTACCTACAGAAATAAACAAAGACTATTAGTAACATATTCTCGTATAATAAATTTTTAGCCGACTAAGATCGAAAGGATTGAAAACATATTTTATAAAAAATAGACATTAATAAAACTTTCGGTGAATATGATAATCATTAATCAATAATTATTATTTCATATTGTTGATGGATTTTAGAATAATTAAGAACCTATACTGGCGGGAAATCGCCTGGACACGGATATAAAAGGAATTAAGTAAATATACAATAATTGAAAGGTATGCAAGACAAGGGGGTGTCTTCTTACCAGACTTATTTAATATATACATTAAAGGGATTCTGAGAGAATTAGAAGTCCTACCAGGATTCATTATTGGTGGCCACAATCTTAATAACACAATGCATATGACAGTGTTGATAGCAGACATAGAAAGAAAACTACAAGGATTTCTACAGGAATTACTGAAGGAAAGCGAAAAGAAAGGGCTAAACATCAATTGTCAAAATGCATGGTTGTTAGCAAAATGAACAGCCCAACATGGAAATTACAACTCATGGATAGCAAAATCAAACAAGTACAAATATTTGAATATATAGGAAGGTTTCTAACAGATCAGCGCGACACTGATATCCGAAAGCGTAGTGGGATAGCGGAAGACGCTTTCTAAAAAGCTAAGCAAAGTACTAAGAAAAAAAGACTGTTAAAAACAAAGAAAAGATTACTGTCCTCTAACTAGTATCTATCCTCCTATATTTCGCAGAGGAAGAAGAGACTTATTCAACCTATAACTACTGAAAGAAAGCTAGAGGAAAGGACTAAGCATCAATTGTCAAAATACATGGTTGTTAGCAAAATAACTAGCCTAACATCCAAATTAAAAACAGAAGATACCAAAATCAAGCAAGTACAAAAATTTAAATATTTGGGATGTATTTTAATAGAGGATGGAAAGTGCGACTCTGAAATCCGAAGGCACAGAGTACAAAGAAATATAAAAAAAAATAACGTTAGAATAAAAAAAAAAAGCAGCAAACTGTTAGGTGATATCTCTCCTCCTATATAACAGTGAGTGCTGGACAATATGTGAACACCGACGAAATTTTAATGAAAAATTAAAACAAAAAGGAAACTTATACTTAACATCAGGAAGAGACAGCTGAAATTTCTAGGGTAGATCATGAGGAAGAGAACTAGGAAAATCTGATACTCACAGGAAAATTAAAAGCAAGAGGGACAGAGGAAAACAATGCATAACATATTTAGTGAGCTTGAGTAAATAAATAGTGGGACAAACTTTAGGAAAAATGTCAAAGGGTCAAAATGTATTAAGAGCTACAAAGGACATAAAATTGTGGTGAGCCATGATCGCTTACGTACCGAGAGGTCACCGCACATAAAGAAGGCGATATCTAACATTAATTCAATTAGTTTCACGATATATATTTCATATTCAACAACGTTAGACAGCGAATAAATGAGAAGGTAAATAGTAATTGATAGCCTTCTAGTAATTTATTAACAACAGCTTACGAAAGAACGGAATGTGCCACTGACATGTGTTACAATAATGAATAAAGCTTTACTTGACAAAAAAGTAAATAGTAAGAAGTAAGCGATAACAATGACAATATAACATAGTCTACAGTTATAATCTTGGTAAGTTAATAATTTTTAAAGGTCATGCACTTGTTGTAAACTCTAAAGTAATCAAAACCCCATTTATTTGTCGTCAGATGAATTTCAGTCATGGCATTTGGTAATTAACTTTAAGTAAATGTATTATTATTCATGAGTTTACCTATGTCATTAAATTATGACGTATTTTGTCCTTACTCGTATAAGATTTTTACATGTGAGATTTTAAAAAAAATATATATTGATGCGGAACGAATATTCGTAGGGTTTTAAGTGAATTTTGAAGTTAATAAGGCATTTTGTTTTTATTTATTTTCACCTGTAACATAAAACATTTGCAATTTCACAGTGGCCACACAAAAGAAAAAAATGTTGGCATATCACTTTTGGGAATATGCATTAAATTAATAAATTTCAGTCGAATGTGAAATGAAGTCACATGTTCAAACGTCTCCTATGACAAAAATATACAAACTTTTGTTCCAACTCAATAAGTGTACACAGGCGTGCAAAAGTCTGGAAAAACTGAGGTCGACGTCCTTCAACGGCCCCGCAACTAGTGGTGACCTTCCGATGTTACGCACAAATAGCCTTGGGAAAGGAATTAATCCGTCTTTTCCCTCCAGTTATGGGATAAATAATAGGACAGATTGGGTTCTTTAGCATTGGCTGGCAACCAGTCTACTGCAGAAAGCAATGGCAACCTACTGCGGGATAATCTTCTGCCCAGTTATTCATGTCTCTTTCAAGACATGATCGCCCAAAGCGTGTGTCATTTATGGCACTTAACTGACTGACGAACATAAAATAATTATACTCCTTTGTTTTATTAAGAAGTTAAAATTGTTTAGCTGTTTGCTTTTATCAGTAGAGTCTGTGGACCTTGAGGGTTGCAAAATAAGCTACTGCGTTCTCGTAGTTGCCGTCTAACATAATATGAACCGCTTTAAACAGTTCGAAAAGCTCTTGCAAAACTATTAAACCAATGAAAGATCTGAGATGATTAAGTAATAATATGCAAATTTCTAGGTAAGAATTCTATCTTATTAGCGTGTGTAATGGCCCTTGGAAAGTCATTGAGGTTGAACATTATCTTGCTTTTCTAATTTTGACTAAAATTTATGTTGAAAAAAATGAACTTTGTGATATTGATAATTTAATAATAGACTGAGAATTTTCAGAAAGTGCTCAAATCACCCAAAAGATGTTTTGCTACTATTAACAGTTTCTTAAGTAAAAAGAAAACCAGAAAAACATAGAAGTTAGTCAATCGTGATGAAAGAAAGATGGTGAGAGTCTCGTTAGACAATCCATAATTAACACCCAGACAAGTGAGAATTGAATACAGTCTTAACTGATGTTTCAGTTCATGCATTACGCAGAGTATTATGAAGAAAAACAAAAATCAACTTGAACGGGCGTATAGCAGAAAAATATTATTAACCAAGAAACATCGAAATACGAGACTGAAGTGACCAAAAGAACATCTAACATGGGGTGCTGGGAAGTGGTAAAAATATTTTAATGATGAATGCAATACAGAGCTACATCCAAATGCAAGATAATATGTAAGAAGACCAGTGGGAGAAGGAAACAATTCAAAATTCAACACAAATATGGTAGAATTTAATGATGGAGACGTAAAAGTGTGAGGTTGCAACAAAAGCCATGGTGGAAGAAAATTGGTAAAAGTTGATGGAAACATAAACAACGAAGCTATAATAGTTTACTAACGGTCTAATCTTCTGCAGAAGATGGAGAAAATTTTCAGTATGACCGTGCTCCTTGCCACCCATCGCTCGCAACCAAAAGAATTTTTTGTAGTTGAAGATTTTCTACGTTTGGAAACTGACCAGTACAAAGACTTGATCTGAATATAATTGAACCATTCCGGTGGGAACTGAAGAAACAAATGCTTGAGCGAGGATCGCGCAATCAAGAATCATTGCCAAGAAGAATATGAAAAATTCTCAAGAGAAAAATCTGGATCTTCTTTCATTCAATGGCACATCTAAGTGAGGTAATTATTTGGGTCAAAGGTGGCGAGACTAAGTTACCCACAGTATAATTTGACGGTTTGTACTTTCTGCAATAATAAAGACACATTCAGTTAATTGCCACAGCTGGTACACGCTTGAGCGATCATGTCTTTTTTCGAGACATGACTGACTAAAAGAAATTTCCCGCAGTAATTGACTATAACTGACGCATTTGAGACAAGCATTAAAGAAAAAAAGGCCACTATAGAAGCAGAGACAAGACAAAGTGATTTTACCACATATTGCAAAACGGGTGAAAACCCACTTGGAAACGCTTAAATGGGAAGTCCTACCTCACCGTATACACCAGACATTGCCCCGTTCGAATATGATCATGACATTGCCCCGTTTCGATCGATGGCACATGATCTGGCTGAGCAGTACTTTCATTCTTATGAAGATGCCCAAAAATAGGTCACCTCGTGGCAAGCCCCCAAAAAACTCAAATGCTGCCAGAAAGATGGGAAAAGTAGTTGCTAGCGATCGACAATATTTTAGTGACATGTTTCTTACTAACTGTTGTAAATAAAACGAGTACTTACTTATTCAAGACCTTAATATATATATATATATATATCCTCCTGTCACGCACATAGAAAGAAAGACAATAGCGAAACAGCGTCGCCTCAGTTAATTCTCTTTACTATCAGTTATTAAAATTTACTACGAGTTATGAAAGCTCTTGCTGCGTGTTGCTAACAGTACTTTATTTTATTTTTTGCAATAATTATGTCGTCGAGTCGTGATATATATATATATATATATATGTGTGTGTGTGTGTGTGTGTGTGTGTGTGTCTGTGTGTGTCTGTGTCTGTGTGTATATATATATCTATATCATTTCTATTATAAAAAGACTGTTACATATATATATATATATATATATATATATATATATATATAACGGTCTTTTACCTTCTTCTTACCTAGCGCCCATAGCCCAGAGGTAGAATCACCGACTGACGCCAATTAGGTTGGGTTTCAATCCTATGTTAAAAGCAATAGGAGTCTAACCGTACTGATGAGCTGTGATACAGCGAAACAGATCTGTCTACGGATGACTATATATATATATATATATATAGTCATAGGATTGAAACCCAACCTAATTGGCGTCAGTCGGTGATTCTACCTCTGGGCTATGGGCGCTAGGTAGAAGAAGGTAAAAGACCGTTATATATATATATATATATATATATATATATATATATATATATATATATAATATTTCCTTCCTGTCACGCTCGGGGGGGGGGGTATTATATTTTTTCTTTATGTCTTAATGTAAAATACTCACTAGTAGGTACATCCATATATATGGTCCAGTCATTTTAGACGGCATATCGATATAAATATTTTGTTGTCATTTTTTAAGAGACCACTCGTTTAAAATAAGAATATATATAACATTTGCTTGCTTCTCTCATAGCTACAGTCTCCACAGGTTTAAATTCAACTTCAATTGCCATCTTCTATCTACTTGACTTCCATCATAGTTTTATCCTTTCTTCAAAATTCTCTGTAACTTTTTTTTTTACTGTAAAACCCTCACGCATCAGTGGTTGTCCTACTTTGATTAGGGTGAAATGATTATAAAAAAATGTCTAAACAGTTGCATTCTTTAGGCTTCATTTTCTTTCAGTCATCTTAATCTTTTTCGGGTTGTTCCAGTGTCTTAACGATTAGAACATTGGAATTTACTCCATTACAGTTTTTTCTTCCTTTTTAATTTTAGTTTTTTTTTTTCCGGATTTTTCTTTTCTCATTTCATTTCATTTTTACTCTGTGGTTCGCTGGAACACACCCTACCATGATTTGACAGAATTTTGATAAATGACTAGATGTATAATCCATCACTTTGATCTCAAAAGTTTTTTAATTATTTTAAAGGATAAATTCTGGCTTTTGCTTGATATAATTTCTGAAAAGTGACCACAATAGTTACATGAAGATATTTACGAAATAAAGCTCTATTTACGTCTCTATTATTTATGTTTCGAACACACGGTACTTCTGTTTTATTAAAGAATTTCGGTCACTGCGTTTTTCATGCAGACACACCCCGCATGTGACCAGGTTTCCAAAGGAAGGATATTTGTTTTCGAGATACCATCTCTAGAAACATTGCCAACCAAGACTAAAGAGTGATCTCTGAGTTAAAAATACATTTAACTTATTTTTTAATCTTAGTTTTAATTCCAAGCTAATAGTTTAAACTTTTTAAAACTTTATTTGAGGCAAATTAGCTAATCTAAGCTTTAATTAATCTGAACTAAATAAATATTAATTACTTATTAGTCTAAAATATCACAGAAAAACCTCTTTTTTACATGGAAAGGTGTATTTTTTACGTGTTGCGTGGTTTATTGACTTGGTTAAATCTAATTAAGCTGAAAAGAACTAAAAGAAATTATTTAATGAATGTAACGTGTTCGATATATATATATATATAAAGGAAAACTCAGCACGTCATTTAAATTATAATTAGCTCATTTCATCAGACCACACAACATTCGTTCCATTTGGTACAAAAACTTTTACCGGTATAAGCAGTTCTTTTAACTGGAGAGAAAAATAAGTAAAAAGATTAAGGACAGAGACATTCGCGTCATCTCAGTAGGGGATATCCCGACCAGTCGCGAAGATGTTGACCACCAAGACATTAAACGCCCACTCCCAATTCCATGGATACGTATGTATGTGTAAATTAACACATTTATGTATACTCATTTATATCAACACACACACACACACACACACACACACACACACACACACACACACACACATATATATATATATATATATAAATGCAAACTTATCACTGTACTCGTTTCGAAAAATCCTCCGCGTATATATGCGGAAGGAAAAAATGGTTGTACAAAAAGAATGAGCTAAGCACATGAACATCAGCCAAAGCGATTTGCACTGAACCAACACGTAGCCCAAAGAAAAAACCCGAAACGAGTAATCAATAACAAAAAAGCGCTCAATACGTAAGCAGAACAGAATAAGTAAATTAGCCTAGTGAGCCAACAAACCTACCAAGATCCGTTTAGGTGAAACTTTGGTAGGTTTGTTGGCTCACTAGGTTGATTTACTTATATATATATATATATATATATATATATATATATATATATATATATATATAGTCATTCGCAGACAGATCTGTTTCGCTGTATCACAGCTTACCAGTACGGTTAGACACCGATTATTTTGAACCCAGGATTGAAACCCGACCAAATTGGCGTCAGTTGGCGATTCTACCTCTGGGCTATGGGCGTTCAGTAGAAGAAGGCAGACTTTTTAGCGTGTATATTGTCATTGTACCCGCCCAATAGCCAGAGTGATCTAATTCATTACTGAATGAGCGATGCGTACATGCCAGAGTAGCTACTGTTTTTAAACGATTATCATTCTTCCAGAGTGCTCAATCAGAGTGTGAGAGCGTAAATAGTCATCCGCATATATATATATATATATATATATATATATATATATATCCTTACATTTATATATATATATATATATATATATATATATATATATATATATATATATATATATAATATATATATATTAATTATTTATATATATATATATATATATATATATATATATATATATATATATATATATATATATATATATATACCCTTACATTTCTATGGATCTATTGTTGAATAGTCTGAACTTCGCTAAGTAATATCTAGATAATACTGATAAAGATTATAAAATTATCTTAGCATCTAGAATATCGGTATTATCTAATAATAATTTTACTTGGGTAAAAAATAACTGTGACAATTTGGTGCGTTTAATTCCGCTCAAATTGCAGATTTAGTGGCCATTTATATTTTGTAGGATTGTTAAACAAGAACAAATTGAATTGTATAGGGATGATGGGCTTATTATCATACCTAATAGTAATGGCCCTCTATCCTCTAAAATTTAAAAGAAACTTTTTAAAGGCTTTTAAATTATTTGGTTTCAAAATTTCAATATTTCTTAAAATCTTCAAATAGTTAATTTTCTGGATATTTATGTAATTTTTTACAATAATACTTTCAAGCCACATCATAAAAATAACGAGTCTTCCATATATATTAATATTAGTTCTAACCATCCCCAACAAGTGATTAAACAAATTCCCACTACAGTTAACACTAGGATAAATAAATTAGCTATCAATTGCAAAATATTTAATGATAATAAAATAATTTAAAATAAAGACCTCAAAAAGTGGGTTTAAGCAAGAATTATTCTATAAAACTCCCCACGTTGAAAATTATATCAATAAATCTAAAAATAAGTTTTATGGTTCAACCTCTACTTTTTGTCATTTATCTAACATTAATATTGATCAATATTTTCTGAAATTGATCGATAAACGTTTTAATGTTAACAACCTACTAAGTAAGATCTTTAATAGAAAAACATTAAAAATGAGTTATTTCTGTAATAGTAATACCCACAGCATCATTAATTCTCATAATAATAAAATACAGGTCAATTTTTATAATAATCAGCAAATGAATATAAATCTCCACTGTGATTGTAGATAACTGTCTAGTTGGGGGTATATGGATGTCCGAAAATATCATATACTAAGCTACTATTTTCCTTAAGGAATGTGATAAAGAAAGAAAAGTATGTTTTGGCATTTCTGCCGGTCCTTGGAAAAATAGATTTTATAATCATAAATATTTCTTCTCTAGGATCCACCTTAAATCCCAGATAGAACTATATTTTTGAAAATTAAAAGATAGAAGACTTTCTCCACGGATTGAATGAAAGATAGTTGGTAAATCACAAACTTCTATTAGCTATTATTTTTTTTATTATTTTTATTATTATTATATATATTTTCCTAAAACGTAATTATTTAGACTATTTATTTAAAACTTTAGCCTTAAATTAATTTCTTTATTAATTAATTATTTATTATTGTTAATTTATTAATTATTAAATTCTTTATTTAAAACTTATCATTAAATCTCGTTAATTTATTTTATAATTTATAGTTTTATTTATTTTATTTCGCTATATTTAAATCGGCTGAAAATTGACTTTGTTTTTGAAATATTGAAAACTTGGGACGATATTGTTTTTTACGACATCAGTCCATTCGTAATTATCTGTGCTATTTTATGCATTTGTAATTTTTGTATAATATTTTCTCTGGTAACTTTTTGCATTTTTTAAAGAAATGTTTTAGTAAGATTTTTAAAAATTTTTGAAAAATCTTTGAAAAATAATAAAAAGCGAAATGTTTAAAGTTAATCTTTTGAAAAGGTTTTTGAAAAGAGGTTTTATCTTTGAAATTTTTTAGTGTAGTCTTTATTTGTTACTGTAGTGTATTTTCGTCTCCATTTCTTCTTTTTCCTTGTCTCCTCCTTTTTGTCTTTTTTTTTGTTTATGTCTGTGGGCCTATATTGTCTATTCCTATCTTTCTCCTTAATTCTTGTGTGAGTATATATTCTATACATTTTTATACAATTGTGTAATTTAGTGTTTGTCTATTCTTGAATATTTTGTGTATGTACGTATTTCCCCATAAGTTTTGTTTTGTATATGTATGATTTAATGCATGTATTCCTTTGTCTCTATTATGTTATACGTGTAATCTGATGTATCTATTCTCAATTTATTTCCGGTTTAAATAATACGAGCTTTACCTCCTCTGTAAAATATATGATCAAATATTTAAAAACATTTGTGACTTACTGAGAATTACTAACTTAATCCAACCAGTGGAAAAAAATACAGGTGATTGTATTTCCTGGTTTCAAAAAATTCAAAACAAAAAGAAATATACTTTCATAAAATATGACATTAAAAGCTTTTACCCATCAGTGACTGAAAAATGTTTAATGGAAGCGTTATATTTCACTAAAGATATAGATATACCATCCGAACATATAGATATAATTCTACATTGCAGAAAATCCATACTATTCTAGAATAGTGAAACATGTATTAAAAATCAAATAACAGAATATTTGATGTACCACGAAGTTTGTTTGACAGAGCCGAAATTTCAGAATTGATGGGAATACACATTCTAAGTAAAATCAACGAAATAATCCACATAGAAAACCACGGATTATACAGAGATGACGGATTAATAATAGCATCAGACTGACAGTGTTTTTAATATTTGGAGGCAAATACAACTTGAAAAAACGTAAATAAAACATCTAATCATCCCACAAGCATAACTAAGCACATCCATAAAGAAATAGAGCACAGGCTGTCAAAAATCTTTCAAACAAATCAATATTTGTTGAAAAGAAAAAGATTATGAAGATGACCTAAAAATTTAGCTATAAGAATATTTTAGAATACAAACCTCAATCGACCAGACAAAAAACAATAATAGAAATCGAAACATTATCTGGTTCAACTCAGCATGTAGAAGTAAAAACTAAAATAGGACAAATATTTTATAAACTAATCGATAAATACTTTCCAAAAAGCTCAGAATTAAACGAAATTTTCGATAAGAATTCACTCAAATTGATTTATGACTGTACTAGTAATTTAGAAAATTATATAAAAAAACACCAGAAACCTAAATAACGACATCATTAACAAGTAATGTAACTGTAAGGAAAAAAATTAATGCCTACTTAGCGGTCTTTGTAATACAAAAGGGATTATTTACAAAACAAAAATACATGACATAAATGGTCAAAGAAAAACATGTTTAGGATCTACCAAAGAAAATTTTCAAGTTAAATGGAATAGTTATCTAAACTTATTTATAAATGGAACTGTGTGTGTGTGTATGTCCGTTATCCATAGACTCCGAAACGGCTGAACCGATTTTCTTGAAAATTTACACAGTTGTACTATAAGCGTCTGCGAGTGTTCTTAGCTAGGTTTTCTGTCGAGGTACCCCCGATAAATATCGAAAATCGATAATCGAAATAATCGGGTTATAAAAGGAGTGGTCCGATTTTAATCAAATTTGATACACTCATAGACAAAGACATAAGAAACGATATTCAGAAGTTTCAAGGTTGCAGTTCTTACAATAGTACAGAAAATCGATAATATATATATATAAAGCAAGATGTTTGTGTGTGTGTGTCTGTTTATCTGCCTGTATGTCTGTATTTTTTTCAGCCGTTTTATTTTAGTTTTTGCTTTGGGTTTGGCTCTAAGTAGGTATAATTGTAGTTCTTAGTCTCAGCCATGATACCATTTACTCAGAGGACTTATTTAGCCTTCAAAATTCAGTTTATGACGAAAAAACTTATTTGATATCGATACCAGGAAATGAAAATTTGACTTGTATCCATTTATTTTTATTTCAGTCTACGGTTTCGCTTTAAGTGGAAACAACTATTGCTTTTTAGTCTTTCGTGCCAACGTCCAAAGAATCTGAGCTCCAGGACCATGGATTAGTTTTAAAGTTTTCATTACACCCGAGAAACACCGGGCTATACTGCTAGTGAGTCTATATTTAAACTAGAAAACCTAAAACATTGTACAAAGCTGTATAACTACGTGTGGAAATTAAAAATAATGTATGAAAAAGACCCCGATATAACTTGGAGCATAGTAAAAACAAACAAACCTTACAACGGTGGTAAAATATGCAGATTATGCCAGGAGGAAAAATTGGCTATTATGTTGTTCCCAGGCAAAAATGAATAATAAAATGAAAGAACAAAAATTATGTCCAAATGTAACCATACCTACTAGGATCATAAAATCATGGATGAAAGTAAATAACTTCTAATTTCGAAAATTGCGCGTTCATAAAAGATCCTTGTTACTTGAGCGTTTGAAAAATGGTAAAATCACTTATTGTAAATCGCCCGAAGACATTGAAAGGTAGAAAACTAGGTTTCGAAATAACTAGTTGCCTAATTATATATATATATATATATGTCCATATATATACTATTCAGTGATCTTAAAAATTTAAAAAATGTTTTTAAGCAATCTAATATTTATTTGAATTTGAGGTAATTTGGCATTATAATCATACTTATGAAGACGTTTGTTGAGAAAACATTATATAATTAGCAATAAATTTAAACTTTATTTTAGGTACTTATGTCATTGTCTGATAATGCCGTGTGTGGACGTCTGTATTTATAAAAAACGACACGTTCAAATACATACAAAAATTCTATTTAGAATAATTTCGATTTATGATTAATGCAGCTAATTTTATAACAATATTAGTTAGCCATTACAAATTGATAAAGAAGTTTAAATTATTTAAAGGTTTATAAATAATTGTAATTAAAATGAAAAAATGAAATCATTTCTTGAAAAAAAAATCATTATTTATCGAAAAAATCTTTTTTCTTAAGTCGACAGTGTCGATAATGTATTTTATTCATAAAAGTTATTAAGAAATGTCTTACTTGTATTGCCTTTTTAAATTTGTAATTCAGGGCATATTTTCTGCAACTGGGGTTCTGTTTAATCAAAAAATATGAAAAATTTATATTCTCCAAGGAATTTTCCTTATAACAAATACAAACTAATGTACAAAAAAGAATTTATCAAACTTTCATAAAAATTAATAAGATGCAAAAAGTATTTTTAGCAAGATTTTCAAAAATAATTTAATTTATTCGTAAATAAGCTCTAATAGTTTCCTTAAAATCCGACAACTATTTGAATTTTGCAAGAAATTTCAAATCAATGTGTTTTTCACTGTTACCAAAAAACGATCAAAATTGCCGTACAAATTTAAAGTCCCACTTTATCACCCAACCACGAAAGATTCTTAGCCCAAAATTTCTAGAATTCTAAAAATTATATATATATAAATTGCATAAAAAATCCTTTGATGGTTCCTCTTAATAATGGTATAAATATCTTCTTTTTTTTTTTAATAAAATATCAGTATAATTATGTTTTGGGTACTTGTTTTTTCTCTCATATTACCTTCTTTTTAGCAAATATTTGGAGTTGCCGAGTAAAGAGTTTCAATCTGTACATTATTTGTAGACTTGTGACATTATTTGTTGCACTTGTGACATTATTTGTAGACTTGTGACATTATTTGTTGCACTTGTGACATTATTTGTTGCACTTGTGACATTATTTGTTGCACTTGTGACATTATTTGTAGACTTGTGACATTATTTGTTGCACTTGTGACATTATTTGTAGACTTGTGACATTATTTGTAGACTTGTGACATTATTTGTTGCACTTGTGACATTATTTGTTGCACTTGTGACATTATTTGTAGACTTGTGACATTATTTGTTGCACAACCACCAACAGGTCTCGAGCAGTTTCTTCAACTTAAATTCACTCACAAGTTCAATATCTAATATAATTTTCATGCACTTCCTACAGGTGCTGATTATTGGGATCGATATTATCAAGAAGTCACCTTCTTGACTAATCAGCTATGGTGCGATTCGAACTCAGGTATCATTGTCAGAACGCTAACACTGGGTATTTAAAACGCATGAAAAATAATCTTAATAGTTCTAATTTAATTTGTTAAGCAAAAATGACTAATTCTCATTAAATTTTGATCACTGAATTAGTTCAAAAAAGTAAAATCAGTTTTTATGAAAATGTTTTTATGGAACCAGCAATGCACTGCATTTTATGAATTCTAAAATATATATTTTAGAATTAAGTATTTCTTATCATATTTTGCCAATTGTTTCTAAGATTGAAAAAAAGGTTTTTTTAATGAATTAACTCATGATTAAAGTTTTTCTTTACTGTTAAACAGTTTTATTTTTTCGTGATGCAAAATTGCAATATGTCTTTACACATGGAGACATTGTAATTTTCTGCCACTTATGTTCACATAGAACGAAAAGGACCTATTTTACCCAGTAGGTCGACTTGATTTATCGCTCTTTAGAAAGCTAGCGAGTGCCTGCAGAAAACGCTTGGCAACCTGCCGAAGTGTCTACTAACGTAGATGCTCAACAATAACCGAGTCATACTTCTTGGACAAAAATTTCTAATGTCATGAACGGATTTTAGAGAAAGAAATTTCTACAATCTTTAAAAGAGAAAACATAAAACTGGCAGTAGGTGATTATAAACGCACCTCACACACACACACACACACACACACACACACACACACACACACACACACACACACACACACACACATATATCTATTATCCTAAATCGGTGTCACTACTCGGAGTTTCATGCTTTACGCAATCATCAGGTGCATAATACAAACTGATCGTTTAAGAGATTTGAATTTAAGTTCACTGGATATTCGCGGAAGTTAAATCTTATAATTTTAGGGTAGTATTTTTTAATTTATCAAGAAAATAATATAAATAGACAAAAATTACATGGTGATAAAAAATTAAATTTAAATTTGAAATAAAATTAATGCCAAGTCTTACACGATCAGTTTGTAATATGCACCTGATGATTGCGTAATGCATCAAACTCTGAGTCGTGCCACCGACGTAGAATAATATGTATATTTATTAATATATATTTAACAGCTCTGTTTATACGATATTGAGCACTGTTTTATTAGCACCTGAGTAATATTTTTTATACATGGATTCCTATATCTATATTTATTAATTCACATTTAGTGTGTGTTTACATTGTGTATATAACACGTCAAAATCTGCCATTGTGCGCCGATAGCTTAGTGGTAGAATCTCTGACTAATGTCAAGTCAGTCGGGTTTCAATCCTGGCTGGAAGCAGTCGGGTGTTTAACTATACTGATGAATGTGATACTGCAAAACAGGACTGTCTGCGGATGCCTCTCTCTCTCTCTCTCTCTATATATATATATATATATATATATATATAGGAATACTAACCCTTTATGCTACAACAGGCCATCGTATTTTATACGAACTACTATGCAACCATCGTTCATCATTCAGGAAAGCTATAGAAATTGTACAAAACTGGTTACCCGTGTCTGGGAAATGAAAGAAAAGAGTGGGAAATTGTAGTGTACGTTGGCGCATTTTAAAGAGGGTCAAGCCTTACAACATCGGTAATGCCATATGCATATTGTGCCTGGGGGAAAATTGTCGTATTCAGACCAAAATAGCCTGTTAAATGAGAGGTCTGATGTAATGTTAGATTGTAAAAAAAAAAGCAACATTTTAGGATTGTATAAACCCGGATGAGAGAAGATAACATTCCGTATTCCATTCTCTCTGAATCCCTTTATTCTCGCTTTGCTCCTCCCCTTACATCGTATATCCGGTTGAGTATGTATATATAGATAAAGCGTTGGGAAATACAATTAACCTTTTACTGCCTGAAGAAGCTTTTCACTGCTTGAATGTCAATCAAGATTGCGTTTCTTTTTTGAAAGAATTCATTTTTGACGTTGTGTAGAAATAGTAAGTTTTGTTGACATTTTTTCATTCAGCATTGTTGTTTTTGTTCTTGTCATTGTGCAATACCCTATTTGAAATGTTTGTGTCGTAAGCTGAGGTGGCAACTCCATCAGTATGATGAAGACTCATCAACCACAAAATTTTCCTGTGTCGTCAACTTCAGCATAGACTTCAAATAAACCCAAGAAAAAGGATATATATTATGCTAGCTTTCAAGAGTAGTATCAGCATTATATGTCTAATAATGAACTGCTGACTATTCTAGATGCGGTGATGATGAAGACCATCTCCATGCTAACAACTGATGTGAAAACATAAAAGTTGATTGGCGTTAACAGAGTGTTGTAGAGTATTTTTCGCACTGAAAGTTATAATCGTGCTATGTCGGTTGCAAATCGACTTAACACCCCCTAAATGTTAGAAACTTGGTAATCTTCCGCTGAAAGCTGACTCCTTAGTATTCGGCTAACAGCCGAGTAATATCACCTGCCTAGTAGTTCTACTGAACTCCAATAGAACTAAAGAACTCTCTAGAACTTCAAAGAACTCTTATGAACTTCCCAAGAACTTCTCGAGTTAACTCCCTGTTAACTCTTATTAACATAGAAGGGAGAGTCCATTATCTGAGGAATAGGTGTTTCACCATAACACAGAAAGACATTGAAGGAGGCTAAAAAAGCCTCTAAATAGCACCAAAAGTGCTTGCAAAAGGGAGCCATGTCATGTAGAGCATTCTACTGGCGACAAGAAGAGGCCAAGCGATATATACTCACAACATACGGAGAACAGCTGACCAGAGGGTCCCCCCCCCCGGTTAGACGTACCCTGGGCGCAAAGGTTGACCTTGTTCCTGTCGGTGGATTCGTAGCGCTTAGTCTTAATGGAGGACTGGAATATTATCCCGGATCACAAAATAGACAGGAGGTGGAAAGTCGGGCGATCGTAGCTTGGTTGATCTGATTAGCGAATTTGGTCTTGCCGATAGATATCGGGTTGATGACCCATGGCGGGACATGTGGACGTTGGCTTATAACTGGCCGTTTACTCAGGTATCGAGTTAGTGAGAAGGGTCGATCTAGATTGTCCAATGTCCAGCTAGGTTGTCCAACGTTTTACTGGTTAGGCTATTCGGACTACAGACATATGTGTGCCCGGATGACGTTAGGTGCTAGATGGACACTAGAAGTTCAAACTGTCTTTACTAGACAGGTGGGATTTCCGGCAACAGCTAACTAGATTAGGGAAGCGGGAACTAGTGGGGCGGTTATTGGGAATAAGTGTAGGGAGAGGCATAAGGATAGCATTAGATTCTCACCACTGAATATAGCTAACGACTTCCCATAGATAATACTAAAAAGATGAAGCCTTTCAAGAGGCTGACAGAGGCTGGGGGATTCCCTGGAGATAGGTTTAGCTACGCAGGCACGGGAGCGAGAGGCTAACGAGCGCTATCAGGGTCAGGTAGTTAGACTTATATTAAACAAGATGCCTAACGAAACCATGAACATGGATACAGAATTGCGCAAGGAATTCCGTCGAGGTTCATATCGTTACATTCGAGAGGTCAATACTTCTGAGGGGCGTACTCTGAGGTCGTTCGAGGACATGTCGGTGGTATTTCAAGAGCCGGTTTACTAAGGAACCGCGACTCTGTGACGAAGAGTTTCGCAGCTATTTGACTTACTTTTCTCGGTTTTCACCGAGCTTCGAGGGAGCGATCGCAAGGCATTGAAGAGGGCCGGGAATTAGTGGATGGGGTCACGAAGGATCCTGGCTGTGGGCACTCGGCTTATCGGTGACCGAGTTTTGCTTACCAGGCAATTATTTCTGAACGTACCAATTCTCAATGACATCGTCTTCAGTGGGAGCTGGGCAAATTTGTCCTACTGTCATCGGTGTAACATTGGTTTAGAGAAAACGGCTTCGCTCGCCTTCTACCACTACCCTCATTTCTGGGACTATATCTGTATCAAAGGTGGGTGAAAATGGCAAGCTTGGTTCGAGTGAACGGAGTCATCCTTGATTTATTTTTTAAAGCCCCCTTGGTCGCCACAGGGCGGTTTCCTATCGGTAGATTCTCTTTGTTTACCCAGTTAATGTAAGTGTCGTTCCCTGCCTGTTCCCGGTTTTTTCTTTTGTTATGATCCATGTTGAAATTCCAAAAGTCTCAAGTTTGTTTTTGATCTCCTTTTTCATCTGAACTGGACTAGTCGTTGATTTACTCACATCGTCATTTTTATATTTCCCTCTCCGTTAGTGAGTGAACTTTTTGATTCTGCCTATTGACAGAATAAATAGGCCACTCTTGTTTTTGTGGGATGAATGGGCACTACTAACATTTGTTATCCTCAGCTTGAATATTTTTTATATTTTGTTTTGTTTTATGGGTTCATCCTCTCCCCACTCATTTCATGATCATTAGATTTTTATATATTTTTGGGGTGGAATGTTATGTTTTTTTTTTTGTTGGTTTCCTATGAATACGTGTCATTGTGGCATATGTAGGATTGCATGGTGATGGATCAGTTCTTTTGGTGAATGAGAAAATTGTAATGAATAAATGTATTGGGAATCAGATTAGGTCTAGGATAGAAAGTGTTGATAAATCCTAACCCACTTCTCCCTTTTGCTTTGTGCCGCAATTGTTTTTAAAAACAATAAATAAATTTTGCTGCCTAAAGAAACCCTGTTAGTAGAAAGCGTGGTAGCATCGAGGGTCAGTATTCCTAGATTTTAATATTTAATAATTCCAAACTTTTGACTTTTTTATTGTGTATCGAGCAAATTTTTATATATACGTTTTCTAGACAAAGTTAACTTTGTCTAGAAAAACAGTTTTATTGTGGTTAGTCAGTTTTCACTGTTTAACGTGTATAGTGGTGTGTTAACTGAGAAGTATTCTGTTTAACAATGGCAGAATATATTGTGAGCAGGTAGATATGATTTTTATATACGGCCGCACGAATTGTAATAGACACGAGGCTGCAAGGCTATATCAGATTCGGTTTCCAAGCCGAGTCACCCAAACTTTGCTACTGTTTATCGTCGCGTTGCTGAGTGAGGATTCATGTCATCACAAACTATGAATCGAGTAAATCCGAGATCTGCTCGTACATCTGACTACTAAGAACACAACCTAAAGGCTTTTAGAGATGATCCAGGTATCAATAAGTGGCTCTAGCACGTTGTATATCTTATAGTACCGCATGAAGTGTATTTCAAGAGCAGTTCCTGTTACCGTATTATTTTCGACGTGTGCAGGGTCTTTAACTCTGTGATCACTCGCCACCAATGAACCTTTACCGTCAGTTTATTCCAAAAACTGCTGACCTGCTGGTTGTCTCTTCAGTCTTGTTAACGGATAAAGTAACATTTGGAAGAAATGGAATAATAAAGTTACACAACTAATATTTCTCGGTGAATCGGAATCCCCATTGTAAAATACAGGCTAGACACCAGCATCAGTTTACAATTAATGTATGGACTGGAATTTTAGGTGACTGTCTGGTATGTTCATATGTTCTCAAAGAACGCCTCACAGGATCTGTCTACAGGGACTTTATTTCGAACACATTTCCAGACCAGCTAGAGGATGTCAGTCAGTTACGTGCCATACGTGATACACGCTTGGGCGATCATGTCTCGAAAGAGACATGACTGACTGGGCAGAAGATTATCCCGCAGTGGGTTGCCATTGCTTTCTGCGGTAGACTGGTTGCGGACCAAGGCCATAGAACCCAATCTGTCCTGCTATTTAACCCATAACTGGAAGGAAGAGACGGATTAATACCTTTCCCAAGGGTATTTGCGCGTAAGTGAATACAATAGATTCAACTGGAATATCGAACTCGGCTCCCCGGTTTCTCGTTCCGAGCCGCTATCCACTGTACCACAACGTACATCCGCTAGAGGATGTACCCTACCTAATTAGAAGACGCATGTAGTTCGTACATGATGAAGCTCCAGCACATTTTAGTCACATTGTTTGCGATGCACTGACAGTCAATCCCTCAGATTTTTATCTGTGGGGCTACCTAAAACAATAGTTTTATACAGCAGACATTAATAAGGGAGAGACGCTTCATCAATGTACCATGGGCTCTGGTTAAGATATTCAAAACCATGTGGTACTATTAGAAAGTGTCCGCTAGTCAATCATCCGGCGAATGCATAATGGTTTAGAAACAAGCGGGGGAGCATTTTGAATTTTTGTTATGAGTTGCTGTTGTGAGGTACAACGATGGCTTTTTGGACAAATAATAATCAGGACATTTTACCTTATTTTGGTGTCAGGAATTGCCCCCACCAAATTTGTAAAAGTATATTTGGATTGTACATTTAACAGCGTTTACACAAACTTCATACTTAATAACACCCAAAACAAAGAATATGTTTATATAAAAATTTGTCTTTGTTTGAGGAAGTTGCTTCTAAATTTGGTAAATTCTGTTTGATACACCACACACACATATATATATATATATATATATATGTGTCATCTACATACAAGCCTGTTTCGGTGTATCACAGATCATCAGTGTGGCTAAACATCCATTTGCCTCCAGCCGGGATTGAAAATCGATAGATCTGGTGTCAGTCAGAGTCACTAACCACTAAGCCATAGGTACATGGACTCAGAGAAGGGAAATTTTAGAGTGTTTTATATAAGTGGCGTATGCACACGCCAGTCACCGAAAGAACTCAATTCATTGCTGAAAAGTTATTCATATATCTACGAAGTGGTAATTGTTTTTTTAAAATAATAATAATAATAATAATAATAATATATATATATATATATATATATATATATATATATATATATATTATTATTATTATTATTATTATTATTATTATCATCTAAATCGCCCTTGGTAAATTAATATATATATATATATATATATATATATATTAATTTTGGTAAATTAATATATATATATATATATATATATATATATATATATTAATTTACCAAGGGCGATTTAGATGTGTCACAAAGTTGTAAGTTTATATATACATATGTAGAGATGTGCGGATGGCGTAATGAACATGGGCTTCGAATGACACAATGGATAGCAGAATCTGAATTGCATTCAAGTTTGATACATTCACTTAATACTCCTGGGAAAGAAATGAGTACATCTCTTCATCTTTTACCTATTTCAAATCTGAAAAGTGTCACCTAAATATCTTGTGGCACACAATATGCACCAATTCTATATATATATATATATATTGTTAAATGATGCGTCGCATTGCCAGTTCATCTTCTTTATAATTTCTGTGTATCTGGTTGCTGTAAAAAGCATTAATGTTTTGTTGTACTATATTTTAATGTTGTTTTACGCCAATCGATCCCAGCATAAACCAAGGAAACTCTTCAATAGCTGTTTAAAATAGTTTCTAGCAACCTGCTAAAAAGAAAATCTGCTGTGAGGAAACTGATATTTTTAATCCAAATAGGTGGAGGCGTACAATTAATTCATGAAGGCACTAACATCTTCCAAGAACAAACCGTTTAACCCTAATTCAATTAATAAACGTCTCTTTATCTCTGCTTGTAAGGAGTGCAAGCGAGTTCTAAATAAAACAATGATATTATTTGCTGATAAAATGAAACAACCTCTCGCAAGTTCAATTTTAGAGATTATTGTCGGATCTGCAAGAGTGCGCTGAACAATAGCAAATCGTCAATCAGTACTCTTTTCAATTAGTTCAAAGTTCTCACATCTACAGCAGACAAGGTCGAATGCTTTGTTTGGAAAATATAATCCTGTCCCTGATCTCGGACGTCATTTCTAAATTATCATACCTGTGACTTGCTTCGGCAACGAGGCTTGCTCACGATCTGATCAATGTCCTGAGTAAGCTCTCTTGTTTACCTCTGCGTCCGAGTAGAGAGAGACCCAAGCGAGGCTCCGCCGAAGGGTAGAGTCTCGCTTGGGTTCATAAAACAAGCTCCCGACCTAGCCTTACGCTAAGTCTACGGGATATTATTTGCTGAGCCTAATGGCTCGAAATCCTACATAAATCGACCTTGTGTCACAACTGCCTTAGTGGGAAGGCAGCAAATACCCCAACTTTAGCAACGAAGTTTGCTTACAGACTGAGCGATCAGTCTTGAGTAAGTTCTCATTGCGTCTCATTAACCCTAAAATTAAATACACATAAGCTAGGGTTAAATAGGGACTTAGGTGTGTTGAATCTTTACAAATATTTCAATAGCTAAAAATTTTTTTCCAGAAATTCCAATAAATTTTTATCTAAAACAAACAGACTTTCTCTACGGACGTGTCGCATGTTGTGAACAAACACACCACGTGATGTAAACACAAAAAAATATTCGGACACTATCGTGAAATACGTTTTTAATTCAAATTTAAAAATCACTTGTTTCTGATGAAGGACCGAGGGCGGTCTGAAATATAAAATACAATAATAAAAATAAACAAATACTGTCCCAAAAAAGTACATTTTTAAATTCAAAACTTTTTATTAATATTCTTTCCTATACATATTATTAAGACAGTATACGTGGATCATCACTATGTTATATATATATATATATATATATATATATATATATATATATATATATATATATACGCGTGTATATAGATCAATAAGCCAGTATGATATTTAATTACCCGAAGATTGCTGAAAGGATCGTGCGTATAACATAGGTTAATATGTATATTTAATCATCTCTGCTTTGAAATGTATCACCAGATCAATTGGTGGCTTCCTCTATGTTGATAGGGATCGCTGGTTCGAATCCTGCTGAATGACACACATTTTCGTAACAATATATTAAAATTTGTTTATTTAGGCAGCATATATTTTTAATGGCATGTCAGATTAAATAAATTGCCATCATTATGTCTGCTTCTTTTCAATAAAATCTGTTCCTCACGGATAATCTTTCTTGTATTATAATTGAAAGATGTCAGAAATGCAATGTAACGTTTGCAGTGGATTTTATTATCCATTTCTCGAAATTCCTAAATACTTTCAATCTCCTTCCGAGATCATATTCAAATGTGTAAGTTGTGGTAACAAAAAATAACCGCAGAACTCTATTGCTAAAAATTACTGTAAATGTTTCTTTTTGTTTCGAATATAACGGTTGACAGTTATGCGTAGAGTTCATTAGAGTGTGAAAATTATCCACTATGGATTTTTTATGTTGTAATGTCGTGGACATGCATGTGTTAAAGCATGAAAAATCTGTTCATTGTATAAACATTTTAGAACATTACTACAGTATTCATAGCTGATTCTTTTAACTGAGAGCTTAAGTTTTCTTTTAATTAATATTGCCTCCAGGATCTGTAGTTTGCATTTGTTGTTTTCTTGGTTAGTTGTGTTATCGATAATTATTTTTTTTAATAATGTGAATGTAGATATAAATGTTGTTGAAGATGTCTAGAAATGGACGAATGGTCAGACATGTCTAATGTAAGACGTCTTTTAATGTAGTTGTTGTGAATCCAGCATATATATTTGTTCATTTTTTGTTAGAGATACATTCTCCTTAGGAACATTTGAATTGATATATAATGTTAATTTTACGTAATACATCAGTTGGTAGGGAGGAGTTAATACGGATGATTAAATTAGTAGTATTGTATTTTTTAGAATATATTAATTTTAATTTTTTATTAGGATCCACGGAAGATATATTTGTACGAATGGAATTTATTATGATTTTTTTTTTCATCCTGTTTTAGTTATTGTGCATCTGGTATTAATATAAGAGTTTGATATATTTAAGGTCTTCTGAATATGGTACTTCCACAAAAGAGTAAACAAGTTAACAAATTCGAAGGATAAAAGATTGATGAAAATTATAGAAGTTTTAAGATTAAGGAGTGTTACGGTTAAGATAATTAAGGAACCTTATTAGCAAGTAAAATAAATCGTATTTTAATTGTGTGCGTTTCTTCCTTTGTTAGTTTGCCATGTCAATACCTCATAAATAATGGATTATTCTGTTTGGATTACGTAGAAAGAGACGAAAAGATACTACTTGGTTTCGACGAGAAAAGAAAGAAAGAAAAAAAGAAAGAAAAAGTGTTTAGTGAAAAATGAAAATGGTTGTCAATTTCAAATATTTTCGTCTGTATGCTTTTCTTAAAATAATGACCAGTATTCATATTTATAATTGTTATTGCAATATTTTGTTAAAGTTGTTAAATTCAAATATTTAACGATGAGATACGAGAATTTCTACAGATATTTTATCGTCGATAACTTAAGAATTAAGATTCATCACAATATTAAATAGGAAAGCCATGAAATTTTAACGTGTTAAAACTAGTAAAGTAATAATGTATTCTTGTACATGGGATATTGTGCTAATTAAATACATTTCTCTTGCTGATTCGGATTTATTAATGAATAAATTTTTATGTTGCATAATGTGTAATAAAACTCTCAGCAAAGCAATATTTTATCGTCGATAACTTAAGAATTAAGATTCATCACAATATTAAATAGGAAAGCCATGAAATTTTAACGTGTTAAAACTAGTAAAGTAATAATGTATTCTTGTACATGGGATATTGTGCTAATTAAATACATTTCTCTTGTTGATTCGGATTTATTAATGAATAAATTTTTATGTTGCATAATGTGTAATAAAACTCTCAGCAAAGCAATATTTCCTAACAGCTATAACCTGAAACTCACACGATATATTCTTCTTATAAATATATCATAAAATTTTTACCAACATCGTTTGGTTAATACGAATTCTATTGTGAAAATATTTACTTGTAAAAAAAAACAAACTCTTCTAGAGTGTATGCCTGATACAGTGTCATTAAGATTACTAGTTCACTTTCGAAGTGAGTCATTCGCTGCATGTCGCCAGGTAATTTGACCACTGGAATTTACCTGACTGACGTCATCACTTCCTTATTTTTAACATTTTATATACATCAAGAGGTACTTGACAGATTCCACAGTCTTTGTAGCCTTAGGCCCTCTTTCTTTTTCTTTTTTCATTTTACTCTTTACAAATGTAATTTTTTTCTGTCATTTGTTTAAGATAACAATAAACTTGTTCCAACATCTCAAATCTTTACATCTGTTAATTTTGTCACTATATACGAACATTGACATACGTAAATTACTAGCATGACTGTATTCGGCCGGTGATGCTAAACGCCCGAGTTGTTATTTACACGCATTATCACGGATATTGAAATTAGATTAATGAATTGACCTTAGAGACATAAAACTCACACGATATATTGCTCATGCAAATATATACAGGATGTGCGTTGTGTTGCAGTGGTTATCGGCTCGGAACGAGAAATCGGAGAGCCAAGGTCGAATTCCAGTTGAGTTCGTTGCATTCGTTTATGCGCAAATACCCCTGAGAAAACTACAGAACAAATAACCGGACAGATTTGACATAAATGATCCTGGCTTTCACGGCTTTCTTTTGATTTTAATATCCGATAATACAGTTTATTGGGAAATATAGTGAAGTGTATTCTCTACGGTTTTGAATCCGTAGTCTTTTAGCTCGAGAGGACAGTTTAACCTGATTTTTAGTCCATAATTGGGTGCGGTGATAAGAAAGAAAAAAGTATTAATGAAGATACCTCTACTCATTTTCGATAACTAAATTCAAATTGAATTAAAAAAATTTTTTTTTGAAGCTTTCATTTTAGCTTTAATTGAAAGCCAATAGATTAAATTTACTAATTCCAATAAGCAAAATACTCTGATGTATTTTAAACCGAAATTATATTGATTGGAGTTTAAAATTTTTCTGATTTAAAAAAGAAATTCAATTTTTCGGCCATTTTTCATCGATCGACACATTTTGTAAACAGAAGCTAATTCTCGGTTTTGAAAAATATTCCAAAATAAAATATACTTCGCTGAAAAATTAGTTTATTCAAATTAGCAAATTAAAATTTAAACCTACCTTAATCTGATTTGAAACACGTATTATTTGCTTACTGCCTGAAATGTACTATAAAAGCGTTTCTTAATTACGGTAGCCTTGTTATCAGTGGTTATCATCGTGTTATCAAGACCAATAATTGACATGACAGACGGAAGCTGTCAAAAATGGTAAGTATGGAAGACGAAAGTGACATAATTTTATGTTAGCTTAATCGTACGTTTCGTTTTTTTTTTGTTTTTAGCTCTATAGTAAAATTAAAAATTTAGCACAATATTTTCAGCAATTATCTAATATTTTATTGAATTTTAATTAGCATAGCTTGAAAGCTTTACGTTTGAAGATGTTTAATGAAAAAAATAAAAAATAAAAATAAAAAATTAAAATAATATAAAACTTTCTTTTAAAATATTTTACAATTTTAAAACAGAATGAAATTATATAACGACAGAGGTAACCCAGTAATTTATGAAATGTCATGACTTTTATTAAGTTTTATTTTTAATATCCATTTTTTATATTCTTTTTTAGGTATCTCCACAATATCTTTTTTAACAAAATTAGGAAACCAGGAATTAAAATATAAAACTTGTTTTTAAATTTTTAAGTGGTGATTCGTAAAGCCTGTTGAATGTTGAAACGTAGGACATAGGAAACAGAGAAGCGAGATAAAAGAATTGTCAGTCAGTTAGTTAAGTGCCATACGTGAAACACGCTTGGGCGATCATGTCTCGAAAGAGACATGACTGACTGGGCAGAAGATTATCCCGCAGTATGTTGCCATTGCTTTCTGCGGTAGACTGGTTGCCAGCCAAGGCTATAGAACCCAATCTGTCCTGTTATTTAACCTATAACTGGAGGGAAGTGACGGATTAATATCTTTCCCAAGGATATTTGCGCGTAGGTGAATGCAAGGAATTTAACTGGAATTCGAACTAGGCTTCCCGATTTGTCGTTCCGAGTCGATATCCACTGCACCACAACGCACATCCAAGTATTAGCATTGCTTAAATTCGGTGATCTGTGATAAGAAGATGTGTTGCTCTCTCTCTCTCTCTCTTTCTCTTTGTCTCTCTCTCTCTTTGTCTCTCTCTCTCTCTCTCTCACACACACACACACACACACACACACACACACACACACACACATATACACACAGACACACAAGTCAGTACTGGTCTCATTACTAGTCTCTTGATTAACAATAACAAATTGTGTTAACGAAGTCATCGACTGTTATGCTAGTTTAACGGGTAGACAGCTATCGACCTCCATCCGACTGACACCGAGTTTCGATCCCGGCCGGAGACAAGTGGTTATCTAGCAACACTGATGAGCTGTGATACAGCGAAACAGGCTTGTATGTGGATGACGAATATATATATATGAGTTGAATATATTAATTGAAATCCGACAAGATGATAGAATAAGTAAAAAACAGGTAGGAAACGGGTCTTTAACATGTTTGACTTTATTTAAGTTTCTTCAGACATTTGTTAATAAGACTTGGTTATTAACAAACCTCTAAAAAAACTTAATAAAGTGAAACATGTTAAATACACTTTTCCTAGTTGTTCTTGACTTATTCTGTCATATATATACTGGACTCTCCTGTCGTTTTGGATGTATGATTTATCAGTTCTTAGAACCCACAGCCAACTACCCAACCAGCACATATCATTTAATTATAGTGATGGGGGCTTGTGCACAACCAGTCACACTTTTTGGAAAATTACAGTATGCCACAAACGACACTCTCGGAATTCTGTGTTTTCCTAGACCGTTTGCCACCCAAAGCTAAAGGACTCAGTTTATCCTGCTATTTACCCAGGGCTAGGGGTAGAAGAGATGAATTCATATCTTTCCAAAGGGTATTAGCACGTAAGTGAATATAATGAACTCGACTGGAATTCGAACTCGGCTCACCAATTCCTCAATCCGAACCGCTATCCATTACTCCAATATGCTTCGACCAGAAATAAGCATAATAAAAATTCCGCTGGTGGACAGATTTTCTTGATTAAGTTTCCTCAGTTGCGCAGGCCGGTAAAAAAAAAAAACATCATTCCACAGTTAGATATTTACTTTTAAAAGGTTCTCAATGCAGAAGTAGACTAATAGACACATAGTTATTATAATTATAATAATAATAGCATATTGCAACTCAAAAGCTATTCAGTTTCGGTGTTGCTAAACCCCCTTAAGCAGGGAGCTCCCTGCTGGAGGGGGGTTTAGCAACTCTTTTAAACATTTAAAACCCTGAAACTTGGAATTGAAATCATCACTTGATAAGACACGGATAGTGTCGAAACAAAAGGACTACGTAGTGATATTATAACATATTTATGTTATAAATTCTAAATAAATATTTCATATATATATATATATATATATATATATATATATATATATATATATAGTCCCTTCCGAAAGTATTGAAACGGCAAGGTTAAATCCTTTATTTTTTGTTGTTCACTGAAGACATTCGGCTTTAAAGTCAAATGATGAATATGAGACAAGGCTTCAGAATATGTTTTGTTTTGTTTCTGATCGAGAAATAGAAGGTTTTGAGAAGCGAGGAATCACTTGGTAACTTGTGTTGTTCCCATGTCCACCATAACCCGAAATGATAGCACCAGTTAGGCTCCCAGCTATGGTCAAATAGTGAACCCCAAAGAAAAATCGACAGTACATTTTTTTAGTAAAAATTACTAATACATTTTGCAGTAAAATTACCAGCAATACATTTTTTAAATTACCAACAAATCATTTTATCATCTACAAAATATATAATCTAAAAAAAAAAAAAACGTTTACTCTGAAAGTTTAAAAATTATGTACAAAATATCTGTAGTTGAAGGCATAAAATTGCGTAGGAAATATTTAGATTCTGACATTAAATAATCCAGAGGTTGGTATGCCGCTAAAGAAAATGAACCAACCAACCCATTTAGTTTGTATTTACGTTAATAAAGAAAAATCACTTGAATATTTATGCAAATGAGTTGATATGTATTGTTAAATTTATGCGAGGCTTCTACTTCTTTTTTATTCTTCTACATTTGTGTTCTCACAGACTCGATGGGACAATCGTATTATTTATTTAAACAAAAATGCTTTAATTCCCATGTATCATGAATGGTACGAACAAGTCTGAAAAGACTGAGACAGTCAATCACGTTGAGGAATCTTGTACTTGTTTATTAGAAACTTATATTTTAAGACACATTTTTTTCTTTCTAATCTTAATATTACAATCCAGTTGTTACCGATGACAAATGAATTGACATTGACGAAAGTTTTAGTGTGAATTCAGTGAATGCGGAAATATATAAGCAAACATTGTTCAGATTTTTTAAAGATTAATTATTTTGAAAATAATTATTTTGAAATTTTTTTTTTCTCACTTAAGTCTAAATATTTAATCTTTTATATGAATCGTTCATGTAATTCATCATATCATAAGTAGAATTTACTAAACTTTTTAAAACTTTCTTATAATCACACATATTGTGACAAACACAGGTGTGGCAACTGAGATAGTAAATACACACACATATACACACGCACATACACACATATACATATGATAAAATATAATTGTACTGTATGATATATTAGGAGTAGAATCGCACAATATCAAGAAAAACGTGGGCAAATATGAAAGTGGATACTAAGGTAAACCATAAGTGGAAGACAGTGTGTTTCTCTATTTCATAATTTAGTGCGATCTTCAGATCACACACACACACACACACACACACACACACACACACACACACACACACATATATATATATATATATAAGCCAAATAGTCGAAACCTAGCAAGCAAGTAAGTGGTGTGTGTTCCTTTCTTATATATATATATATATATATATATATATATATATATAAGAAAGGAACACACACCACTTACTTGCTTGCTAGGTTTCGACTATATAAACTATAATTAACTATATATATATATATATATATATATATATATATATATATTCAAAGAAATCTTACAAAACTACACTTGTTGCATGGCCATTTCGGCGAGAAAAAATCTAACTTCATCAGCAACGATTAAAATCAAAATTTTGGAGTTTTATTTGAAAAAACAAACATATTTGGTTTTGTAAATAGATAATACTATTTACATCGAGCCCTCCACTTGGATTATTTTTAATATTAATAAAATTAATGTTAATAGGATCTGGTTTTGGGATTTTACTTACAAGTGATTTCATTTTTAAATTTAATATATATATATATATATATATATATATATATATATATATATATTAGAGAAAATTTTCAAAATTCAAAGGTGTCAGATGTACATTTCGACATAGGATCTCTAATAGAGACTCTACATCACGTCAGCGACATTGTTTTTCCAAATGGTGAAGGCCTTGAGTTAGAGTGTGGAGGGGTTTTTGGTTAACAACGGTGACAAAGTGGAAAAGGTAGTCGCGGGGTTACAGGGTGTTGAAACTAACGTGTGTGTATATATATATATATATATATATATATATATATATATATATATATATATATATACACGTTAGTTCGTGTATTTGGTAACATAGTGTGTTTAAACCCTGGGCCGAGCAGTGTGTACTTGAATTCAGTATTATCTTCATCTTTGTTGTTGTTATCGAAATGTTTGGGCTCTTGTGTCGTGTAGCCTTCCTCAACTGAATATTGATCTGGCTCACTTGCACTGGTAATGGGTGAGGTGATATCCCTAGGCATGGACAGCGGAACGAAAACAGTGTATCCTCGTAAATTCAAATAAAGGCTTCAGTTAAGAAATTCCTGCACACTACGTGGATCGATATACAACTAATGAAGTTCGGAAGGTACAGCGACCAAATGGTTGTGATAATAACAACAAAGATAAGGACAATAGCCCGAATGCAAATAGTGCATATAATGATTATACTCAGCCGAGAAATTTAGAGAGCAAAAAAGAAATGCAATTTTTCGAACCATTTGTCTCCATAAACGAACCATCACTGATATCGAACAGACTTTCTCCATAAATATAGCAAATTTCATGTAAAACATCTGTATATATGTGTATGCATTTGTGTACGTATATGTGTGTGCATGTGTATGTGCTTTAAATAAGCAGTTTTATCCACCACACCACCATCTTGGTGGTGTGGGGATAGACACATATAACAACAGAGTATATGAGATGATACCAGGCAAGAAGCATTGTATTTATTTAAAGTATAATTGTTCCTGCTTTGAGGTTTCTCGAAGCTGTTGAGCGCTTTATAACAAGCATAACATTTCTTTTGTCGTTTCATCTGCGATTTTTTGGGCCTTAACATCTTAGCCGACAATACTCGAAATTACCATCTTCTGTTACGTACCTCTTAAACGACATCGGTGATTTTGACAAAATGCGTACCCTTGGTGCGTATACTGGTTACCCGAGGTTTTCTACTATGACTTCGCCTTCGCACTTGTGGCTAGTCAAAAATATCAACACTTATAAAAATAAAGTATTATATATATATATATATATATATATATATATATATATATATATATATATATATATATATTATTAGAACATGTACATAATTTTTCTATATATGTCCTCTTCAATCATATGGTTGTTTCGACGTTGGGTATCCAACGACTCATCAGGAGGAATGGGCAAGAACTGAAATCATCTGCTGCCTATATTTGGTTCATTGTTGTTGTGAGGTTGGTTGGGGTTATTGATAATGAAGGGAATATGTCTTTCGTGTTGACCGTTAGACTTTTGAAGAACTTGGTGTGTAAATGCTAAAATGGTTGATTCATGGCATTATCTGTTAGAATGTACGTTTTTATTAGTCAGGTATATCTTTTGGTATATCTTTTGGTTAGAATTTCGAAGAACGTGGTGTGTGGGGGTTGATTATTTGGTCAGTTTTGCGTGTATGTGTGTTTTTTTGTGATTAGGGAACCCATCTTGTTTGTTATCTAGTGCTTGACAGATTTTATGTATTCTCTTTTATCTAGTAGCCAGGCTGTCTTCCTTGGGGTTCCTTTGATGGACGTTGTGTGTGGTTTTTTTTGTGATTAGGGAACCCATCTTGTTTGTTGACCTTAAAAATTTTTAAGTGTGTGGGGATTTTCTTAAGGTCAACAAACAAGATGGGTTCCCTAATCACAAAAAACCCCCCACACACGACGTCCATCTAAGGAACCCAAAGGAAGATATTATTATGTTTAATCATGAGCCGTTCTAAACGTCGTATTTTGGCTTTAATTTCAGTTGAAAATAAAGACAAAAATTCTCCAACATTTGGATAATTTTATATTAATTTGGTTCTAAGCTTTCGGCTTTCATGAGCCATCTTCAGAGAGGTCACCAAGATGGTAACACAATAACATCCACCATCACCGACGATTTTATTTTGGGTTGACATAAAACTCCGCTAGACAACGGCAATAGTTACCAAAACTAACAAACGCTGTTTGCAAATTTGCAATGCGGTTCTATGACGTCACACCGCGTGATACCGCGAAACAACAACAGAACCATGTATTCAAATGCAATCTAATATGTTATGGCCAGATTTAAAAGTGATTTTATTAAGTGTGGGTTGTTTGGATTTAATGTATATGGCCTCCAATATCTGAAGGTTATTTTTGCTGTGTGTATGAGTAAGGATTATTGTATTGTTGACTAAAGTCTGTCTGATATTACCTACATGTTTATGTTTTTCTGAGAAATGTTGTTTAATTGTACTCTGATCAGAAAGGTGATATGTAAGTCTACGGGAGAGTGTGGTTGTAGTAAGACCAATATATGTACTGGGTTTTTTATTAGTACCAGAGATACAATCTCTGAACGGGCATGTAAATTGGTACACTACATTGTTTTTTTGTAGAGAATATAGTTTAGTGCTTGTAGGGTTATTAGAGACTATGAGGTCAATTGTTTTGAATTTTTTTATAATATATAATGAGTTTAATTTGATTATTACTATCCACTGGTTTAACATTTCTACGTATTATGTTTTTGAGAGTTTTTTTCATCTTGTTTGTAATTATTATGTATTTGGTTGCAATAGTATAAGTTAATAGTGTTATGTTTATTTTGATGTAAACCATTATTATTAATATTATCAATATTGTTAGAGCTATTGTTAACTTTGTTGAGATACATTTTAATTTGTTGATCAATAACGGAGTTAGGAAATCCATTATTGACAAGTGTTTGCTTAATGTTGTGTAATTCTTTATAAAATATTGATTTGGAAGAAGATATCATTTGTGTGCGTTGAAGTAAGTTTTTTATAAGAGCTAACTTATATCGTTGTGGGCATTCACTATTATAATTAAGAAGACACGAGTTTATGCTAGTGGGGTTTCTATATAGAAAAAGTAGTAAATCTATATATATATATATATAATTCCAGGTGAAGAGGACTTAAGGTTTTACTATTTTGAGAACCCCGGCATTTATTTTATTATGAACAGTGCTCAATATAAATATTATTGAGTATAATATTACTAGTAGTAAATTGGGGAAAAATTTCCTCGCATTAATTAGGAAACATTTTCCAGAAAAAATCCATTAGGTAAGATCTTTAATAAAAACACTGTTAAATTAAGTCACAGCTGTATGAACAGCCTAGAAAAACATAAAAAATCACAATAATAATATTTTAAAAAACTTAAACAAAATTAATAAAAACAACCTCATAACAGAGAATAACAATTTAAACAAGAAAAAAAGTAACTGCAGGAACCATATAGATTGCCCGTTAGAAAACAGGTGCCTAGTAGAATCAATCGTCTATCAATGTGAAATATCTTCAAAGGAAAAATAATATAAAATTTATATAGGTATTACTAAGGTTACTCTGAAGCGCGCATTTACCAACACACCTCTTCATTTAATAATAACAAATACAAAAATAGAACATTCCTATCGAAATATCATTGTTATCTAAAGGAAAAAAAATGATAAGGTTAGGTTAAAGGCAGGTTGACATACTGACCGTTAAGGAGGGAAAAAAAGGAAGGAGAAAAGTAAGATAAGGGAAGGGGGAAAAAGAGAAAACGTTAGTATGTATTCTTTGGGGCTAAATTCCAAAATGAATCTTTGCTCTGATTAGTTGAAAGAAACACACATGAAAATCTTATATCTTCCCTCATACAAACACAGCAAACCGAAAGTTTTGCATTTAAATGTAAATCATCTGTACAACCAACATCAAACATTACCTGATGAAGAGAATCTCGAAACAAAGAAATTTCCGTGTCGCAATGTACAATTAATTCATAAATATATATATATATATATATATATATATAATCATATCGCCCCAAGCAAGGCAGTTTACTGCCACTGGCGCGCAGGGGGTTACAAAGGAGGAAAGTTATGAGAAAGAGTAACAGGTTATAGGGGTGTCAGGAAGTGGGTAAGAGAATGATGTGAATACTGATGAGAGTGGAGTGGACGGAGAAAGGAGCATGAGAGAGAGGATACAAGTTAGTGAGATAGAAGATGACAATTGACTTTGGGGATTGTAGCTGTCGGGGAAGCAAGTAAATGGAAGAGAATTCCACAGGCGGGAAGTGCGAGAAAAGTGAAAGAACAGATAGATTAAAACCCACTATTCATGCATTTACTTTTATAAAAGTTGTTCAATACAAAGTAGAGCTTAATATTATACTTATGTCATTACAATAAACAATGGTTTATAAATGCATTATATCACTACACAAAAATTGCCATGTTTCAGTACAATATTGTTCTTTTGCAAGTGATATTTTAAAATAAATGGTAAAAATTATTTATTTAGAAAATACAAGATGAATTTTAAAAAGTTTACATTGCATCTAGTAAGAACACTTTTCAGCAGTGTTGGTATTTGCATTTAACTTCCTTAAAAAATAACACGTACCGAAACCAAACATCTTTTTCTGCATATTTTTGGCCGTTAAAAGATACAAATAAAACCTTTAAAGTAAAATGGAAAATTCTGGAAAAAAACAAGAATCTGATAATCATTCTATGACATCTGCTCTCTGTGCCTGAATGAAAAGCTGCAGATTATAAACTTCCCTAAAAATAAAGTGCGGATGTGCGTCGTGGTGCAGTGGATATCGGCTCGGAACGAGAAATCGGGAAGCCGAGTTCGAATTCCAGTCGAATTCCTTGCATTTACTTACGCACGAATAGCCTTGGGAAAGGTATTAATCCGTCTCTTCTCTCCAGTTATGGGTTAAATAATAAGACAGATTGGGTTCTGTAGCCTTGGTCGGCAACCAGTCTACCGCAGAAAGCAACGGCAACCTACTGCGGGATAATTTTCTGCCCAGTCAGTTGTGTCTCTTTCGAGACATGATCGCTCAAGCGTATATCACATATTGCACTTAAATGACTGAAAAATAAAGTACTTGTAAATTGTAGAGATGAATTGATGGTTTTATTTAAACACCGCAAATAATTCACTCTAAAATTGAATTAATTATAATTGTCTATTTATAACTTAAGCTCTAATATCATTTAAAAATTATTTTACAAAAATACCCACACAATACTTATTTTGGTTTTCATAATATACCTTAGCATATCATAATTAGTTAATTCTCATTTTAACCTAATCAATCCAGCCCCTTTAACAGATAGGTTGAACAAAATCAAATTTAAAAATAAACTTTAAAACCCAACTTGCCGTTAAAAATTATTTCCTACCCATTTAGATAATGTATGTTCCTGGTAATTTATCTTACCCAGACAAAATTAAAGTGTCATGTTTTGACATTATGCTGCATTGTTTTCTTTCGAGATACAAAACTCCATGGTTCAATCTAATTCTTACTTTTGGTTGAGCAACATTGGCACACCTAAAATCGTATTGTTTAACTTACTCCAATCACCGCTCCTTAATTTTATAAATAACCATGAATTCATCTTATATTTTCTAAATAAATTATTTCCATCATTTATTTTTAGATATCGCCCGAAGAAGAACATTTTTGCGTAGTGATATAATGCATATATAAACCATTGTAATATCAACTCTACTCTGAAATGTATCGTAACGTAAAATGTTACGGAAAGTTCCGGAGATTAACGATTATTAGTCGTTTTCTTTTAAGAAAACGCTAATATTAATCGTTTCCTCATAAGAAAACGGTAATATTAGCAGTGCCTTATAAAGAGACGGCTACTAATCGTTTCCTTGTAAGTTAGTCCCTTATAAGGAACTGCTAATATTAACCGCTTCCTCATAATGTAATGCTAATGTTAACCGTTTCTTTATAAGGCAGCTGCGAAAGTAACACTTTGTATTTTATTATGTTGGATCGCCATATCAGAAATGGAAGGTGGCATGGTAATAGAAAAATGCAAATATTTTATTTTGCCTAGTTACAGATTCAGTTTCGCAAAATATCGTCTGAAACGAAAATGCGTACAAAGCAGAGGAATATCATCGTATTTCAGCAGACAGAAAAAATCCTACACCTTGGCATTAATTAACTTTCACGGAGATAAAATATGTTAGCACAGTTGGACACTTAATAATCTGTACCAGCAATGGTGTTTGCAAAGTCTGTGACAAGCTATGTTTCGGGTGGCTCTGTGCTGCTGGCAACGCAAGAGAGACTCAAAAATGCATATTCAATGGTGATGCTTATGCTAACAAAATACGTCTTGTAGCTGACAAACTCGCTCTGTCCAACGATGTTATTGTTTCCCTTGTATCTGTTTGATTTAAACAGGAGCCTATTTACTATTGTTATGACAACAAATACCTTTTATAACTGTTTACTGTCAGACTATTATTATCAAAATGCAGGGAAAGGAAATTAATATATGTTTGTTTTGTAAAATCGATAATCGCTAAGTATTCCCTCCGCCCAAATATATATTTTTATTTTTCGATAGCCTTTCGTCATAGAAAGATTATCAGAAACAATTGATTTTTTTACGCAGCTAATTAGTACACATAAGCTTGCACACACACACACACACACACACACACACACACACACACACACACACACACACACAAATAATTATATTGTTTAAAATACGCTAATTTTCTATATTTATGAATAAAGTGGGCTCAATATCGGTGATAGTATGTCTGTAGTGATGGACAGTCTGGATATGCATATTACTGCATGGTAACTGTGAGTTTCATACTTCAAGCGTTCATCGGACTATGTTCCTATGCAATGTTGATTTCTATGTCCACACACACACACACACACACACACACACACACACACACACACACACACACACACACACATCTATCTATCTATCTATCTATCTATCTATCTATCTATCTATCTATCTATTTCTCTGTGTGTGTGTTTGCGTGTGTACCTTCTAAGGATAGCGATACCTAAGCTCTAATCTAAAATCAATTTAAAAAAAAAATGAAAAACCTTTATTGAAGCGTTTATTTTAATTTAAATTTTAAGCTAATAGATCAAGAGTTTAATATTCGCACTAAGTAAAATACTTTACTATTTTTTAAACTGGAATAATTTTTATTGCCAATAAAAACTTTAAAATTGTTCTTATTGATGACTATCAACACAACATAATTCTCTTTATTAAAAAAATTATTCAAAAATAAAAATATACATTTTATGGTTGCAAAAGTAAACTGATATGTTATTATGAATATGTATAATGAATACAATACGATTTGTGCGTGCGTTTTGGGTTTTGATTACTGCATACCTACCTTTGCACCCATTGTATTTTCCTGAAACTTTATTTAGGATATTTTACAACTACTCTGTTATTATTTCGTGTGACCTAAAACAGTATTGATCAAGATTAATAATTCTCTGTGTCGTTTTCGTAATGAAATCCAACGAAAATGTTAACTAAAATAGGACCAAGGGGGCTTCCTATCGAAACCCCATCTATCTGGACTTACATGACAATATCAAAGCTAAACTCCACCCATTCTGTAGCTAATTGCATAAATTCAAGAAACAAAGTTTAAGCAATTATAACAGGGCCCAGGTGACTCCTATAGAGAACGTCGGTCCAAATATCCAGGGTGTCCTGCAGAGGAACGTTGGTATAGAAACTTACAATGTCAAAAGGCATTATAGGTTTATCCTCTAAATTAATTTAAGAATTTCTGATAAAAGTAGAAAATCTAAAAGCGTCCGAAATAAAAGAGAAGAGAACAAGGTAAAAACAGTTTGAAGAATTTCCGCCAGCCACTTTGCCAATTCATGATGTGCAGAACCTACCATAGATAAGATGCACGAAGAGATAAACCATTTTTCTGTACCTTAGGTAGGCCATACATACGAGGATGTTGTGAATCAACAGGTCTAATTCGGTTGTACACTTCTTTGGCGATTCGGTTACTCTTAGAAACTGCAAGTAACCGTTTCTGTATCTTCGTCTCCATTTTACTCGTTTTGTCACAGAAATCACTAGGTCAAATGAAGAATGGATTCCATCTTGGAAATATAGTCCCGGTGGTCTAAAGTAACTACTCCAGAACCTTTATCAGGTTTGCTGATATAAATATCACACATAGATTTTAAAGCTCTGATGTTCTGGAAATGTATACTTCGCCAGGCAAGAAAATCAGGGTCAACTGAAAGAGGAAAGTTCATTAAAAAGTTGGATTAATCTGGACTTGCGCATTTAAAGCTTATCAGTAGAAAAAGGCATGTGCAAGTTCAACTGAGAAAATAAGATTTAAAATTCAGTGTAGTTTAATTCTTTATTAACTTTCGTTGGGGAAATGTAAAATTCCGATCCTTTGGAAAGAACTAATTTCTCCACCTCTGTAAGTGATACAGTGGACAGGTTGAAAATATGTTTACTTAAGTCAGTATTTTTAACTCAAAAACGTTTAGAAATTAATGAATTAAGATACTTTTGATTTCTCAGACTGATACGCTTTTCAAAATGAAACCTATTATTTACCGTGAAAATCTGAAAAAAAAAAAAAAAAAAAAATCGAAAAAGAACAATTTGCTAAGTTAGGGCTTTTTTATGCCAAAAGTCATCATAATTTAATTTGAAGTATCTGTGTTGTAACGTATCGTTTTGTTGGTTACTATTAATTTGTGGCTCATAATTATATATATATATATATATATATATATATATATATATATATATATATATATATATATATATATAAAACTTTAATCCAAAAGGAAAAGCAGGAAGGTTTATTCCAAACACCCGATCCTAATTAATATTAATTACATTAATATTAAAACTGATCCAAGTGGAGGACTCAATATAATTAATATTTAAATTACAGAGCTAATTATAAAATAAAATTATATATATATATATATATATATATATATATCAAATGAATTATAAAATAAATCATAAAATTTATGAAAATTCATATTAAATTTATATATTAAATTTATATTAAATTTAAATATTAAGTTTATATTAATTTTAAATTTAATTAATTAAATTTAAAATTAATTCAAATTAAATATAAATTTAAAATTAATATAAATTTATATATTAAATTATATTAAATTTATAAAATTGATATTAAAGCCAATTAAAAAAATATATATATATTTTATTTTATAATTATGAAATAAAATATATATATTCGTCATCCACATATAAGCTTGTTCCGCTGCATCACAGCTCATCCGTGTGGCTATACATTCACTTGTCTCCGGCCGGGATCGAAACTCGACCGATATAGAGTCGCTAACAGCTAAGCCATAGGCACATGGAATAAGAGAAGGGAAATTTTAGTGTCCTATAATACACTCCTGATCAAAATTTTAAGACCACTTGAAAATCATTAAAAAGAAATATTTTTTTACGGATAGATTTTAAACTCCTTCCAGTTAAGGTTACCAATACTACAATCTAAAAGGTTATGGAAACAAAAAGCAATATTCCAAACATTTTATTTAGAAATTTACATTTTTTATAAAATGACGCGATTTACACATGATTAAAATTATAAGACCAGAGACATTAAGGTGCGGGGGATGTTGCTCCAGCTTCTGAAGATGGCTTCACGGAGTTCATTTTTTGTTGAATATTGTTTGCCATTTCGATAAACATCTCTTGTCATCCATCCTCAAACATTTTCAATTAGGTTCAAGTCTGGTGAGCATGCAGGATGTCCCAAGAGATGGACCCCATTTTTTTGTAGAAAGGTCAAGGTCCGTCTTGCAGCGTCGATTGCAGCATTATTCTGTTGGAATAACCATCCATCCACACACAAACGATGGCCCTCCATCATCAATGATGCTTTTTGTAGCATGCTAACATAACCAGCCACTGTTTAACAACCCTGCACCACCTGGAGCTCCATCGTCCCTCTGTAAGAAAAGGCACCCCATACCATTAGGGACCCTCCACCACTATGACGTGTGGAGAAAATTTCAGGAGGCATGTTTTTGTTATGCCAATATTGTTGGAAGCCATCAGGACCATCTAGATTGAATTTTTTCTCACCAGAAAACAGGACTTTTTTCCATTTCTCAACGTCCCATGTTTGGTGTTCACAACCAAACTTTAAGCGGTTCACCTTGTGACGTGGAAGCAGCCGAGGAATTTGTTTACGCTTTTTATTTACCATGCCTTTTTGTCGTAAGTGTCATCTGATGGTTACGGGATTGCAATCAGCATCTGTGACTGCCTTAATTTGACTAGAAGAAAGTCCCCCTCTTTCATAACAACCCGTCTTATTCTCTTACTCAATGCATGAGAAATTTTTGGGGGCCTACCAGAGGATTTTGCTTTTCCTTAATTCTCACTGTTCTTTAGAAAGTTGCAAATCACAGTTTTACTGCGATTTACCTTAGCTGCGATTGCCCGCTGTGACAAACCTTGCTTATGGAATTCTAGAATTCGAGAACGCTTAACTTTGGTAAGTTGGCTTTCTTTAGGAATAGTAATACCTTTACGCAGTGATTGCTAATCTTTAACTGAACTAAAAACATTGGAATTACCATAGATCTAACAATTGATACCCCTGGTCTTATAATTTTGATCATGCGTAAATCGCCTCATTTTCTAAAAATGTAAATTTCTAAATAAAATGTTTGGAATGTAGCTTTTTGTTTCCATAACCTTTTAGATTGTAGTATTGGTAACCTTAAGTGGTAGGAGTTTAAAATCTATCTGTAAAAAAAAAAATTCTTTTTAAAGATTTTTAATTGGTTTTAAATCTTTGATCAGGAGTGTATGAGAGGCGCATACACACGCCAGTCGCCGAATTCTCAAGAGCCTACCAAATATAAGATAATTTTTTCTCACACATATCTTTCTCATATATTTATCTTTCTATATGTATTGATAAGTAAAAGTAAAATTAAATATTCATTTTATCTGCTTCTGCTTGGAGTTTCGGGTACATGGTTTCCAATCGCCATAGGTGCGGATGGCGATGAGGGTGGTCGATAGTAAAATTTATTATCCAAACGTGTGAGTACTATATCCGTGAAACTCCGAGTATGGGCAGATAAGTTGAACATTTACTATTATATTTTGTTATTCTTGCTCCAGCTCTTGGTATTGAACACTTTCATTACAAAGACTGCTCGTCAAGGGAGCGTTATCATCTAGAAATACACTAGTCGACCTTTTTTTTTTACTTTATTTATTTTTGTGAAATACAATCTTTGTTATTGTTATATTGTTAAGCAGGGCCGTAGCTGATGCTAAAAAAACACCGGGCACAGAAAATTGCCCGGATTTATTAGTTGACAAAGTGATGACGTCTTCAGTGTCATCTGTTTCCAGAAACTATGATTTTTGCGGATTTTTTCGGCTATTCCAATGGAAATTAGGCACAGAACGTGAACGAAAGCAGGAAATCGGGTTCGGATTTTCTGAGTATAACCAGTCTATTCTCCCAAAATTAATAAATGCGCAAACAGATTTTTACTGCGTTCATTCGGACCTTTTCTTCGTTTTTCTTTCTTTCTTTCTTTCTTTCTTTCTTTCTTTCTTTCTTTCTTCGTGAATTGTTTAGTTTGATTTTTGACGAAGACATTTTCCCTTGCCCGGATTTTCACTATGATTGCACGGATCGGCCCGGACCCGTGCCCGGTGTGCCCGATAGTCAGATACGGCCACGTTGTTAAGTATAACTATAGGCATTTACTGGGTCCAGCTTAGTTCAGAACAATGCCAAATTGTGGCAATCTTCTCGTTAGGGGAGGGCGTTAGAAATTTTGTCTTTTATCTGAAGTTGAGCGCACTTTGCCAGCGCAATTACATCAGCTGTCATGGAAAATCAATCAATTTATTTAGACATCCACAGTGGGGTATGGTGGTTAACTAGTCTCACCTAGCAATTCTTTACTGTTGTGTGTTCGAGCCTCATTGAATACCAGACTATTGTGAACTTGAATCAGTTGAAGCTAGGAATAGACATTAGCCACACACACACACACACACACACACACACACACACACACACACACACACACACACACACACACACACACACACATATATATATATATATATATATATATATATATATATATAGTTGGATCTATGTGTGAGTGAATGTCTAATTTTAGTTATCTTTCGCTTTCGCTGGAAGCGTACCCTCGGGATTGGATTCACATTCCTTTCTGTCTTCGCCTAAGTAATGAATGAATGTTTTTGCTTGCGATGAGTTAAAGCTTAGGTTGATTGGATTGGAGACGGGAGGAGAAATCATCAGCTGCACTCCCAGCAACAACAACAAAACGATGTAAAAACACATTAGCATTAAAACCTAAAGGAGAAACGAAGAAAGAAAGAGAGAGAGAGAAAGAGAGAGAGAAAGAGATATGTATATATATATATATATATATAGAGAGAGAGAGAGAGAGAAAGAGAGAGAATAAAAGAAAGAAACTGTATGTGTGTATGACAGAGAATAAAAAAAAGAGAGACTGTGTATGTAAGACAGAGAGAGAGAGAGAGTAAGAGAAAGAGAGAGTGTGTGAAAAAGAGAGAGAGAGAGCGACAGAGAGAACGAGAGAGAGAGAGTGTGCATGTGAGACAAAGAGAGGCAGAGAAAGAACGAGAGAGAGAGAGAGAGAGTGTGTGTGTGTGTGAGACAGAGGGACAGAGAGAAAACAAGTTGATGATATCTGCCCTATTTAGAAGGGCAATCTCTACCCTAAAATCTTTGCCAAGGCATAAATCATTTTGATGTCAAGGTTCTATGAAAATAGGCGACAGGAACACAGGTTTTTTATTCATATTGTTAAATCACCTGCCATATCTCAGTGGTTATCGTGTAAATATTTGAAGCAAAAGTTTGCTGTTATGGACACCCAGTGAGGTTCAAACTAAAAAAATCATGTAAAATTATAATAACTAAAAAATCATGTAAAATTATTAATAATTATTAATAATAATTAAATTATTAAGTACTTTATGCACTTTGCGACGGAGTCATAAATGGCGTAAAGAGGATAAACTTTCTTAGGGAATTGATCCTTCGCCTGGAAAGGAGCGACAGGTGTCACCGGACCGCTATCCAGTGTCTGTTCACATCAAACAAATTATAACTCTCAGAACATGGAACATTAGAACGATAAACAACTGTGGCTAACTGAATAAAGTAAAGCAGGAGATGAGTAGGTTAAACATCAACATCTTAAGTGCATGTGACGACAATTCTACTCTTTCAGTTTCTTTTCTCGCACTTCCCGCCTGTGGAACTGACTTTCATATTCTTGCATTTCTGACGGCTACAACCTCCAAGAATTTAAATGCAATGTCAATACTCATCTCTTAACCACTTGACTCTAGTTCTTTCCACACCACCCTCTATATTCATCTCTTTCTCTCCACCTTTGCAACTGTCATCACACCTGCATTCCCATCCTTCTCTTGCTCCTTTCTAACTGGTTCGTCTTTCCCCTCTTCATTCTCTTCTACTTAATCTTTTATTCTTATGTAGCCCCCTGCACATCAGTAGCGGTACCGCCTTGCTCGGGGTGATACGATTAAAAAAATGTGAAAGTGAGATTTTGTGACAATCACAGGATTATATATGCAGGCAGAGAGAAAAACGGAAAAAAGGAGTTGGAATGATACTTATCAAGACATGAAGAAATGTGTTCTGAAATACTGGAAGTTATCTGAAAGAATTGTTGGAGTTAAACTGAAAGGAAAATCTTTCAACATATCTATAACTAGCAATATAGCCCGGCATTGCTCGGGTGTAATGAAAGCTTTAAAGCTAATCCATGGTCCTGGAGCTCAGACTCAGCCTAAAGAATATTTGTGTGAAATTTGGTGAGAATCGGATAAAAATTGTGGATTTCTATAAAGACATACAGATAAACAGACACACACACAAACATCTTGCCTTTTATATATATATATATATATATATATATATATATATTGTTGATTTTCTGCACTATTGTAAGAACTGCAACCTTGAAGCTTCTGAATATCGTTTTTTATGTCTTTGTCTATGAGTGTATCAAATTTGATTGAAATTGGACCACTCCTTCTATAACCCGATTTTTTCGATTATCGATTTTCGATATTTATCAGGGGTACCTCGACACAAAACCTAGCTAAGAACACTCGCAGACGCTTTTAGTACAACTGTGTAAATTTTAAAGAAAATCGGTTCAGCCGTTTCGGAGTCTATAGGTAACGGACACACGCACACACAGACATACATTCAGAGAGACAAAGTTCCACTTATAACTAAAATAAGATAATCGCGTGTACACCGACAGCATACAGTACGAAAAAAGAATTCGAAACTTTCTAATGCATTCTGAACATTGCCAAGGCTCAGTGTATATCACAAGAAATTTTAATCACCATGGGAGACCTAAATGTCAAAATAGGTAAGCAGAGGAAAGAGGCAAATTCGGACTAGGAACTCGCAACGAACGCGGAGAAAAAATGGGTCTAATGTTGAAGGGCAAATGACCAGGTAATAACCAACACCTGGTTCCAATAATATCCAAGACGATTATGAACGTGAAGAAGCCCAGAAGGAGAAATTAAAAACCAAATCGATTACATAACTATCAACAAGAGGTTCAAGAATGTAGTTGTTCACTGCTAAACCTATCCAAGTACCGACTGCGACTGTTATGTGTAAACTAAGAATGAAACCACAGAAACTACAGAAGCCTAACGCAGCACTTAAAGTGGGACGACGAACCTGAAGGAAAAGTGTGAAAAAGAAGATATGAAGGACAAAATACAATCCGAAACGCGAAATGAAACACACTAAGAGAAGTCTTACTAATGGACGTAAAAAGAAAAAACGAATGGATCCCAAATGAGATTCTCAACATGATGTAAAGCAGATAGAAAACAATGCCAAGACATGGAGCAGAATACAGAAAACTACAGAAGGAGATGTGCACTGTGGTACAGTAGATATCGGCTCGGAACGAGAAATCGGGGAGCCGAGTTCGAATTCCAGCCGAATTCATTGCATTCACTTATGCGCAAATACCCTTGGGAAAGGTATTAATCCGTCTCTTCCCTCCAGTTATGGGTTAAATAACAGAACAGATTGGGTTCTATAGCCTTGGCTGGCAACCAGTCTACTGTGGGATAATCTTCTGCCCAGTCAGTCATGTCTCTTTCGAGACATGATCTCTCAAGCGTGTTTCACGTATGGCACTTAACTGACTGACAGAAGGAAATAAAGAACAAATAAAAACAAACTAAAAAAGGTATTGCTCAACGAAAAATGTGCTGAAACACAGAGACTGAGTATCACATATAATAGAGATATGCATAAAAATATAAAAGAGCAGGACAAAAGAAATTCTCGTCAACAAGATGCATAAAATTCAAGGATGGAACGCTCATATTAAGAGACAGAAAATGCTTCGATGATGGGACAAATATATCGGAGTTCTCTTCCGCAATGAAATAGAAGAACTAGTAATGCTCAGAAATACCGATGGACCGGAAATATTAAAAACCAAAGTGGAAGCTGCACTGACCAAATTGAAAATAAACGAAGCTTCAAAGCCAGATGGAATTGAAATAGAAACGGTGACAGTTTTATCAATTTGGGCATTGACAAGATTACAGAAATAATTATAGATATAAAACAAGATTACAGAAATAATTACAGGTATAAGACAAGATTACAGAAATAATTACAAATATAAGACAAGATTACAGAAATAATAAATGAAATCTACAACAGTGGAGATATACCGGAAGACCTAAGCAGATCTATTTCTATTTTAATAGCACTTCCTAAAAAACAGGCACAAACGAATGAGCCACGTAATAAAACTAATCATCCAAATTATGTGCACAGCAGAATCAGGCCAGAGATTAGGACAAGAACAGTGCGGATTCACCAAAGATACTGGAACAAAGAACGCGATATTTATGCTCATAATGTTATCAGAAATCGCAGTACAAATGCAGAAGGATATATATCTGTGTTTTATAGACTACGCAAAGGAGTTCGAAAAAGTATACCCTAAAGATTTGTTAGGGCTCCTCAGCAACTTTGATATATTCGGGAAATACAAGAATAATCAGAATCTATAATAGCATCAAACTGTTTATATACGCACAGGAAATGAGTTCGACAGATATACAAACAATAGAAAGAGGTTTAAGACACCGGATTTAATCAACTTATACAGCAAGACAATTCGGAGAAAACTAAAAATTCTGCTAGGATTCATCATTGACGGACACAATCTTAACAATATAAGATATGCAGATAACACAGTGCTGAGAGAATGGCGTCAAAAAGGTAACTCGATGTCCAGTTAGGGTTTTTTAGGGAATGAAACTACAAAACCTTCTACAAAGCGTAGCGAAGGAAAGCGAGAAGTAAAGACTAAACACCAGCAAAAAGAGGCGCTTAAAATGAAAATTGCTGGTCGGGATACTAAAATCAAGCAGGTAAAAAACGTTTAAATACCTTGGAATTGGTCTAACAGAGGACAGAAAGTTTGACAGTGAGATCCAAAAGCGTATTGGGATGACCAAATACGCATTTTAAAAGCTAAATAGAGTATTTAGAGACTAGAATATTTCGTTGGAAACAAAGAAAAGTACACTCAGCTGTTGCGTGATATTTGTCTTCCTGTGTGGCAGCAAATGCTAGAAAGTTTCCTCAAAGATGAAGAGGAGATTCGAAGCAACAAAAATGTGGTTTCTACAGAACGATGATGAGGATGACATGGGTTAAACTTGTGAGCAAGAAAGAGGTTTTGGAGAGAATGAAAACAAAAAGTAAACTTCTACCTGACATCTGGAGGAGACATGTGAAATTTCTGGGACATGTAATAGAGAAAAGGGGGCTCGACGAATCTGATACTCACGTGGTGAATAACGAGAAGGCAGAACAGAAAAAAACAACACGTGATATACTTGAAGTGCTTGAGGAAATAAATGGAAAAATAGGGTTTGGAAGAAATAACATGAAGACCAAACTTATAAATTACAAGGGACAGCATAATGTGGAGGGCCATGATCGCTTATGTCTTGAAGGGATACGGCACATAAATGAAGTTGATGGAGTTAAAAGTACTTTTAAAGTAAAATATCTTTTGTCATAAATATTTTTATTGTAACATCAATTTTCTGATATGGCAGTGGATAGTGGACAATTTCCAAGTAGATGAAGGAGAGACATGAAGCGAGAGAGATATGGTCCTACAGAAAGATGCTGAGAAATATTGAAGGTAATATGGATAGAGGCAAACAGCGACTAACAAACTTATGTAAATGAATGGCAAAATGGGGTGTGGAGGAAATAGCAGACAGGCAGACATTGATAAAAAGTTGTGTCGCGTCATGATCGTACACGTTCTGAAGTGACATGGAAGAGACAGGTCCTAAAATTCCAGAACATATTGAAGGCAAGTGGGACAGAGAGGGGGAGGGAACAGCGAGTAACCTACCGAAAGATCTTGTGTAAATGGGGAATAGAATATGGATTTAGAAAAAAAGTAAGGATACAAACATTGCATAAACTACAAAGGATGCGGAGAGCTTTGATGACCTAAACCATGAAGAAGTTACCATAGCAACAACCATAGTCTACGCTTGATTCTTAATACGTACTTCATAACTATGACCTTATACCAAACCTAACTAAGACCAAAATATAAGTTACATTTCAATTGTAATGTGGTTAGGTACGGAGATTAACGGTGACTGGGAGTTTAAGTCGCTTTTGCAGTAGTAAGAATTTATTACGAAATGTGATTTTAGGTTTTGAGCTAAGACGGTGTTTATAGTCGAGCAGTCATCAGGAGGAATATTTTGCGAGTTACATGTTTTGTTCGTCAAAGGTGTTCGGTAGAAAACTTTTGGATGTGGGGTATAGACACAACCGAATAATACTTTGAGGAGGGGGAGATGAGATGGATTCAAAATTAAGTGTAACGAAATCGATCAAAATTCGAACTCATCTTTATTTACTTTAGTAAAAATGTGAAAACAGTATAAAAAAAACTAACCCAACTATCGTTTTTATTTTCAGTTAATCGAGGAACCTTTTATTTTAAAAGTGAAGTACTCGAGCAGAAAGTGAAGTCACTGTGAAATAAAAGTTGGTTAGTCTTTGTGTGTGTGCGAAAGAGAGAGAGAGAGACAGACAGACAGACAGACAGACAGACAGAGACAGACAGAGAGAAGAGATCGCTACGCCATCACCTTCGTAAGTGGATGAATTCTATCCTATGTGAATCTAAGTCTAAGTCTCTCTCTCTCTCTCTCTCTCTCTCTCTCACACACTCTCTCTCACTCACTCTCTCTCTCTCTCACTCTCTCTCTCTTTCTCTCACTCTCTCTCTCTCTCTCTCTCTCTCTCACTTCCTGTCATTCAAATAAACACGTTCTTTTTATTTGTCGTCTGTCAGTTTTGGTTTATTTTCTACATATTATCGGACACACTCTGCGATAACACAGTTTCAACTCTTTATCTTGCAATGCAAGTTGTTCCTCATTAATTAGTATCCTTAATACAACATTATCTCAAAGAAATATATGTGGATTTATTCTCAAAATAAAATTGCCAAAATATAGTTTATTTATTAATTCAGAAGAGCCTCATGTAAGAAGTGGTTTTCTTCCAAACAGGTTTTTTGAGGAAAATTATGATTTACAATGTATTAAGAATTAAATTTTCTTCAAAGCTATATATATATATATATATAAAATGCTCTGTTTTCTTCTGAATTGCTAAGTTGAAAAATAATATTTTCATTCAACATTTATATTTTATGTTTTGTATTATGGCTTGCAAATCACTTGCGACCTTAAGAGTTTAAAAAAATGAAATGTTCCTTCATAACGTCGGTGATAATGACTCTCCACAGATTCATTTTATATATTATCTGTGAATTTTCATGTCTTCTTGCGAAAGAAAGTTGTGTTTCCACATTCACAGTTTGGAATTCAGAATTGTTCTTCTCTTAAACTGGTTGCTAGCCAAGGGCTGAGGACTTCAGTCTACCTTGCCATTTAATCTACTATAATTTGTTGTAACATGCTAACACACTGTTTAGTATTGTAGAATATATCGCTAACATTGACGAGATTTATTAACTCTACATTTCGTTCAATTTCGCAAACCAGTCGTTTTTTTTTAATTTTCAAAAATTTTGGGAAAAATTAATGAACATTTATTATATTAACCAATTGCACTTTGTACCCTTTTACCTGTTTGAACTTCTCCCTGTAATTTGGTTTCAATCTGTCAATGAATGGTTATTTTAGAGGGTGTGACGGACGGACTAACAGAAGTCACAGAATTTTATATATAAATACCTACGCGCAAATACTCTCGGGAAAGGTATTAATCCGTCTATTCCTTCCAGTTATGGGTTAAATAACAGGACAGATTGGGTTCTATAGCCTTGGATGGCAACCAGTCTACCGCAGAAAGCAATGGCAACCTACTGCAGGATAATCTTCTGCCCAGTCAGTCATGTCTCTTTCGAGACATGATCGCCCAAGCGTGTTTCACGTATGGCACTTAACTGACTGAGCTACACACACACACACACACACACACACACAGATAGAGAGAGGGAGTAGATGGATTCATGTCTTTTTAAGAGCATTTGTGCGAAAGTAATTGCAACGAGTTGTGTTGGAATTTGTATTCGGCTTTTCCGACTCTACTTTTATGCTGCTTTCACGTCCTGAACAGAGTTACGTTGTTTATTAACCCTCTAGGGCCATTCGTATCATATTTGATACAGTATTTCCCTATAAGGAAACATTTGGTATTTCCCTATAATGAAACATTTGGTATTCATTGACTGAGCAGTCAGTACTGCTTTCATTTGAAATTTATAAAATATTTCTCTTAAAAAAATTTTCAGGAAAATATTTCTTTCAAGGCTTGTTTTCATACTGTATCAAATATGATACGAATGGCCCTAGAGGGTTAAGAGACTATTTTGATAAATATTTTCGTATACATCGTAATTTTGAATTTAATTCAGTTCTAAAACCTTATCTAAATTTTAGCTTCATAATGGTGTCACTACTTTAAAGAATGTTTCGAACGTAATCGTCTTAATACAAGTTTACATATTCATTACAAAAATATAACTTTTTATCACTGTTTGTCACTTGTATTCGGTAATATTCCCGAACCGACAAACAGCTGTTTTGAACTTTATCATATAGAAAGATTTTAGTCAGTGGCTGCGAATTTGAAAGTATTTTCACTTGCACCTTTTGATAATGTTATCGTGCAAGAGAAATTTAATCTGTCGAATTAAATTTATATTTTTCGAAAATATTTTATGAATGAAGTATCTGACAAGAAACTAGTGTTTTTGACTCGATTCGTTCTCACGGGTCAGCATAAGAAAGTGTTTCCTGGTTTCGTGTTGATATTTAATTGGAAAGTAGTATTTCTCTATTACCGTAGAGAAAGCATAGTAGTTAGAACTCAGGACTAGAGGACACGAATTCTATGGTTTAACATTCAAAAATTGAACACAATGGTATATCTTCTTTTGAGAAGCTTTATTGAAAATAGACATAAGGCTTTTTTCAGGGGCACGCTTCTTGAAATTGAAATTCTAATTTATTTGTGTTATGCTTTTACGAACGTAGTGCAAGAGACGTCTTCGAAAGTTCGTACATGTCGATAAGATTTCCTACACTCCTCTAAACCATGGATATTACAAATTATCTTAATACTAACGAATCCTATTCTTTTTCTGCCGTGCCTATTCAGAACGCTGAAAATCATGAATATCCACAGCTTTAATATCCTCTGTAGCTCTTAATAAATTTTTTTCTTTTCTCTCTTAATCCATGTTCTGACACCAGTTTACACAAATATGTTAGGTAGATTAATCACCGCTTTCCTCTGTCCTCCCTGTCTTCAGTGTGTGCTGTGAGTATCGGATTTTCCAAGCTTTCGTTCCTCATTATGTCTTAAAAATCTGAGTTATCATTTTATGATGCTTAGTATAACAGCGAGGCTATTCTGAGATCCCTAGAATTTATACCAGGATTCGTCATCAAAGGCTACATTTTAAGCAATATAAGGTACGCAGATGATACAGTGTTGATAGCAGACACGGAAAGGAAACTACAAGACCTCCTACAGAAGATAGCAGAAGAGAGTGACAAGAAAGAACTACAAAAAACTGCAAGAAAACCGAATGCATGGTCATCAGCAAAAAAGGCAGCCCAAAATGCCAAATACAGGTGAGGGACACTTAAAGCAAGCAAGTACAAAAATTTAAATACCTGGGAAGTGTTCTAACAGAAGACGGAAAGTGCGACACAGAGATTAGCATGGCGAAGAAAGCATTCTAGAAGTTGAGTAAAGTATTAAGAAACAGGAAAATTTCGCGCTAGAAACAAAGAGGAGAGTACTGGATTGCTATGTGATGTCAGGTTCTTCAATATGGCAGTGAATGTTGGACAGTATCTTCGAAGATAAAGGAAAAACTTGAAGCAGCTAAAATGTGATTCTACAGAAGGATGCTGCGGATATCATGGACCGAGCATGTGAGCAATAATGATGTTTTGGAAAAAATGGAAACGAAAAGGAAATTAATACTGAGCATCAGGAAGAGACAGCTGAAGTTTCTGGGACATGCAATGAGGAAAGAGGGCTTAGAGAACCTGATACTAACAGGCCAGATAGAGGGAAAAAGAGAAAGGGGAAAGCAGCAGATAACATATTTGAAGGACCTGATCAGGTGGATGACGGAACGAGGGTTGCATAGTGCAACAGGAGAAAGTGAGCTAAGAGCCACCAGGGATAGGGAGATATGGAAAGCCATGATCGCCCACGACCTGAAAGGACAGGGCACATAAAAGAAGAAGTATAAGCGTCTTTTTGTTTTCATTTCCCTTAAAACTCCCTCATTACTCAAATATTCAATCCATGGTATTCTCAGCATCCTACTACAGAATCGTATTTTTCTTGTATCAAGTCTTTTCTTCATTTGTGAAAGACTGTACAATATTCACTGCCATAGAGGATGACTGATATTACATAACACTTTAGAACTCTTTTCTTTGTTTCTAATGAAACTTTTTTGTTTCTTAATACCTTGCTTAGCTTTTGAAAACATCATTCATTATCCCAAAACAAAATAAAAGGACTGATATTACATAACATTTCAGTGCCCTTTTCTTTGTTTCTAATGAAAATTTTTCCCTTTTTCTTAACAAATTGCTTAGATTTTGGAAAGAAGTCCATGGTAAACATTTCAACAAAGTTAGAATTTTCACAAAATATTTAGGTACAGAAGATCTTTAAAATATTCCGTTACCCTAAGGGTTATTCGAACGAGTATTTTTTTAGCGTGCCAGTAGTCCAGGTTATTGGAACAGGAAGTGGAATTGTTGAATACACATTATAGCCGAATATTTTACGTTTACTTCCGAACTAATGCTCTCGGGAAAGGTATGAATCAATTTTTTTCCGCCAAGTTTAAATATCACAGAAGATTAACCGTTTGAGCCTTAGTTGATAGCCAGTCTAGCAGAAAATCAGTTAAGTGCCATACGTGATACACACACACACACACACACACACACACACACACACACACACATATATATATATATATATATATATATTCTACTCAGTCAGTTATGTAACTTTTTAAAACCCTCCAAATTGAAATGGAATTCATCACTTGATAAGACACGGATAGTGTCGAAACAAAATGTCATGTCTTCTTGGGAAAAAAAAAGTTAAGTGTTTACACATTTCTTTCTCTACAAGTTGGAATTTAGAATTTTATTCTCTTAGTATGGTTGCTAGCCAAGTTTGAAGACCTCAGTCTACCTTGCCATTTAATCTGCTATATCATCCCCGCCCGGCACACATACACACATTCGAGGTGAAGTTTTCAGAAATGCCTTAAAATATGTTAAAGTAAAATGTTTAATTTGAAATAATGAGGATTGTCTTTTAAAAATTATTCATACAATGTTCAATTAATTATTTACGAAATGTATATCACGCAAGATAAAAACATATAGACAGTGAAAAAATAATTCAAAATGAATAGCAACTACAATTTTATGCAACTTTATTGAAATGATCTACAGAAAATCTCCAGAAAATGCTTTGAATAAGACATTGAATATTTCGGAGACTGGCAATACAAATGGGCAATTGTGTATATAAAGTGTGGAATCGGTTGAGTTGCTGGAAATAGATTTAGTGCGATTGGTGCATTTACTAACATTTCTTTTTTTTATATTGGACTTGGAAGAATAAAAACCAATTCTGTTTTGCTATGTGTTATTAACGATCCAACACTTTGATTGTTGTAATCTTTGTTGCATGGAAACAAGTTGAAAATAAAACAAATTTAGATTCGAGAAATCTGTAATATTGTACGAGTGGTCTCTGGAATAGTAAGCAAACATTTTTTTAATCGTAAATTGGATAGAAATTCGGATTTAAAATGCATTTCCATCATTCGGATATTTTTGCAAGAATTTAAAATCAAAGACTTTTAAAGAATCTATGATTTCGATGATTGATATGGAATCAATTTGATTATCATTATCACGGACTCTACCCAAACTAAAATGTGTCAGATAATTCTTTGCAAGATTTTGATGAACGAACTCTCCTATCAATGATAAAACCCGCCGATACTTCATATCAGTTTACTATTGAATTTTGATATCTGTGTTAAATTTAAAATTGTTACATCCACTAACATATGATTGCACATGTAGTTTCTTTACATGATAGTAATAATCGAAATTATAATACCATTCAAAAACTAAAATTGTTGAAACCAGTTTCAAGAGCGCCAAAGACGGCCGTTAAATGCGTTGTCAAGTCACTTGTTATTCATAAAATTTAGATTATAATTTTCAAAATTAAATAAATAAAATATAAGTAATTAGTGTTCATCTTTTATTTTTAAATATTAAAACATTATTAATTCGCTGAAAACTACAGGACCTCCTAAAGAAGGTAGCTCAGGAGAGTTACAAAAATGGACTACAAATAAGCAGCAAGAAAACTGAATGCATTGTCATCAGCAAAAAGAACAACCCAAATTGCCAAATACAGGCAGGAGATACTAGAATCAAGCAAGTACAAAAATTTAAGTATCTAGGAAGTGTACTAACAGGAGTTGGAAAGTGCGACACAGAGATCCGAAGGTGAATTGGCATGTCGAAAGACGCGTTCCAGAGGCTGAGTAAAGGAAAATTTCCCTAAAAACAAAGAAGAGAGTGATAGATTGCAATGTGATATCAGTTCTTCAATACGGCAGTGAATGCTGGACAATATCATCGAAGATGAGGAAACAACTTGAAGCAGTGAAAATGTGATTCCACAGAAGGATGCTGCCGATATCATGGACCGAACATGTGAGCAATGATGAAATTTTGGAAAGAATGATATTGAAAAGAAAACTAATAGTGAGCATCAGGAAGAGACAACTGAAGTTCCTGGGACATGCAATGAGGAAGGAGGGCTTGGAGAACCTGATACTGACAGGCCAGAAAGAAGGTAAAAGAGACAGAGGAAAGCATCGGATAACATATTTGAACGGCCTGATCAGGTGGATGACGGAACGGGGGTTGCGTGGAGTAACAAGAGAAAACATATTAAGAGCCACCAGGGATAAGGAAACGTGGAAAGCCATGATCGCCTACGTCCCGAAAGGACAGGGAACATAGAAAAAGAAGAAGTTTTATAACAACGATTAGTAATTCTTCCGTTTTTACCCTTTCAATATTGATGGTTTGATTTTGGGATATACTATATGAAAATACTGTTCTTTAATTTTTTAGTATCTAAAAATAAAAGATAAACACTAATTACATATATTTTATTTATTTAATTTTGAAAATTATAATCAAAGTTCTCCAAATAACAAATCGGATTATCATTATGGGGTTAGAATGAACGCAGGATCTACATTATTATTATTTTATTTTATTTTTTTAATAAGCATTTCACCCCGAGCAAGGTATGTCACTGCCACTACTGCGCAGGGGGCTACATAGAGTGGAGAAAGGATGGTTAAATATAGGAAATGTCAGAGGGTGGGTGATAGGCGGGTAAGGATACCGAGAATGAGGGTTGGGTAGATGAGAGTGTTCTGAGAATAATTGGGAGTTAGTGTGATAGGAGGTGTCTATTGACCCTACATTTAAACACCTGGAAATTGTAGCTGTCGGCAAAGCAGACTTGTGGAAGGGAGTTCCACAGGCGGGAAGCGCGAAAAAAGAAGCTGTTGGAGTAGAATTTACGGTTACATCTTATCTGTTTAACTGTAAAAGGGTGGGACCTAGTTGCTAATCTAGTATCTCGTGTAAATTCGTGCTTAGGCGGCACCAGTGATCTAAGTTCATCGGAGCAGAAGCCATGAAAGTACTTGTAGAAGAGGCACAGGGAAGCCACATCACGCCGGTGAGAGAGTGGTTGCAGCCGGTTTGCATATGATGATGTAGCACAAGGCCGAAAGTATGGAGCACGTAGCGAGGATTGAACTCAGTCAGTCAGTTAAGTGCCATACGTAATACACGCTTAGGCAATCATGTCTCGAAAGAGACATGACTTACTGGGTAGGTAAGTAAGTTGCCATTACAGTAAGTTGCCATTACTTCCTGCGGTAGACTAGGCCTAGGTTATAGAACCCAATCTGTCCTGTTATTTAACCCATAACTGGAGAGAAGAGACGGATTAATACCTTTCTCAATGGTATTTGTGCTTAAGTGAATGCAAGGAATTCAACTAGAATTCGAACTCGGCTCCCCGATTTCTCTTTCCTAGCCGATAATCACTGCACAACAACACACACCATACTCAGTCGTAACTGATCTATCAAGGCAAGCCTGCTAACCATTGCACCATATCGGAGTGTCCATATTCATTTTAAATAGAGTCTTGTTTCAGTTCACAGGTTTGCTCTGGGGGTTGAAAGAAAAAATGATGATATCAAAATAATACAATTTTCTTTTTAGCATAAAATCATGAGATGTCAATCGTTAATAAATATAAGAAGGGAGAATATATCACATTGATCGTATTTTTAAAATCTAAGGTTACTCTTATTTGCGTGGATGGCCTGCAGTCAAATTGTGAGCCTCAATATTTCTAGTCCAGTATTTTCACCATGGAACCAAGTCAAAACTTCATAGCATACTTTATGAAACCCAATACTGTTCGTTTTTAATCAACCCACTCTCACCTGCTTGTGACATCAAAATGTCTTTTCTCATCGCGCTAGGCTCTCTCTGTAGCGAAAAGCGAAAAAAGAAACAGAAAAAAATGTGAAAAAGGTTAAAAAAAAAATAAGTAAAAAACAAAGAAATGATTCACATAAGTAGATAAATAATGAAAAAGAAAAAAGGTTAAACCATAAAATGCATCATGCAGTTAGATTATGACTCACCTTTCTAGCATCTTTTATTCGCTACTTTTTTATTCTTATTTGCTTTTCCTTTCTACCTATGAGCTTTCTTGGATATCATCAGAGTCTATTTTTATCTACGTCATTCGGCTCAACATTGAGTCCACTTGGCCAAACCTGACTTACGAATATCTACTTTGTAGGAAAAGTATAACTTGTTCCTTTTATCAGAATCATAATTTTTAAACTTTTATTATTAAGTATTTAATATTTTTCTTTTATCTTTCCTCGTTATTCATTTCGCTGAGGCTTAACCTCCACATCTCCGTTTGTTCTTTATACTGATAATGTTTGTCTGATGTTGGTGACATTACGATTAGCATTGCACTGCTTTTGAAATGGGAGAATAAAATGAACAGTATATTGGTTGTTTACTGTTAAACTTTCACACTACTATAAGCAAATATTATGGAAGGAAATTCCCAACAGTACTAGAAAGCGATAACAGTTATCAGGAGAAGAAGTCTAATTTTCTGAAAATCTGCTATAAGAAAAAGATTTTATAAAATTCAATCAAACGCAAGTCAAATTTTTGACTCAATGAATGCCGAATATTTACTGTATGGAAACAGTTGATTTAAACACTACCGCTATTGCATTCCACTTTTATTTCGTTAAAAACAAATAAAAAAAGTATATTGAACTATTATGCGATATCAGTCCTCCTATAGGGCAATAAATAATGGACAATTTCCTCAGAGTTAAAGGAGAGACGTGAAGCAACAGAAACATGATTCTAGAGAAAGATGCTCGCCAAGTAATCTAAGGTTACCAGAAAACACTTGCAAAAAACTGAAATTTTACTCGCAAAAACAACAAAAATTATTGCTCAAAATAAAAACCATCATTTTCCAAGACTTTCTGCCATCAATCTGCAAGCTTTCGGATCTGGTCAAAGTACCATTCAACCGACTTCGAATCAAAGAATTCTTGACACGCTTCCTCGACTTCATCAAACGAGTCGAATCGGCGGCCCTTCAGAAAGTGCTGCATTGAGCGGAAAAGGCCGTAATCTGATGGAGCACAATCAGAACTGTAGGCTGGATGTGGCAGAACCTCAACGCCGTTCAGCACTTCAAACTTGTCTTTGGTCTTCCTGGTGGTATGTGGCTTGGCATTGTTCTGCTGCATCAAAGCGCGCTTTCGGTTGATCAGAGCCGGGTACTTTTGCTTCAACTTTTCGTAGACCCGCTCAAGTTGCTGACAGTAAAATTCGGCACTGGTGGCACGACCATTCGGAACCAACTCAAAATGCGCGATTCTTTCAAAGTTCCACCAAACGCACAACATGACTTTCTTGCTGAATCGATCTTGTTTTGGAACCGACGGTGTCTCTTGTCCTTTCTGAACTCATCGCTTGTCTCGATTGTGCCGGACCAGATAGACCCATTTCTCGTCAGATGTCACAATACGCTTCCAAAAACGTTCGTCCAATGGATTGCTGAGCAATTGACAACAAATTTCAACTCGTCTGTTGACTTGTGCTTCGTGAGTTCGTGCGGATCTTCGCGCGGCTTATTGTGGATAAAATCAAGTGGCTTCAAATGTCGGTGAATTGTCGATTTAACAACTCCAAGCTCATCAGCCAATTCTCGAGTGCTCGATGAAGGCGCAATGTCCAACCCGGTTTGCAAGTATCCCTCATCCAACTTTAACGGCCGTCACGAACGAGGCTTATCTTCAAGACTCATGTCGCCCGAATCGAAACGCTTGTAAAAACTTTGAGATCGCCGCATATGCAATTGTACCTTAAACTTCGGCAGCACAAATCTCTTCTGCGGATTTTCTGGTTGAAAGACCTCGCTTCCAGCAGTAACGAATCAAAGCTCGCAGCGCCATTTTATCAACTGCCATCTGGAATACGAAAATGAAGACCACTATAACAATATAAACGCAAAATTGCATAAAAATTCAATTTTTCGGAACTGTGTACGAACTTTTGGGACAACCTAATATTTATACAATTTATTTTCAGCACTAATTTTTTATTCGGATTTTCTGGTTAAAAGACCTCGCTTCTAGCAGTAACGAATCAAAACTCGCAGCTCAATTTTATCAATTGCCATCTGGAATACGAAGATGAAGATTACTATAACAATATAAACGCAAAATTGCATAAAAATTCAATTTTTCGGAACTGTGTACGAACTTTTGGGACAACCTAATATTTATACGATTTCTTTTCAGCACTATTTTTTTATTCGGATTTTCTGGTTAAAAGACCTCACTTGCGGCAGTAACGAATCAAAACTCGCAGCTCAATTTTATCAATTGTCATTTGGAATACGAAGATAAAGACCACTATAACAATATAAACGCAAAATTGCATAAAAATTCAATTTTTCGGAAGTGTTTACGAACTTTTGGGACAACCTAATTACAAAAAGATAAAATTTATTAAGAGATAAAAGGGACAGGAAGATGTGTAGGGCTATGTCCTGAAGGGAAACGGTACAGAAAATAAATACGAGCGTTACGCTTTCATCGTATTTTTAGTATCTGATGTATAAAGTGGTAGGGATTCTGATGCACTACCATAGCTCGACGGTGAGTATCACTCTGTCACAATAAGATTAAAGAAGCATTAGCTTTGCCGCCCTAAAATAAAAGGAATACTTGCAAAAAATGTTTAAAATACAAAAAAGATAAAATAAAATAAAACAAAAATGAAAATAATTTATAATTTTTTTTTTTAATCATAATAATATTACAACTAATGCGATTGGGGCATATAAATAAAAATGGTGGCATATCAGGTATTCAAGGAAAAGAAAGAATAAAGAGCGGGTTTAATTTGAATGACAGCAACAGGTAGTCTTCGTAGCCGAATCGTTAAAACAGTTGTTGCGTTGATAAGAGACGTGCTTCTGAGTCTCGCCGGAAGTTTATTTTTATTTCTGACCTCTGTTGTAGTCTTGTGATGAACTAGAAATTGCGATAAAAATCAGCTGAAATTAAGATGAAAGAAATAAAAATTAATAACGGACAAAAATTCGCTAAAGAACTTCACAATGATAATATTTTTTTTAGTTTCGTTTTATTTGATGGCGTATATATATATATATATATATATATATATATATATATATATGTGTGTGTGTGTGTGTGTGTGTGTGTGTGTGTGTGTTTAATTTATTATTAATTTAGAACATGTGCAAAGTACAAACTACTACAAAATTGTACATTTTGTTTCGACATTGAAAGAACAATGTCTCATCAGGTAGAAAGTGATGTCAAATTTCGTTTGTCCTTATTAGTAAAAATAAGAGATGATTGTAAAAACTCTTTTCAAAATGGTTCATTGTAGTACCAATATAAACTTTAGTAACCCTAGGATTTTCTACTGATGAGATAGAACACATATAAACAAGGGATTCAGTTAAGCACTTGTTAGATAAAGGCCATTATTCAGGATTTCTACAATTGCATAAATTTTTACTTTGGGGCAAATTAAAATGAGTTGTAGAATTACTATTATCATTGTTATATAATTTCAATATTTTATTGTTATGATATTTAATTTTTATAACAAAATAATATCGATATATGGTCTAAAATGACGGCAACCTATATATTGATGTACCTACTATTGAATATCTTACATTAAGACATAAAAAATAATAATCCTAACCAAAAACATGACAAGAGTGAAATATATATGCACACAAAGGCCTTTATTATAATAGAGAGGATCTATCTATCTATCTATCTATCTATCTATCTATCTATCTATCTATCTATCTATCTATCTATCTATCTATCTATCTTGACTACTCGATAGCAAAATTATTGCAAATAATAATAATAATAATAATAATAATAATAATAATAATAATAATAATAATAATAATGCACCGTTAAAGAGCAAACACGCGGCTGGGGTTTTCATAACTGGTAGCAAAGTTTAATAACTGGTAGTAAAGAAAATGAATTGAGCCGACGCTGCCTCGCTACTGTTGCTCTAATGGACTGAGACGATGTTGCTTCGCTAGGTATTGTCTCTCTTTTCATGAGCGTGACAGGAGGGATATATATATATATATATATATATATATATATATATATATATATATACTGATGAGCGAAATAGGCTTGTATGTGGATGACGAATATTATGCTCTTATTACGATTGAGCAGTCTAGAGAGGCAAATTTGAATAAAAACAGTTACCACTTTGGCGATATATGCATATCTCTTCAGAAATGAATTGAGTTCTTTCGGTGAGTTGCGTGTGTATACGCCGTTTATATATAGCACGCTAAAATTTTCATTCTCGTATTCCATCTGCCTATGGCTGAGGGGTTAGCAACTCCAATTGACACTAAATCGGTCGAGTTTCGATCACAGCCGAAGGCAAGTGGATGTCTACCCATACTGATGAGCTGTGATACATCGAAACAGTCTTGTATGTAGATGACGAATATATATATATAAGGGTCTTTATTATAGTAGAGAAGATTTTCGTTTTTATTTCTTATGGTTTTAAAATTTTACTTTCTTTGCCTTAATTTTTTTCTGAAAATTTCTTCATCTTATTTGTTTGTTTCTTAGAAATTCTCTTTCTTTCCATTTATATTTATTAGAGTTTTCTTTATTATTTGCCATTTTTTGTTTTTTCTTTTCTTAAAACTTTCATTCTTTTACAAGTTCGTATTTCGTGATTTCTTTCTTTAGTTCATACTTAATACTCACAGTCCATCCATTCATTTTCTTTCTGTCTTTCTTTCTTTCTTTCTTTCTTTCTTTCTTTCTTTCTTTCTTTACATTCACCTATTAAAATGCTCATATGTCAAATGTTTTATTTGACAGGCTTCGTTGTCTCAAACCGGGCACAAGTTATTTCAGGATCCCCAACGCAAAATGGAAGATTAAAAGGAGTGGTAGCCCCCGCAAGATAGCGTAGGTCTTCCCCTCAACCCCAAACAGGAATGAGGGATTAACTTTCTTCAGATAAATACATCTGACAGCTGGGGAAAAAATCACACACACACACACACACACACACACACACACACACACACACACACACTCTCTCTCTCTCTCTCTCTCTCTCTCTCTCTCTCTCTTTTCAGGTACTGCAGTTTCACCGATACAAGCTATAACCAATGACATGTTTCGGCAGTTGTCAGATCTCCAGGTTTTGTAACTCGAGGCTTTCCGACTTATATTCAGGACATTGCATAAATTAATACAACACACATATCGTTCTAGATTTAAACGAAGGATATCAACACCGTGGTCTATTTTAATAAAAATAATATCCGTGACATTAATGAAAACCGTTGATGATTTAGCAAATATATCAGTTTGTTTTACACAATACATTTTTATATTTATAAAATTCCTTATATCCAGGCAGAAGGTGCAGCTAATCTACTAAAAGAAAAAGATGGAGCTATTTTAGCAATCTGACCTGCTAAAAACGTAACGTATTTGACGGTATAAAATACACACGCGTTTATTAGACTCAATCGCCAGCAGGGATATTCAGAAAAAAAAAACTTCCATTGAATTTAAGTATATTTGTAGCAAGCTATCAATACATTAGATATAAAGAAATAAGTTAACAGTATAGCTGAATATAAATCAAGAAATTGCAATGTAAACGCAACAAGCTCTACTGTGACGACAGACTCAGGTCGCTAGTCGTGATGGCTTCGACACAGTAGCTGGTCTTCAAGCCGTCTATTACAACGGTGTTCTTCCTCGCCCACGCTGTGAATTTCGATTCCAAGGAAGTCACGCTGAAATCTTGCTAGCTGTCTCTTTACCAAGTTAACCAGACCGGACGCGCGTGCACAATTAGGTTAATGAAAACGCCACCAAAAGTTAATTGAATGACGCCTGAATAAGTTGCGGAAAAAGTCTTTATATACAAAAACAAAAAAAAAACAAAAAAAGAAATAGAATATAACAATCATCCATATCTTATCTCTACAACGGAGCGAAAGTTTCGTCAAAGAGTAGTGTTTGTCTTCTTAACATTAATTCAAGCTTTTGGTTGGTAATGTCTGTTCACTCCACTTGGAGTTTTCAAGTATGGGATGATTCAAAATGTCTTATTCGGGGAATTGTTTTTATGCGTGTCCCAAATTCCCTTGGGGGAGGCATGATGGACGCGGGGTGTCCATGCAAATCAAATCTTTAGCCAATGAAATCACTCCTGCTTTTGCATTTTGAGGCGGAGTCACTTCTTTCCCTTGGGTTAACCAATGAAGCGGTCATGTTTCTGGTGATATCATTTTTCCGTCTTTTTCATTTTGATTCAATTGATTACATCATTTATTTTTCCGATTTTAAAATCTGTTCACAGTAAAATTTGTGAATTTCAGGATTTAACCTTTTTGGTCTAATCAAAAATTTGTAACAATCTCGAAACAATATTTTGGCTACCGCTTACTTCTCAGTTTCACCAGCCGTAATGTTTCCGCTTTGTCACAATGGCCGCCGATGCGTTGACCCCTTCTGACCTGCTGCCTACACCTGCAATGTTTTTTTTAATTCACTCAACCAGTTTCCAATATTTTCATTTTGTAATATTTTCTCTCTGCTCATAATTTATTAGCTGCGTTCATATTGCAACCGAATAAACAATTATTATCTATTAGGCTTATTTTTCTCACTACTGATACCGGAACAATTAAACTGTGCAATTAATAATACAACTCATAATAATTTCTTTCGCTCCGTCGTGCTAAAATAGTTATATTTTTTCACATGCAAAAATAGAATTATACTACACCAGTAATTCTTATTTGGTCGTATGAACATATTTCTGTGTAGTCTTAATCTATGTTTCTTAGGTCAGGGTTTTACCATTATTGGCATTTCTTTTCAGTTAAGTCCTTTTATTCTCTAGTTTTCTGTTGATTCACATTATGAGTGTGCTGAGGTGTATTTAGATAGGATAGATAAGTTGGTCCCGACGAAAGTCATCGGTATTTTGCTACGATAATTTCTTTTCAAAAACCTTTCAGAATTCCGTAAGCCCTTGGGATCATAGGGCAACAAGACTACTGCATCCACAGCATTAGTGGTGTTTCATGGGCAAGACAATATGACAGGGCCCAACCCCCTCTAGTCTGTTTTGAATTCAGAGTTTTCCTTCTCCTAGACTGGTTGCCAACCAAAGCTATAGGGACAAATCTATTCTGTTATTTCCCCATAGTTGAGGTGGGGGAAAGAAATTAATTCATACTTTTTCCTAAGGGTATTATTATATTAACGTAAGTGAAAGTAATAAACTCGACTGGAATTCGAACTCGGCTTTCTGATTCCTCAATCCGAGTAGTTATCTTTTATTTCTTTTACAGCATCGGATATAATAATAATAGTAATAATACTAGTAATAATAGACAACTATTATCTTTAGACAGGACCATCTCATCTGATAAAAACAACTTAGAAGAAAAATGACGAACTTATAAAATAGAACCTGGAAATAGAAAATGTGAGATTTCCCAATAATAATACAAATGATAGGAGTGGCTAAAAAGAATACTGATACAAGAATTAAGAAAATCCCAGGAAACCGCCACTTTCTGAGATTTAAAAAAAAAAATCGTGCTCAGGAAAGTTGCTTGCTAAAAAAAACAAAACAAAAAAAAACTCTTTCACTATAATATGCTCAATAACTTTTAAGAAAATCTATTACCTTAAATCTTCTTTTTACAGTAAGGTTCCCCCTGGGGGCACTCGAGGTAGAGGGTTATGTTAAGGAGAAGTTTCTAGCAATAGGAGAGGAAGATAATACTTAACTCTAAACTTGAATAGGTTAAGAAAGACAGGAAGACATTATCAGCTCCGTGATTCGTGGGAAGAAACTGTTTGAGTGGGACTTATTTCTCGCCTATGGAATACGAAAAGGTTGCGGGTAAGAGACATGTTTGGTCTTAATCATAAAGTGTAGAAACTGGTGAAACCAAGGAATGTACTTCGTCCGAGCACTTTCTATCGAAGTAGCGATAGAGAAGTGAGAGTATGGCTGTAGTTCGGAGTCTGATTGAAGATGATGGAATGTAACTAGTTTTATTCTCGAGGCGTTGAATGTAACCAACCAGGTTTTTCCCCACTGAGAAGATAGTGTTCAATTGGAAGAGTGGTCAACTGCCAATCTCAGGTAAAAAACTTGGTAAAGAAGTATGTCAAACAGCAAATCAGAAAAACCGTAGATAATAATAATAATAATAATAATAATAATAATAATAATAATAATAAGAAGAAGAAGAAGAAGAAGAAGAAGAAGAAGAAGAGACCGCAAACTTTCGCCAAAAGATGATTATTAAAATGAGAATAACTGCAATGAACTTAGCCGCTCCTTTCTTTCTTTCTTTCTTTCTTTCTTTCTTTCTTTCTTTCTTTCTTTCTGTGTTTCGGTAATAAATATTAAATTCATATTTTAAATAACAATATTTTAATGGAAAAAATATTGTGTTCCGAAAATCTAATGACGTAAAGCAATCTAAGGGGAGGTAATTCAGTATTTGGCATGTGAAACGTACGAAAAAATATCAGTAAAAAAAAAACGGAAAAATAATCGAGAAACTTTATATCGCACCGGATAGAACCCCAAATCTAATCAGTTCGTATCAGTCATGAGACCAATCATCCCTGAATATTTCATCCGAATTTATGCAGCGGATCTGAAGATATCTTGCTCACGGACAGACAGACAATAAAACAAACAAACAAACGTGACCAAATACAATAACTCCGCCTTAAGACAGAGATAATAAAAATGATGATTATGATAACGAGCCAGGGTGGCGCGCGCCCTTACCCTGACTTGGCACCGCCCTTACCCTGACTTGGCACCGCCATTGCTTAACAACTTAACAAATTGCAATAAAATTCATAAATATGAATGCTGGCGGTTATTATAAGTGTTTACGAATGAAAAAAATTTAAAATTTTTCACTTCACTGAAACAGCCGTTAAACACTTCTTTCTTTGTGTTTCTCAGTGAAACCAAGTAGTGTCTTTTTTCCTTCATTTCACGCGATCAAAACATTAAACACTTTTATCTACCCTATCTTTCTTTATCATTTTCTCACTAAAACTAAGTAGCATCTTTTCCCCCTCTTTACATGCAATCAAAACGGAATAGTTCATTATTTATAAGATATTGACACGGCGTAACCGTCGTTTGAACGAACGAAGGGATACGAAAGTACAATTATAAAAGAATAATGTCGTTTGATATTAAAAAAAATATTATTATGGAATCTTATAAACATTTATTTGAAAAATATTTCCAAAAAGACAAAAAAAGAAAAAAAAAAAGAAAAACCAACTCTATACTCCTTACCACTACCTATGACCGAATATATTATTAACCATTAACAATGAGAAGCTTTCATGGGGCCTTTCTTGAGAAACCTTGATTTCCAACATGTTTATAACAATACCGAGTCTGGCTCAAGGTGGTAAAAATCAAATGCACTGGGAAAGAAAGGTTACTGAAAAGAAAACCCCTCTTTTGCATGATCTTTCATCATTCAGAAGAACGGAATTTGAAATCTGCGATTGAAAAGATACCTTTCTGAGACTGAGACTAAAGAAGATCGTTAGTCGTCCATTCAGGACGTTGGCGATCATGAATCTCCACAATTTCCTGTCCTTTGTAGTTCGTAATAACTTTTGTCTTTTGATAACTTTTGCTATCTCTTCCAACCCTGCTCCACCACACATTCACTTAAACTCACCAAATAGATTGTGTATTGATTTCCTCTTCTCCTCTTACATTGAATCTGTCCTCTGAGTATCAAATTTTCCAATCCCCCTTTCTTCATTATATGCGGCAGAAATCTCAACCGTCCCTTACATATGCTAAAAATGGGTGTTCTTTTTGTTGCCATTCTCTAGAACAGGAGTCGGCAATCTTTTGGAGAGTGAGGGCCAGAAAGCTATATAGAGTCATGGAGGAGGGTCAAACAACTATGGCTCCATTGTCATGCTATTAAATATCTCAATAAATTTTTTATGTGTTTGAAGAAAGCGAAGATCTAAACTTATTTATAAATGGAACTTTATCTGTGTGTGTGTGTGTATCCGTGACCTATAGACTCCGAAACGGCTGCACCGATTTTCTTGAAAACTTACACAGTTGTACTATAAGCGTCTGCGAGTGTTCTTAGCTATGTTTTGTGTCGAGATACCTCTGATAAATATCGAAAATCGATTATCGAAAAAATCGGGTTATAGAAGGAGTGGTCCGATTTTAATCAAATTTGATACACTCATAGACAAAGACATAAAAAACGATATTCAGAAGTTTCAAGGTTGCAGTTCTAACAATAGTATAGAAAATCGATAATATATATATATAAATCGATACCAGGAAATCAAAATTTGACTTACATCCATTAATTTTTCTTTCAGTCTACGGTTTCGCTTTAACTGGAAACAACTATTGCTTTTTAGTCTTTCGTGCTAACGTCCAAAGAGTCTGAGCTCCAGGACTATGGATTAGTTTTAAAGCTTTCATTACACCCGGGCAACGCCAGGCTATACTGCTACTTCAATATAATTTAAAATTGTATTTAAACAATATCACTTATTTTACTACAGGAATAATAAAAAATACAAGCACATTTAACAAAAAAATCTTTATTTTACCCTCGGAATAAAGCAAACAACTATCACAATCTACAAAAAAAGCAAATTCCTTGCTACGGACGAAATACAATTAGAAAGGCCAAGTGATTCAATGAGACACTTGTTTCTGCTTATTGTGCGATAAGTTCTCTACACCAGGTGAAATATTTGTTAATGACAGGAGTAAAACATCATCCAGGTGTTCGTCACACAAATTTGGTATATTTCATTTTGGAAAAAGTTGTTCACAAGCATATGTACTGCCAAATAATTACCTCATCAGTTTTGCATTAGCCATGATGTTTTTATATCTTCCGCTTGACAATATATATTTTTGTAGAAGTCAGCAGTGGATTCGAAATGAATTTCTGATTTTAAAGATTCGTCGCACTGTAAGTCAATTAACTTCAATTGATATTCTTCTGCCACTTGCTCCACATCTGTTTCAAAAGGATGACTAAACAATTCAAATAGAATTCTATATTTCCGGAAATCAGCAAAACGAGAGGAAAACTCGCTTCTCAAGTCCGTAATAGAGCTTACAAAGATGCCTGGTTTTATATCACTCTTGTGATTTTGGAGACTTGGGAAATATAAGTACTTTCCTTTTTGTAGCTGTGATTCCCACAGTCGAAGATTTTGCTTAAAAGCAGTTATTTGACCAAACATCTCAAATACATTCTTTTCTTTCCTTGAAGCTTATGATTCAAAGTGTTCAAGTGGTTTGTGATGTCCACTAAAAAAGCTAACCTGACAACCCACTGTAGATCTTGAAAGTGAGAATTATCTTGTTCTTTGCTCTCTAAAAACATGGAAATCTCCTCTCTCAATGCATATTCTCGTTCCAGCATTTTTCCGGTTGTAAGCCATCGAACATTTAAAAAATATGTAAGGTCGTCATACTCTGCTTCGATTTGTCTAAAAAAATCCTGAAACTGGCAGTGATTTATCCTCTTGACAATATAAAATGCACTGTTTTCACAACCACTGCTATGATGTCATTAACATTCACTGATTTTGCACACAAAGCTTCTTGATGAATAATACAATGAAGTTTGATTATTTTTTTTATTAATTCCGATATGGTTTTGAAGCAATATATTTAGATTATCAACTGTCAATTTGGTTTGGTTTATCAATATCTATATCGTGTCCAGAGTAAAGTAGCAGGCCGGACAAGATTCACTCGAGGGCCGGATGTGGTCGGATGTGGCCCGCGGGCTCGGGGTTGCCGACCGCTGCTTTAGAACAACGTCGTTGCTCACATGTTCGGTCCATGGTATTCTCTGTATCTTCCTGTATAACCACATTTCTGTTGTTTCAAGTATTCTATTAACATTGACCTATGGATCGCTGACAGGTCAGATGATTAACTACAAACTTGTGAACTTTAGCTTTATCCCCTTCCCAAACACATTTTTCTCTACCTGACTTAATTTTTTATTAGGCACTCGAAAACAGAATTTGACAAAAAATTTACAACTTTCTTTTCACATCAGTCAATTAAGTGCCATACGTGATACACGCTTGAGAGATCATGTCAAGAAAGGGACATAACTGACAGGGCAGAGGTTTTTCCCGCAGTAAGGATGCAAACCAAGATAAAGAACCTAATATATAATGATATTTACCCCATAAAGAGAAGATGGATTCATACCTTTCTTAAGGGTATTTGTGCGTAAATGAATGCAACGAATTCAACTGGAATTCGAACTTGGCTCTTCGATTTCTCGTTCCGAGCCTATATTCACTACACCACAACGCACGTCTTTTTAACATTTTCTTTCTCTTCACTTCTTCATTGTGTAAAATTCCTGTTTGTGCGTCTAATGAAACAACTAAATTATTTCTTTTTCGATAAGGGAAATCCTTATGGACCAGTGATTCCCAAAGAGAAAAGATCCAAGGGACAGTGATAAAAGAAGGGGGCAGTGGCACATCTGAACCCTTACATATACCACACCCACACATTGTACCCGAAGTGTGTCTTGCGTTCACTTTACAGTGTCGAATACTAAGATACTTATTTGACATGCAATACTAGCACTAAGAAAATCCAATCAAAGTTTCACTATACATGCTGGGGGGGGGGGCATTAGGATTGTGTCTGGGTATGCAAGGAGGCATAAAAACATAGTGAACCACAAAGGTTTTAGATAGAAGGAGCGTCTGATAGAACATATTTTACGGTAAGAGGTATTGCGGATAAAAGTATATGGGAGGGCCTCAAATTCGTATATAAGACGGGGTGCGATTTTCTTTAGATATGTTTGGGAAATGCGTCTTGCATGCTGTCAAATAGAGTATTTGTTAAATTATCGGCTTGCAAACTGAAGAAGCGATTATCACCTAGTGTAAATTTACGTTAGTATAATAATACGAATAATAATAATAATAATAATAATAATAATAATAATAATAATAATAAAGAAAAAATAAAATGGTCTCGTGAGGAGTACAAAGTCGTTATGACTGCATTTCATGAAGCGTTACTCAAACCTCAAAAAAACGTGATCGCCAAACATATGACATTTGGCGTGAAAAAGTTGGTCAAGCAAATAGAAAGTATATTGACGAAAATAAATTAGCCAATGTACGTAGGTACATTATTCGTAATAACCGACTGACAGAGGCTGAAATCAATGAAATTAAAAGAATTGTAACAAGAAGAGACGAATCAACAAATTATGAAAAGAAACCGGAATCAGAAATAAAAAGAAATAACATCAAACAAGCCACAGGTCATAATGTAGAAACCGTGAAACACGCAAATCACTGCGAAGATAATGCTGTGAATTTAAAAGTGCTGGAAAGGTGTGATCTGAGTCAGTTAAAAGACAAAAATAAAACGAGTTCAGAACACATCGAAGATAATTATTTGACGGAAAATAAGAACAATATACAGGAAGCCAAGATAGAAATAAAAAACCATCTAAGTCAAATACAAAATATTACAATGGAGGAACGTGAACAGCTCCCAAAATTACTACCAACAAAACATAACCTCCGTACTATTAAACTCTACAATGCAGCACTGAAATCAATACTGGATGAAGACCCTCATACAAATCTTAACGAAATAATATATGCATCAGCAACAGCAGCAACAAAAAAATTAAATATCAAAATAAAAACAAGGCAGTCTCGTAGACGTGAAGTTCCACCTTGGAAAAGAAAAATAGAAAAAGAAATAGAACAACTTAGAAGTGAATTATCAATATTGGATGAACTGAGTAGAGGAATAAATGTAAGAACTAGGAAAAGCAGAAGAGCCGTAAAAAAATATAACATCAAGAATGAAAATGACGTCTTATCAAATAAAGAAAAAATAAAGCAAAAAATCCAACTGAAGGCTCAAAGAATAAGACGCTATGAAAAAAGAGCAAGATTTTACAGAGAAAACAAGATTTTTCAGACTGATACAAAGAGATTTTACAGGGAAATAGGTAAAAAAAGAATTGAAGTGACAGTACCCAACAGAATGGAAGAAGTCACACAGTTCTGGGAAAAGATATGGGCTTGCCCTAAAGAACTTAGCAAGGAAGTACATTGGATTACGCAAGAGATAGAACGAATGAAAAATAAACCCGAACAGACATGGTCTGGAATTACAGAAGATGATGTTAAATATGCACTAAATAAAACACACAATTGGAAATTCCCAGGCATAGATAAAATTCCTAACTTTTGGCTATATTATTTAAATGCAGCACATAAAAAACTAGCCAAAGAACTTCAAGAAATGGTTGACGATCCCACTAAAATTCCTGCATGGATGACCAAAGGAATTACATTTCTTCTACACAAAAAACCCGAAAAACTACAGACCAATTACATGTCTTCCGACAACATATAAACTATTAACATCTATTTTAACAAAACAGGCATATTTATTCTTAGAAAGAAATGACATGATACCGCTTGAACAAAAAGGGTGCAAACGTGTCTGTTATGGTTGTAAAGACCAATTGCTGATTAACAAAATGATCCTGGAAAACTGCTACAGTACAAAGAAAAATCTTAGTACAGCCTGGATAAACTATCGAAAGGCATTCGATAGTGTGCCACATGACTGGATTTTAAAGACTTTAGATATATACAAGATATCGCCCGTCATCATCAATTTCATCAAACAGTGCATGTCTATATGGAAAACAACCCTTTACCTCAATCATATAAATGGAACCTATAAGTCTGATGAAATAAACATCAAAAGAGGTATATTTCAAGGTGATTCTTTATCTCCCTTACTATTCTGCATATCATTAATAGCACTAACCAGTCAACTTAATAAGACAGAATGTGGTTATAAAATAGGACAAAAGAAAATAAGCCATCTATTTTACATGGATGACTTAAAGTTATATGCTAAGAATGATAATGAACTGGAAGGTCTTCTGCAAACTGTAAAATGCTTCAGCGAAGACATTGGAATGAAATTTAATTTGAATAAATGTGCTAAAGCTACAGTTTTACGTGGATCAATACAAGAAACATCCTCAATTAGCCTAGACCCTGCTGTAACAATAAAAGAATTGAAACCAGAAGAAGCTTATAAATACCGAGGTGTAAATGAGAGCGAAAACATTCACCATAAAAAAAAATGAAAGAAATAGTGCGTAAAGAGTACTATAGAAGGCTACGAATGATATTAAAAACTGAATTAAATTCACAGAACAGAGTTATGGACATTAATAGCCTTGCAATCCCAGTTGTCCAATATAGCTTTAACATCTTAAACTGGACTCTAAACGACATCAGGCGAATGGATGCTAAAACAAGAAAGCTTCTTTCTAAGCATAAGATGCATCATCCAAAGGCTGATGTAGACCGTCTATACATACCCCGTAAAGAAGGTGGAAGAGGTCTTATTCAGCTGGAATTGTCATACAAGACAACAACTATTGGCTTACTAACATACATAGAAACAACAAAGGATTGGATGATACAATTAGTAAGGCAACATGAAGAAAGAAAGAAAAAATATTCAATAATAAAAGAAGGCAGTAAATTCGAACAAGATTTACAGTTAGTAGATTCTGTAGAAAAGCAGAACGGAAGCCAAGAGCCGACTATTGCGGTAAAGAATATGAAAATGAAAGCCAAAGATAAAGCTCTTGAACAGTTGAAACAGCGCTGGCAAGACAAACCTCTGCATGGCCAATATCCAGTACGTGCCAATAAATCCAATGTTGACAAAGTTAATACTCATCGATGGTTACGTGCATCTGGATTAAAGTCCGAAACTGAAGGCTTTATTCTTGCAGCACAAGACCAAAGTCTTTTCACGAGAAACTTTCAGGCAAATATTATGCATAATAATATGGATCCAAAATGCAGGTTTTGTGATAAACACCAAGAAACAATAGACCACCTAATCTCAGGCTGTTCTGTGCTTGCCCCAAATGAATATAAAAATCGCCACGATAGAGTTGGGCAATATTTACATTGGGCAATATGCAAACATTATGGAAAAGCTTTAGGCAAACACTGGTATGAACATCACCCAGCACCGGTTACAGAAATAGAAGATGTAACCATTCTATGGGATTACACCATCTACACAGACAGAAAAATTGAAGCAAACAGGCCAGACATTATTGTTAAAAACCAGAAGGAGAAAACTTGTCTATTAATTGATATGGCTTGTCCAGCGGATTGTAACATAGCAATCAAGGAATTTGAAAAACTGTCAAAATATAAAGACCTGGAAATTGAAAAAGAAAAAATGTGGAAATTGAAAACAAGAGTTGTGCCAGTGATAGTAGGTGCACTTGGAATGATAAAAAATGGAACAAAACAACACATTGAAAGAATCCCTGGAAAGCCAGCTTAAGAGACATACAAAAAATTGTCTTATTAAGTACAGCCCACACACTAAAGAAAACTTTATCTATGTAATGCTGGAGATGATAGGGAAGATAGAAAAACATGAAATGGAGCCATAACAACACGCCACTACCTGCCTTAGGTCTCCCCGCACACTTGGTTGGTAGTGAGACCAAAGCAGAAATCGAAATATGATGAAAAATGACATAATAATAATAATAATAATTATTATTATTATTATTATTATGGCAGATAGTGTTAAATGGTAGAGTGTAAGACAATGAGCCTGAGGAATTTAATGAAGAGAGGAAATTCATTATAACAGTTTTAGGTCAACGGTATCTGTAGAGTTACCGATATATACAATTAAATCATTAGTGGCATAAAAATATATTTAAAATCTTTTCACCGTCACCCACACATGCGCATATATATATATATATATATATATATATATATATATATATATATATATATATATATTATTAAATTACTTTAATCCGAAACGGAAAAGTAGGAAGGTAAATTCCAAGAACCTGATCCTAATTAATATTAAAAATTTTAATATTAAAAAATGATACAGGAGGAGAACTCAATGTAATTAAAATTACAGAGCCAATATAAATTAAAATATTTTTTTTTTATATAGACTGACTGTTGCTGAGGAGACGTGTGATCTCTCTTAGGGATTTCATGTGGAAATGTTCATTCAACACTTTTGAATTTTGAAAATTTATTTTAATTTATATATATATATGCATAAAATAATGAAATATATATATATATATATATATATATATATATATATATATATTTCATTATTTTTAGTGAATTTGAAAAGACGTTTCCTTTTATTTTTAACAGTTTTCTCGAGTGTGCAGGGCGGTAGACGAAATACATAAAGGAATGCCTCGGTTAGTCGAATGTGTACATCGGTAACTATGAAAAAAATTTCAATTGCTATGATTGAACTGAAGAGTGTTTTACCAGACTAATCAAGTATTTTGCAGACACTAATCGAATTTTGGTATATAAAATTTTAACGCACTATTCGCGTTAATCAAATGCGCATTAATCGAGGAATGGGTGTACTGCTTTAAATCAAACGGAACTTCTACTTAAATACGGGTATCCACTAAAAATAACGTTTGAAGTATCACACACACACACAAACACACACACACACACACACACACACACACATATATATATATATATATATATATATATATATATATATATATATATAAATGTATATATGAAGAAAATGACAAACTCGCAAAAACGGAGTGGTTAATAAAAAAAATTAACTAATTACTATAAAATATTAAATGGATAAAAATAGAGAGCTCTATGGATATTATCAGGAGCAATATAAAATATAGAGAAATATAGAAAAAGAATTTATTTCGGCAGTTGTAAAAATTACACACCGCTTTTATCAAACCCGAAAAATCAAATATTACATAAACTCAGAATATCCCACCCACTAAAAAAAAAATTGCACAGAGAAAAAATAAATTTAGGCGAAGGTTAGAGGTGTATGCAGAAACATTGCAACAACAATACAAGAAGTGTCACAAAATTAAGTACACATGCACCAAATCACACACACACACACACACACACACACACACACACACACACACACACACACATATATATATATATATATATATATATATATATACAAGTATGTAAGCATATATATATATATATATATACAAGTATGTAAGCATATATATATATATATATATATATATATATATGCAAGTATGTAAGCATGTGAGTATAACTTGCCAATCGCACGTTTCTTTATATAATGATGAACGGCTCTTTAAGGTCAAATTTGAACGCTTTCTCTTCAGCGAGAATAACAAATTATGCAGAAACTGAGTACAACTCGTCGTATTTATTTACATTCTGTCAGTTAAGTGCCATACGTGACACACGCTTGGGCGATCATGTCTCTTTCGAGACATGACTGACTAGGCAGAAGATTATCCTGCAGTAGGTTGCCATTAGTTTCTGCGGTAGACTGGTTGCGACCAAGGTTATAGAAACCAATCTGTCCTGTTATTTAATCCATAACTGGAAGGAAGCGACAGATTAATACCTTTCCCATGGGTATTTGCGCGTAAGTGAAGGCAAGGAATTCGGCTGGAATTCGAACTCGGCTCTCCGATTTACGTTACCCCAAATAAAACAGTGGAATGGATGCAAATGTGCGCCAGTGGCACATAGGCATTGTGACGCAAGATACACGTGCCAACAGCTACAATAATTGTTCAAATTTTCCTGTTTTTAATCTTTCTATATCAATTAGTATTGCAAAATTTTATAGAAAAAGTCTCTAAAAAATTTTTTTAGGGATAGGCCAGTTTCCCTGCAAAATGTGGGGAAGGGCTAAATCAGTGGCAAGGTCATCAAGTGTCAGTCAAGTGCCATACGTGATACACGCTTGGGCGATCATGTCTCGAAAGAGACATGACTGACAGGGCAGAAATTTATCCCGCAGTAGGTTGCCATTGCTTTCTGCGGTAGACTGGTTGCCGACCAAGGCTATAGAACCCAATCTGTCCTGTTATTTAACCCATAACTGGAAGGAAGAGACGGATTAATACCTTTCCCAACGGTATTTGCGCGTAAGTGAATGCAATGAATTCGGCTGGAATTCGAACTCGGCTCTCCGATTTCTCGTTCCGAGTGGATAACATTTACATCATCAAGTGTAAATGATCAATTTCAGTGATGATAGATTAAACAAACAGTCATGTTAGTTCGTTTCAACTTTTCTTTTTTCTATCATGATTATTCAATGCATTCATTTCATAAATTCAACTTTCGCAAGTTCGTCGCGGTTTCGTTTGCTTTAGAGAAACCTTAAAAAGACGGCCGACTTTTTGCGAAGTTTTACCTTTACGCTGATGACGATATTTCAAAAAAGAAATATAATCCGATCACGTTTAATTTGAACACGGCATTTTTTTCAGAGTCGTGACAGGTATAAAATAAATAAATAAATAAATAAATAAATGTATAGAAAAATGAATAGATAGTAAACAACGGTTCAGAGTTTAGTCAGAAACGCTTGAAGAATAGAGTTGAAGTAGACTTTAGAAGGAATCGGAAGCCCAACTTTAAACAGAAAACAAGGGATAAGCCTCTACTTCTGTTCAAAAGACCGGGAAGGAGTGTGAACCTTAGAACATAACTCGATTTTTCATGTTAATATATTGGTTTTGTAGCAACTTGCGGTATTGGAAAAGCTACCTCTACTGTTACCTATTCTATGCTTAATTTCATTATCTCCTATACTAAATTTCTCATAACTGATCTACACACTGAGATATTTGAAAAGTATTTGCTAGTTTCACATCTTGAATTTTTTTTTATGGATTCAGGATATGTGATATCAGTAATTTCATTCCAATTCCAGATCATATTTTCTGTGATGAAAAGGTTTATTATTTTGGGCCCTATTTCTTGGAATACTTAAAGGATGTTGATTTTCTTTGTTCAAAATCATTTTTATACCAAGTATGAATAATTATGTCATCAACATATACCCACTTACCATCAGTATATTGGCCTCGAGAGGAAAAGCAAGACCATTGTCGTCTGTTAATAGATTCGTTTGGGATGTGATATGGAAGGTTTAAATAACCAATACCCATGTTTTTGTAAATACGCAGGGCATAGTTTAGAAAAGATCAAATACTCGTATTTCCTCCTTGCCTTACTCCTAATGAGGCTTAATAAACGTGTAAAAATAAACATGAAGCAAAGATAATATTTCATAAATAATAATCGTGCCGCACTAAATAAACTCAAAATTTAATTTTAAGCTATTACAAGTGGATAAAAAAAATTTACAAAATATAATTTTCTTTCATTTGAAGGGCATCTTGGTTGGGCTAAAAACTTTGCAGTACTTCCCCATAAATGCTTGCGAAAATCATACCATATTCGCTTTTATGGTAATTAATTGTGAATGATAAGTAACCTTGTATTTAATCTATCTATCTATCTATCTATCTATCTATCTATCTATCTATCTATCTATCTATCTATCTATCTATCTATCTATCTTCCAAAAAACTCAAGAGCCAGTACAAAAGAAGTGAGATTCGGACAGGGAAAAGAAAAAGCCACAATAATAATTAATTCATAAAATATTAAATTCTTGACACAAATCTGAAAGAAGGGCGAAGTGGCAGGAAAGAACAGGAATGTCGTTTTCCTGAGCGCAGTTTTTGGTCATTAAGTGCAATGTGCATAAAACGCTCGAAAATAGATGATAAATAAAGAACCTTTCCGACCAGTGACAACAAAGAAATGACAAAACAAGATTGTAATCAGCTAGCGTTCGCTTGCTAAAAAAAAAAAAAAAAAAAAAGACCCAGTTATTTGAAATTGTCCTCCTATGGTCGGCCATCATCAATCTTTCAAGCAAGCATTGAATTCGTGCGACTATTTCGGTCTGTATATCGTTTGTACCGGGATTATTTCCCCCAATTTGAATTAAGATGTTTTTGCGCCATTTATTTCATTGAACCCTTTAAAACATTTCGTTGTGTGTGTGTGTGTGTGTGTGTGTGTGTGTGTGTGTGTGTGTGTGTGTGTGTGTGAAGGGGAATAGAGAGATCAGTAGTATTTAAATAAGCCACATTTTATGTTTTTATTTATCTTGCCTTTTTCTTTTTAACCTAGTCATGCTGATCATGACGAGTATGAAGTTACGCTTGGCTTTACATGCAAAATGGTGGCACACACGACTCTGTATAACTAGCTTTTAGTTTTATGTGTTAATTTGTGTAATAAAAGAGATAAAAACGACTTTAACTGGGTCTAGATATAGAAACATTCTAAATTCAGTAGTGTGAGTCAAACAGATACGCAGAAATCAAACTAAAATATATGAAAACGATATATATATATATATATATATATGTGTGTGTGTGTGTGTGTGTGTGTGTGTGTGTGTGTGTGTGTGTGTGTGTGTGTGTGTGTGTGTGTGTGATACAGTACATCTGTAAAAGGACAATATGAATAAAGACAAAACGAATACTTATCTCAGTCGAGCGCGTTCGTCCTCTGAGGGACTTTATAAAGCACATTTGACATTTCAGAATACGAAATGCGTCGGCTAAAATAAGTTTTCCTTTTTTCTTTATTCTGTTATTCATATACGCACACACATTTATATATATATATATATATATATATATATATATATATATATATACGTACACATACGTACAAATATATATATATACGTACACATACGTACAAATACGTACACACGTATATATATATATATACACGTGTGTACGTATTTGTGCATGTGTGTACGTGTGTTTGTGTAGGATATATATATATATATATAAATATATATATATATGTGTGTGTGTATCTTACACACAAATGCACACATGCATATATATATATATATATATATATATATATATATATATATATATATATATAAGATTTGCACATCTTACACACACACACACACACACGAGTATATATTTCTCTAATATTATACAGGTGTTTTGCCTGAGACATTTAAGACGAAGGACGAAGCGTTGTTAATAACTAATAAATGCCATTTGATGTATGAGAGACTCTCCCGTCTTGTAAAAATTATAGTTAGACGGCAGAGTACATCATACATAAAATAGGGCTTTACTTTTCATTTACACTATATATATATATATATATATATATATATATATATATATATATATACTAGCAGTATAGCCCGGCGTTTCCCGGATGTAGTGAAAGCTTTAAAACTAATCCAGACTCTTTGGACGTTGGCACAAGACTAAAAAGCAATAGTTGTTTCCAGTTAACGCGAAACCGTAGACTGAAAGAAAAATGAATGGATGTAAGTCAAATTTTGATTTCCTGCTATCGATATCAAATAAGTTTTTTTCGTCGTAAACTGAATTTTGAAGGCTTAATAAGTCCTCTGAGTAAATGGTATCATTGCTGAGACTACGAACTACAATTATACCTACTTAGAGTCAAACCCGAAGCAAAAACTAAAATAAAAGGGCTGAAAAACTGATTTTGATGAGACTCGGTAGGATATCGGGGTATCGATTCCCAATATCGGAGTCAAATAAGTCATGCAAGGATAGAACTGCAACCTTGAAACTTATGAATATCGTTTCTTATGTCTTTGTCTATGAGTGTATCAAATTTGATTAAAATCAGACCACTCCTTCTATAACCTGATTTTTTCGATTATCGATTTTCGATACTTATCAGGGGCACCTCGACACAAAACCTAGCTAGGAACACTCGCAGACGCTTATAGTACAACTGTGTACATTTTCAAGAAAATCGGTTCAGCTGTTTCGGAGTCTATAGGCAACGGACACAGACACACACAGACACACACACACACAGAGACAAAGTTCCATTTATAAATAAGTTTAGATATATCATCTACGCCGTCTGTGAAAGATTTCAGCCCATGATTAAATCATATGTACAGACATGTCTGACTGTTCAGTTCCAGGGGCCAATCTGTTGCACACATATCCGTCGAAGACGATGGAAGCGTCCAACACAAATAGATGCCAAAAGAGACTGATAGGTAAGAACTCGAAAATAATAAATTTGTAATTGCGTTTTGGGTCACAAATTCCTATTGAGAAACACAAATTCCTTGTGCTAATTAGAAAAGACGGACATCCCTGCAGAGAAATTGAAACAGGAAGAGGCATTTAATGCAACAATGGCGTCACTCTCTGATAACAGTTATTTGATTTTGTCATCCTCTGAAGTTACGGCCACGGGTAATTTCAAAAGAGAGTAATTACGTGCAGGGTGGAGTAGAATATTTTCATGTACTTGCAAGGCTGGCTCAGTGATAAAGTGCCATTACATATATCGGAATAAATAAGAAATAAGACAAGCACGACTAAAAGAAGAAAAAAATGGCCCTAAATTAGGCTATGTACATAGTGAAAGACACCGTTTACTAATTCAAAATTTATATCTTGTTTTCTTTTTCAATTTCTACATTTTATTTCCACTCCTTCCTACCTTTCTTTTACTCTTACTCTCTCTCTCTCTCTCTCTCTCTCTCTATATATATATATATATATATATATTGTATTAGAAAGCGTAAATGTCTGTGCTCAGTAGATGTAGAAATGCGGTCTCTAAGCAAACCTTACAAATATCAAAGATTCATTTTATACAAATTAGGGTTTTCTTCTTCTTCTTCTTCTTCTTCTTCTTCTTCTTCTTCTATAGACCATGTCCCTTCAAGACGTAGGCGATCATGGCCTTGCACATCTTTCTATCCCTAGTGGCACTTAGCATGCTTTCTCTTGTTACCCCACCTAAACCCCGATCTGCCACCCACTTGCCCCTTAAGAATGTTACGCGCTGTTTTCGTCTGTCTTGCTTTCCAACTGACTTCTTAGTATCAGATTCTCTAAGCCGTCCTTCCTCATCATATGTCCCAGGAACTTTAGCTGTCTTTCCCTGGTGTTAAGTAGTGATTAAAAGAAATAGCATTTATTACAAGAACCAGAAAGGAAGAAAAGTGTGGTGAGATGTAGCACAACCATAAACATCTCAATCTGAACTGAATTTACTAAAAAAAGGGTTTTCTGCGTTTCTGAGATTCATTTAGCTTTCATCCATTAGATAAGGAAGCTATTTTTCTGTGACAATTTCGATCTAGTGTACCGACAAAAATTTTGAATAACCTTAAACCGCGTAGTTTCTTTCAAAGATTCGGTTTTATATTCTACTAGCAGTACAGCCCGGCGTTGCTCGGGTGTAATGAAAGTTTTAAAACTAATCCATGGACCTGAAGCTCAGACTCTTTGGGCGTTGGCAAGAAAGACTAAAAAGCAATAGTTGTTTCCAGTTAAAGCGAAACCGTAGACTGAAAGATAAATGAATAGATGTAAGTCAAATTTTGATTTCCTGGTATCGATAACTGAATTTTGAAGGCTAAATAAGGCCTCTGAGTAAATGGTATCTTGGCTGAGACTAAGAACTACAATTATACCTACTTAGAGTCAAACCCGTAGCAAAAACTAAAATAAAAGGGCTGAAAAAAATACAGACATACAAGCAGATAAACAGACACACACACACACACACACACACACACACACACACACACACACACACACAAACATCTTGCCTTTTATATATATATATATACATTATCGATTTTCTACACAATTGTAAAAACTGCAACCTTGAAACTTCTATATATTGTTTCTTATGTCTTTGTCTATGAATGTGTCAAATTTGATTAAAATCGGACCATTCCTTCTATAACCCGATTTTTTCGGTTATCGATTTTCGATATTTATCGGGGGGACCTCGACACAAAACACTCGCATGCACGTATAGTACAACTGTGTAAATTTTCAAGAAAATCGGTTCAGCCGTTTCGGCGTCTATAGTTAACGGACAAACACACAGACACACACACACACAGACAAAGTTCTATTTATAAATAAGTTTAGATAGATATTTTCAAGTCCATCACTTGGTTTTATATACAGCCTTGTTCAAGGCATCTATCTTAGAAATAGAATTGCTCAGAAAAACGTACCGGTAAATTTACATACATTTGGTTCTGAGAGATGTTAAAAATTTATTTACAAATTTGGAAGTTCAAAGTAATTTTTCAGGAATTTCCTTCATACTTGTGCACCCGGCTTTAATCGATGACAAATCTAACGATGAAGCCATTTGCGAAAGAGGAAAAGAATAAAAAACAAGAACAGACATACCGCAATTTAGACTTAGATCCGAAAATTTAAATGATTTTTTCATTCTTTTCCAGTGACCAATGAAATAACAAATGTTGGCCAAGTCAACTTGTAAACAGAAATTTTCATTAAAATTAAGTTTGCCCTTAAACGCCCAGTATAAATTGATGTTTCCTTAAAGATCAGCAGATTTCATCAATTGATTATTTCAACTTTTTACAACAATATATATATATCAAATCCGATACAAACTAGATTAACTTTGACATATTTTTAAGATACTTTTTTGTTTTTTTTAATAATTAAAAATAAAATGTATTTGTGAGTAAAATATGCGTCCTCCAGCAGAATTCGAAACTGTGTCTCCTAAGGGAAACCCTCAATTGATCTGACGTGTCTTGATATATTTAGCCTCTCGTCTCGTTACTCATATGTACAACACACCATAAAATATAACTCTCTAAAAGAGTAATCTCATTCAATTATCAGTGAGTGCTGGTGATGTCACGTGCATGAAACTCAGCGTAGCTGAAGTAATGCTAAAGGTTATTTACGGTGATTACCTAAATATTGTTTATTTATGCTGGTTGGGTGGCTGGAGGAAATCTGTATACAAATAGATTATCCAGATTGCTTATTCCATCAGATTGTACACGAGCGCGCGCAGACAAATAAAGCGATTAGCAGTTTCTTATGCTTAAGGATAATGTTGAAGGTTATTTACAGTAATCACCACAATATTCTCCAGTAACTCCGAAGGACACGCTTCTCTTCTTAACTTCGATCCCTCACTCATGTCATGCTATGCAGCTCTGCTCTCTTGGTAACTCTGATCATGCGATAGTGCATGCAAACGTCTCTTTCTGCTTCCCCTTCGTCCAGGAACTTCTTACCAACAGAATATCTTTCTGTTATCAACATGCAGATTGGGACTCGTTCGTGATTTTTTTCGTGAATTCACTTGGAATAAAGTTTTTAGTTTCCCTCTTCAAGAATGCGCCTCTGATGTCTTTTACTGGGTGAAGGCCAGCATCGATATTTTCATTCCATCAAAGATATTTCTAAGAAAATCTCGTTCATGTTCGTTTTCACCTTTGTCTCTGTTCGTAATGAATGTAAGCGTGTCCTAAATGATGAAAAGACATTGTTCAAAACAACGTAAAGCGTCCCCAAGTTCGGTTATAGAGATTACTGGCGATTCCGCAAGAGCGTGCTGAACAACAGTAAACCCCCAACCCATCATCTATTCTACAGTAGACAAGGTTGAATATTTTGCCCGCAAATTCTCTTTCAACTCTACACTTGACTGGTCTGGAATACCCACACCCGATTTCCCAATAAAACAGAGGCTTAACCGAGTGATATATGCATAACCCCGCCTCTGGTCTCGGACATAATTTCTAAACTGACATCCATAAGGCAAGCGGATGTGATGGAATCCCAGCCGTCATCTTGAAGCAATGTGCCGCTCAGCTGGCCCTATTCCTCTCCAAACTCTGCAACTATTGCATCCTTTCTGTTTTTTTTGCTTGTTGAAAGACCTTATCTGTATTTTCTGTTTTTCAGAACTCTGTTGACCCCCCCCCCCCCGACCCCTCTAACCATTACCGTATTTTCTTCTTACCGTTTTTCGGAAAAGTATTCAAGGATGTGCGCTGTGGGCGACAAATTGGGGTACCGAGTTCGAATTCCAATCGAATTCCTTGCATTACCTAACGCTCAAATACCCTTGGGAAAGGTATTAATCCGTCTCTTCCTTTAAGTTATGGGTTAAATAACAGGACAGATTGGGTTCTATAGCCTTGGCTGGCAACCAGGCTACCACAGAAAGCAATGGCAACCTACTGAGAGATAATCTCCTACCCAGTCAGTCATGTCTCATTCGAGACATGATCGCCCAAAGCGTGTATCACGTATGGCACTTAACTGATTCAAAGCTGTAGTCAATGCTGAAGTAGTTAAGCATCTCACTTCTCACGAACTATAGAAAATAATATGGCTTCCGTTTCGCTAGTTCTACCGATGATTTGCTAAGTTATTACTGAATATGAATACCAGGCTCTTGATAATAATGGCGAAGATCAAGCTGTTGCTCTAGATATTTCAAAAGCATTTGAAAGTGTTTGGCATGTTGATTTTTTGTGCAAGCTCCAGGTCTACGGCATTTCTGGACGATTGTTTGATTTGATATAATCGTTCCTATCGAATCGTGAAATGAAGGTTGTTTTGAACCGAAAAACTTCCAGATGCTTTAACACAAACTCTGGTGTCTCTCAAGGCACTATCCTAAGTCCTACACTGTTTCTGATCTTCAGCAATGATCTTCCTAATGCTCCAAAGTAAGTATCTATGCAGATGACACCAACATTTTCTTCTGTCGCAATTGAAAATTTGCCAAGACTGACAAAGCAAACCTCGCTGCTGCTTTTAAATTAGACCTCCACTCGGTGCTTAAATAGAACAGGAAATGACTTGTAAATTTTAAGGCCTCTGAAAGAAAACTCCGCTCTTTTAACCACAACAGAGAAAATTACTGCCAGCCATCAGCATGGCTAATGCAAGTATCCTCGAGAACAACACACTGCGCCACCTTGGCCTCACATTTTCAACCCATCTGAAGTAGAACGGCTATATCGAATCTATAGCTGCATCTACGACTAGGAAGATTGGTCTCCGTGTCGGGCTAGAAAGTATTTTTCTCGTTAGAATCCATCTTTCACATTCATAAATCTACTACTCGCCGGTGCATTGAATATTGTTGCCATATCTCCTGCTATTCATCTCAACCTTCTCGGCAAAATCGAAAGAAGGATCTGCAATGTAATTTGGTCATGACTTAACGTCTCTACTTTAGTCACTTCTTCAGTGATCTGACATGGCTTCCCTCTGTCTTTTCTACAAATATTTTCATGTCAACTGCTCTAACGAGCTTTTCCCCTGGTACCCCGGCCACGTGAATTAAAGCGTGCTACTAGATGGGCAATTAGGTCCCACCATTTTATCGTTGAAATATTTAAATGTAACTGCTACTTCTACTCGAACAGTTTCTTTTCTCGAACTTCCCGCCTGTGGAATTTCCTTCCGTTTACTTCTTTCCCTGATAACTGCAATCTCTAAAAATTTAGATGTAATGTCATCTATGTAATATATATCACTGGAAAAAATTGAAATTATCAGTTAAAGATAGCATTGATTCATGAAAATGATAGAGTTCATGTTCTATTGATTTCTATGTTCAAAATATCTATATTTATCTACCAAGCTATATAACTAGCTGTATGTACGTACGTATGTATCACCATTAAATGGCAGTCTTTGATTCCGGAAACTGTTGTCCTTCAAAGATCGGAATGCGATAGTATTAAAATAATAAGAATCCTCAAGCATACTCGATGGGATAGACTCGTTGTGAGAATAGACAATAACGAGATCCCTAAACAACTTTTTTACGGCAAAATGGAGACAGAAAATCGTCCAAGCCCGGAAAGAAGTTTAAAAATAATTTGAACGATAATCTGAATCCATTGGACACGGATGAGCACCATTGGGAAGAACTGAATTTAAAGTGACTTTGATGAGATAAAGAAGATCGCGACAACACAACTGAAGGTGATTTCGAAAGAGAATTTTGCAAACAATTATGAAAAGTAGAAGAGACGCCAGATTATTTATGTGAGGCCTTAAGTGGAAGGCGACATTACTACGAGTAGAACACCTTTTCGTTAATACTAAATTACTAGATCACTTCCGGAAAGGAGCTTTATATTTTAATGATTATTAATTATTGCCTTGAGCGAACAACCAGTAAAAAAAGCCGTTTCTCCAAGATATCAATCAGCGGCCTGCAAAATCTGCCGTAAACAATAAAGTCGGTAAAGTCTTTAGAACAACAAAAAAGTTCGAAAGTTATCTTTTCGCGATTTCGGAAATCGATATCTGTCCTTCTGTATCGCAGTGAATGTTGGACGATGTCTTCAAAGATGAAAGAAATCCTTGAAACAACGGAAATATGGTTCTACAGAAGGACGTTGAGAATACCATGGAGCCAGCACGTGAGCAAAGACAAAGTGTTGGAAAGGATGCAAACAAGAAGAAAACTCATATTTAACATCAGGAAGAGACAGCTGAGGTTTCTAGGACACGTAATGAGGAAGGAGGGTTTGGAGAATTTAATGCTTACAGGACGGGTAGAGAGAGAGAGAGAGGGGGGAAAGAGGGAGGGGGAAGCAGCGCGAGACATATTTGACGCGCTTGAGCAGATGAAAGTCGAAGATGGATTTGAGAGAGATACCAAGAGGAAAAATATTGAGAGCGACAAGAGACAGAGCCAAGTGGAAGTCCATGATCGCCTACGTTCTGAAAGAACACGGCATATGAAAAAGAATTAAAACCAGCTTACCAAAAAGGAACAGATAACGTTGATATAATTAACTAATTCTAATAATTGCTTTCTAATTAGAACTTTGATGTTTTTATCGTTGCCAATAAATTCAGTTGGCTGTTGTTCGGTTACTTTCGCAACAAATGCTAAATAAAGCGGTCGAAATGCCAAAGGCCACCCACAATTTATTCGACATCTTTGTTTTTTTTTGGATTGAAAAGACCTACAAAAATAGGAAAACTACCGATTTACAAATGGGCTGGGAGTTTTCTGTTTGAAACCTGTTGTATTTAGAGCAAAACGGACTTAAATCACGTCAATTTGATTCCCACGACTTTTCTTTCGCAATCACATTCTCTTTGTTTGATTGAATAATTATCATTTATTAAGTCATTCAGTTTAACTTCCTTTATTCGGAGCTTTCACTCGACGAGATGTTGTGGAATCCAAACAAAGAAGTCATTTTTGCACACACACACACACACACACACACACACACACACACACACACACACACACACACACACACACACACATACACTTTTGAGTTTTGAACGTCCACATGTACGTATATTTGTGCATCGATACACAAGACATCTTCGTGGCCATTCTTCTTCATTCCAACCCCGTAAAAATAAACGTGACTTCGTTATGCAACTATGAAAACTTGAAATATCTTCGGTATATATGTGCGTGCGTGCGTCTAATTTCATCAATACATAACGAAGAAAAGGTATTAGTTTTGAACAGCAAATACTAAGTTTTCGACATTATAGCCTTCTTTTCAGTGCATGTAATTTAGCGAGAAATATAGGTCACACCGATCGAAAAAAGTATTTAAAATTTCAAAATCAAAATGAAATATAGTGAAAATTCCAAATCAAAATTCAAAAGAATTACTTGTTTGGCTATGGACTTATCGACCACCTTCATTCGTATATGTAAAAAAATGTTTCATTATATATATATATATATATATATATATAGAGAGAGAGAGAGAGAGAGAGAGAGAGAGAGAGAAATTAATATAAAGTTTGTCACTCAATATTCCAACTCTAGAATTTTTAGATGCACCATTGAGCAATCACTCAGGAATTGACTGTTTATATTTCTGTTTTTTTTTTCATTTATTTTAGATATGCACTTGTTATTAGTATAAGATTGATTCTTCTTTCAAAGTATGTTCATACTAATATTTCCTTTCTGTCCAGTACATGTTATTTTTTTATTGATTTTTTTTTACGGGTTGACAACATTTCGTGGGTTATTTAAACACAAAACATTTTTAATTGTAAGAATAATTCTTTTTTCTTTTTGTTTTTTTTGCGAATGAATATTTCATTAACATTTTTTAAGATAACTATGATTTTTACAAATACAAATCACACTATTTAACCCACAGATGCGAGAAGGAGATTGATACTTAATTTTTACTATGAATATTTCAGCGTAAGTAAATGTTACGAAAACGACTTGAATTCGAACTTGACTCTCAGATTTCTCATTCCGCGCAGCTATCCATTACACCACTTGCACATCCTACACGCGAAAAGAACTAATATATATTCATATATATTAATATGTGTGTGTGTGTGTGTGTGTGTGTGTAGAGAGAGAGAGAGAGAATGAGGCGGGAGAGCGATGTTCTTTTCACGCATTCAGAATAGATGCTGAAAAAACTAGTTTTAAAAATATATGCATTACTAAGCATATTATTTTGTGGTGCAGTGGATATCGGCTCGGAACGAGGAATCGGGGAGCTGAGTTCGAATTCCAGTTGAAGCCATTGCATTCACTTACGCACAAATACCCTTGGGAAAGGTATTAATCCGTCTCTTCTCCAATTATGGATTAAATAACAGGACAGATTGGGATCTATAGCCTTGGATGGCGACCAGTCTACTGTAGAAAGTAATGGCAACCTACGGCGGGATAATCTTTTGCCCAATCATTCATGTTTCTTTCGAGACATCATCGCCCAAGCGTGTATCACGTATGGTACTTAACTAACTGAATTCGCTTTTGTACGTTGCAAATTCTGTTCTTTTAATTGTGTTTTACTAAGTAAAAACTTTTAGTATAATTAGTATAAACGAGGAAGGAAAGACACTATAAGCATTAGAATGTAGATATCCACACACACACACACACACACACACACACACACACACACACACACACACACACACACACATATATATATATATATATATATATATATATATATATAATATTACGGAAAGTTTCGGGGTTTAATGAAATGGAATTACCAACTGTCATATTGACTTGATTTGTTTGAACATTATTTTTAATAAATACTTGTTTTTGAGTAAATATTCTGTTTTGAATTATACTGTATATTTTTATCTATAATATAACCAGCCTGAATGTTTTTGAGGAATTTTGTTAGAAAAATGGACTAATGATTTCACAGTAGGCTTAATTCAGTTTCGTCTACTGTGAAATCATTCGTGGTTGAGCGGTTAAGACGCGTCAGATCAATTGATGGCTTTCCCTATGTTGTTAGGCGTCGCAGGTTCAAATCCTGCCGAATAGCAAACATTCAAACAAAATTTCTCAAAAATATTCAGGCTGGTAGAGTTATATGTATAAATATACTGTTTAATTCAAAACAGAATATCTGCTCAAATGTAAGTATCCATTCATATAATGTTCAAGCAATATATATATATATATATATATATCCGTTATCCACATACAAGCCTGTTTCGCTGTATCACAGGTCATCAGTGTAGCTAGATATCCACTTGTGTCCGGACAGAATCGAAAGTCGACCGATTTGGTGTCAATCGGAGTCGCTAGCCCCTAAGCCATAGAATCAGGGAAATTAAATTTTACCGTGTTATATATAAGCCACGTATACACACGCCAGTCACCGAAAGAACTCAATTCATTGCTGAAGAGTTATGCATATATCGCCGAAATGATAACTGTTTTTCTTTCAAATTTTCCTCTCTAGAGTACTCAATCGTAATGATAGCATAATATTCGTCATCCACACATAAACCTGTTTCGCTGTATAACAGCTCATCAATGTGGCTAGACATCCAATTATATATTTCTTCAGAATGCAAAACTAAGGTGGGGTTCAGGGCGGCTGGCGGAGGATCAGTTGCTGAAAATAATCAAAGCTTTGATGCAAGAATTGTGTCTGCCCAACCAGTTTGAACTCAGTGTTTTCTTTCTCCTTGATTGACTGCATATTAAGGCAACACAAACAAGTCTACTCTGATATTTTATCCATAACTAGGAGAAGAGATGAATTCATGCCTTTCCGACCAGTAAAATCTTCATATATAATAAAGGAGGCAATAAAATGATATCATCAGTAAGATGTATGTCGTCAAGTTTTTAAGAACTGAAATACTTTACTGAAAATGAATATTTGGAATGTTATATATTCCGGTTGAATAATGTCATATAATGAAATTTGTCCATCCGTAATGCAACAAAATTAATAAAAAATATAAAAGCAAACATAAAACAATATTTCGGTTAAATTGGAGTAGATAGATCTATCTATCGCCCGGTTCACACTCCACCTACGTCTATTGAACAGGTTAAGAGGCTTATCCCTTGTTCCCTGTTTAGGATGTGGTTTCCGGCTTTCTCTTTTCCAATCTTTTCACTATTACGTAGCCCCCTGCACATCAGTGGCGTTTTTGCCTTGCTCGGGGTGATACGATTAAAAAAAAAAAGGGTGGCCTAAAAATACTTAAAAGCAATTTCGTATTTGATAAGTATTCCATCTATTTGTATGTATTTATCAGCCAGCCATAATTTATCGGCTATTTCATATTAAGAAGAATAATACGATTTAGCCTTCCAGTAACACCGATACTAATATAAGCATTGGCGTCGCAATTGATACACTAACACCGAATGCGAATATAGAAAGACGAGACACGCGACTGTAACAAACAAAACATTTAATAAGGTAAACAAATTACATAAACATATTAAAAGAATGATTTACATATGTCCCAAAACAAATGATTGTTCATGCAGTTCAAAGGATCATACCAACTTTAGGGCCTTTGACCGTCCGTGGATAAGTGAACAGAAATTACTTTATTTTCCACGCTAGGCTGTGCATATGCTGACCAGTTTCCACGTGTGTGAACCCCCTGGTGGTGAGGAAGGTAAAGAGTCCGATCCTCTAAAAAAAAAGAAAAAGCGGAAGCGAGAAGGAAAAGAGGGAACAGAAGAGTTCTCTTCTCTAAGGGGCTGAACCGCCATGAGCTCATCCCAAGGGAAACAACTGTAGTCTCCCTACAAATCTATTAGTTTGTTTAGAAATTACATATTTCATCATTATAAACTATAAGTCAACCAACAAAAGCAGCGCCGAAGTTGAATGGTACGAAACTGCGCCTAAAATTACTTTATCATTTCTATCCGACAGTGTCATTTATAGTGCATTCCAGAGTTTAACCGCATGGATAATTATGACCTTAGAAAGTAATATGTTCGTCATTGCTTACTGTATGAACTCTGGAAAAAATTGTAGTGCTAAAGAGGCATTTAAAAATTGTCTGGTGTATACGAACACAGTGAAAAATTTAAATGGCAATTCTGACATATCAAGCAAGCCTCGTTCTGGATGACAAACTCACTTTGAATGGTGAATTTTTCAAAGAAACAATCGAATTGATTCATTGCAAATCATTAGCGACTTCGTGCCAAATTTTAAGGTGTCATGCTCAACTGTCCATGAACATCTAAAGCAAAGAGGTAATTAAGTTTCCTTATGAGCTTTCGTTTGAGATCCAAACAAAACATTTCACCTTCTGCAGCAGTCTAAAACGTCGACCTTCTTTATTTTGCATCACAAGTGATCAAAAATTGGTTTTGCATAACAAAAGAAAATGAAAAAAAAATTTATTACTACAAATTGCCAAAATCAGGAGCAAATCATCAGAAGTCCTAACTTTGTATTTGATCGAAAGATGTCATTATTTACACTATTTACATGCAGGCTGTTTTCCTTATCTTTGTTATTGTTATAACAATCTTTTAGCCGTTGTGTCCTTTGACTTTCATTAGGTGTATATCGATCCGATTAGTTTGTACTAAATTCCGAACTAAAGCCTTTATTTAATCCATGGAAGATGATGTTTTTTTTATCTGGGAACACATCTCATTTACTTCTGATTTTAGTACTGCTCAGTCATTGTCCGCCCAGTTTCCACTGAGCCCAAGTGCACAATGACATCCAGGAATTGAACTCAGAACCACTGACAATGGACAAGCGAATTAAAGCGTTGAGTCTTGAATTAAGAACATAGTGTTTATGAGTAGTATCCGCATAAAAAATAAATTTCGCAGGAATTCCTTTAGGATATCTTTTCTACTTATATATATATATATATATATATATAGCGCGTCTTAGACCTCTCGACCACGAATGACGATCAGTCTAAACGAAGTCAAATTAAGCTGATAAACAATTTTCGATTCATCGTAACAATCATCTTTGTTCTCAATATATATATATAGCCACACTGATGAGCTGTGACAGAGTGAAACAGTGGATGTCTATATATATATATATATATATATATACCGGACTCTAACGTCGTTTACGACATATGAGGGTAAAGCAACTTAGTTCTTAAAACCAAGCAGCCAGGCTATTCGAATATTTGATATGATTATAATAATGAAGTCATATAACCTTGTGTTCCTGAACTGGCTCGTGTTCCCTCTAAACTCTATAAGAAATGATTCACTGCTTCTTGCTTTTCAGCTGATAGAATGAAACAACGTATAACATCTCACAAGTTCAGTTATAGAATTTACTGGCGGCTTTTCAAGAGTGTGCAGAACCCTCAATCCCTCATGTATTCTACAGCAGACAAGGTTGAATCCTTTGCTAGCAAATTCTTTCCCAACTCTACAGTTGACTCGTCTGGAGTACCCACACCTGATTTCCCACTAAAACAGAGGCTCAAATGAGTGATCTCGGACATCATTGCTAAATTAGACTCCCATAAGACAAGCGGAGGTGATGGAATCCCAGTTGTCATCTTAAAGCAATGTGGCCCCATTCCTCTCCAAACTCTGCAACTATTGCTTGCTTCCTGTTTTCCTGCTTATTGGAAGACATCTGTATTTCTTGTTTTTAAGAACTCTGTTGAACTTTTTGACCCCTCGGATTATCACTCTATTAGCCATTTACCTCTTTTTGGCAAAGTACTAGGTGTCCTTCCAGTTATGGGTTAAATAACAGGACATATTGGGTTCTATAGCCTTAGCTGGCAACCAGTCTACCGTAGAAAGCAATGGCAACCTACTGCGGGATAATATTCTGCCCAGTCAGTCATGTCTCTTTCGAGACATGATCGCCCATGCGTGTTTCACGTATGGCACTTAAATGACTGACTAGATGTTCTAATCAACGCCGAACTGTTTAAACATCTCATTTCATAAGAACTTCTTTCGGATAAACAATATGGCTTCTGTTTCGGCAGGTCTAACGCCGATGTGTTTACGGCTAATACTGAAATTTTCTGTCCGGCTTTACATAAGAACGGCAAAGCTCTGGGCTGCGACTTTAGATATCTCAAAGGCACTCCCCATAAGCTCGATGATTATGGTATCTTTTGAGGAATATTTGGCATAATTCAGTCGTGCAATGAAGGTTGTGTTTAACGGACACACGCTTCTTGTTCATTTCACATTAATGCTGGGTCCCCATACTCTATACTTACACATATGGTGTTTCATATCTTTATCAATGATCTCCTAGATGTCATCACTTTCCAATGAAGAATTTATGCTGATGACTCAACAATTTATTCTTATTTTAGTAGCAAGTACGATAGAACCGAGAATGTAAAACTGCCAATTGCTCTCGCAAAGGATCTCCAATCAGTGGATAACTGGGGTAAGGAATGACTTGCATATTTTAACATAAAAATAAAAAGAAACACAAAAAACTGCCTTCATTTAATTACTATAGAAAATCTTCTCAGTCTGCTATTAGCATGACAGATGCTAACTACCTGGAGAGTAACACCTTACACTTTCTTGGGTTTACGTTTTTCACTGACATAAAATGGAGGGATTATATTTAATCAAGGTCTGCTGCTAGGATTCAACTTTTCTTTTCAAAATAATCTTGCACTTTTTAAAATCTACCATTCGTCTGTGCCTTTAATATTGCTGGCATATCTTTTCTGTCACCTCTACAGTGTATCTTGAGATTCTTGATAAATTTTAAACAAGAACCTGTAATGTCTTCAAGTTCAGTTATTTTCTCACCGATGTGATGTGGCTTTCCCTGGTTTTTTCTCCAATGAATTTTCCTCCTTGGTACATCGACTGCATGAATTCAAGCGTGCTACTAGATTGGCAACTAGGTCTCACCGTTTTACTGCTGATCGATACAACCGTGTTTATTTTAATAGTTTGCTTCCTCGCACCTCTTCTCTGTGGTAAAGTGCGATGAAAATATTAAGATAAAGAGACATCAACCCTACCTTTCTCTCTCTCTCTCTCTCTCTCTCTCTCTCTCTCTCTCTAAATATATATATATATATATATATATAAGAAAAATTAAAGCAGATACGTTATTTCATGATAAATCGGAAGTATGGGCCTATTTCAGACGAACCATCATCAGCTTCCGTCTTTATTGTACAAAGGATTTTATATACATATTGTACTATTGTCCTACATTGACTATACACATAGTGTTTCATTATGGTAATGTTTAGTGACAAGGTTGTTTTTTCAGTGGTTTTACTGATAAAATGTATTTTGGTAAGCAAGTCTTTTATTAAAAAATGCTAGATATCAGAGTGAAGATGAAGCGTTGATAAATACAGAGAGTTTGTCGTTTTGACTGAGCAGATTTATGCCGACTTCGAAGTTTCGTGGGGATACCGTTATGATGTTCTCACTCGTTATGAATCTACTCCGGACTCCTATACTGAAAATATCAACAAGATGCTAAAATTATTACACAAAGGCTTAATTTAAGCAACAAGATACAAATTTTGACCAGTAAGCAAGCTTTCCTAGCAATAAAAAGCCACAGAGAAGATTTTTCCAATAGCCCCTAGTATCGGTCCATAAACCCAACAAAAACTGAAGTGGATAAAATAAGTTATGAAATATTAAAAAAAAACATTTGTGGCTTACTGAGAATTGCTACTCAAGCCAACCAGTTTAAAAACACAGGTGATTGTATATTCACGGATTATACAGAGATGACGGATTACTGATAGTATCGGACAACAATAGAGAGAGTGATAGAATAAGGGAATGATTTACAAACTTTTAAAGATCTAGATTTTGAAATAGTAGTTGAAACAAGATGGTATTTAGATGTAGAATTTAATTTACAAACTGTCAGTATTTCTCCATATATGAAAACAAACGCAACTTTAAAGTACGTAAATACAAGATCTAACCATCCAACAAGCATGATAAAGCAAATCCATAAAAGAATAGGGCACAGGCTATCAAAAAATTGTCAAAACAATATTTGATGAAAAGAAAAAAAATTATGAAGATGCCTTAAAAAAATCTGGCCATAAGAACATTTTAGAATATAAACCCCAACCAAGCAAACAAATAAAAAACAATAATAGAAATCGAAACATTACTTGGTTCCACCCACCGTTTAACTTAGAAGTAAAAACCAAAATAGGACAAATATTTTTTTAAATAATCCATAAACACTTTCCAAAAAGCTCAGAATTAAACAAAATTTTTAATCGGAATTCAATCAAACTGAGTTGTAGCTGTACTAGTAATTTATAAATTTACATAAAATAACAAAACGCTAGAAACTTAACTAACAAAATACAAAATGACATCATTAACAGGGAATGTAACTGTAGGAACAAAAATAAATGCCCACTTAACAGACTTTGGAATACAAAAATGATTATTTACAAAGCAAAAGTACATGACATGAATGGTCAAAGCAAAACATAATCAGTATCTACCAAAGTTAAATGGAATAACAAATATCTACATTTAAACTAGAAAATCTCAAATTTGTACGAAACTAGCTGGACAAGTGTGGAAATTAAAAGATTCTCATATAACTTGGGGCAGAGTGAAAACAGCCAAACCTTCCAGCGGTGGTAAAATATGCAGATTATGCCAGGAGGAAAAATTGGCTAAATAAAATAAAATAAATTACTAAATGAAAAAACACAAATGATTCCTGGTTGATATTCTTAAGGATGACCACGGGAATTTTATCCGGCCCAATTGCTTTTTTGGGATCGAGGTTTTTGGGTGTAGAGACTTCTTTTACTGAAATGAATATATTACTAAGACTGTACCCAGTAAGAAGTGGGAATTTCGAGAGAGGGTGGCCTTTGTCATCTAGTTTGTGGCAAAGATTGAGGAGAAGAGCTTCGTCTTGTCTACCGAGGAGGATATGACCTCGAGTTCATTGATAAGAGTAGGCACAGCCGCTTTGCCACCGTTCATAATTTAGTTATTGATTTTCAAGAATTCGCAAGATTTAATTTGTTTCTTTACAACATTGATATAAACAACTGGCGCGTAGCTGCACTTTACGTTTTCCAAAACTTTCTTACAGTGATTGCGAGCCGTTCTAAAAGAATTAAGGTCCAAACTAAACCGTTCCTTGATATAAATCTTAAAGTAGTGATTCCGGTGAGTTATGTCTGCAGCGTATTCAGGACTGATTTTGGTTTTTGCTAAATGTTTTCGGTAGAGAGGTGTGAAGCAGGTTGGAAGAGGAAATTCCGTCATATAGGTCCGAAACCTTGTGTCCTAGTCTCCTTTCGCATAGCCAAAAAAACCGTTTTATTGAACTGCAAATCAAGGGATATCATTGATTTCGAGTCAATCTGCACACTGACTAGCGCATGATCAAATGTTCCAATGGGAAATAATTTTTTTTTCTGTGTGTTTTTCAGAGCAGGATGTTATAAAAATATTCAGGAAGTATATTCAAGTGACTAGTAGGCGGGCGGTGACACAGACACTCATTGGAGAGGCACGCATAAATAACCTGGGTTGACTCGCCTAAAGATACTGCCGTAATAACACTCCTTATCAAGACATCGAGAGCCCCCACCAGAGACGACTGCAAGACCCAGAAATCTAAACTTATATATAAATGGAACTTTGTGTGTGTGTGTATGAGTGTGTGTGTATGAGTGTGTGTGTATTCGTTACATATAGATTCCAAAACGGCTGAACCGATTTTCTTGAAAATTTACACAGTTGTACTATAGGCGTCTGCGAGTGTTCTTAACTAGGTTTTGTGTCGAGGTACCCCTGATAAATATCGAAAATCGATAATCGAAAAAATCAGGTTATAGAACGAGTGGTTCGATTTTATTCAAATTTGATACACTCATAGAAAAAGACATAATAAACTATATTCAGAAGTTTCAAGGTTGCAGTTCTTACAATAGTGCAGAAAATCGATAATATATATATAAAAGGCAAGATGTTTGTGTGTGTGTCTGTTTATCTGCCTGTATGTCTGTATTTTTTCAGCCCTTTTGTTTTAGTTTTTGCTTCGGGTTTGACTCTAAGTAGGTATAATTGTAGTTCTTAGACTCAGCCATGATACCATTTATCAGAGGACTTATTTTGCCTTCAAAATTTAGTTTACGACGAAAAAAACTTATTTGATATCGATACCAAGAAATCAAAATTAGATTTACATCCATTCATTTTTCTTTCAGTCTATGGTTTCGCTTTAACTGGAAACAACTATTGCTTTTTAGTCTTTCGTGCCGACGTCCAAAGAGTCTGAGCTCCAGGAGCATGGATTGGTTTTAAAGCTTTCATTACACCCGAGCAACGGCGGGCTATACTGCTAGTTTAGTATAAGTGGAAAATGACAATAAGTTTGTAAATAATTTAGAACACGAGGAAAACCAGAAAAATAATTTGGGCGAAACCTTCTAAGTTACCTTTCTTCAAATTTCTCTTTTTCCCAGAACAATTTTCACAATTTCAAACATGAAAATCATTGATTGCGCTGTAACAAGCAACAAGATAAAATAATTTACAAAAAGTCGTTGCTAGCACGTCATAATTTCATAATCTGTCATTATCCGACGGCATATGACAGTACAAGTATTTGGGAACCAATCGAAACAAAGCAAACGAATCTTCGTGAATAACTAGTTGAAGTATTTCCTTCTTGCCAACTCAAACGAAAAATGAACGCTACTTTCGTTGAATGAATGAACATATACGACGCTTAAATGCTAAATGACTAATGGGCAAAATTAACAGGCCTACAATCTATCTGTATCTTTTATTAGTGATAATAAGTTTACCTGAAAAAAGGTGGAGATTATGTACAAGTATGAATTTATCATAGGTAACAAGATACACGTCGATGTTGAAAATAATATACGTTCAGCCCATTATCACAGACATCGCTTTCATATGGTTTTGAGATTTCCATTATCCGATTTTATTACACACGCAAAAGTTATGAATTTATCACTCTCCAAGCCGTTGATTAATTTGGATAGAACAGAAGAAATGACTACACTATTTACATTGTTGCCGTATTCACGTATATTTCGACCATTGTACGCCTCGGCTTTGTGGATTCCCAACTGAAAGCTTTATTTCATCCACTGGGATAGATTATTCTAGTTCCACGTTTCTTGTCTCTTCCAGATTTGATTGATCTACTTCCGCCTTCCGTGTCTCTTCCTGATATCTTAGTATCAGTTATTTTCTTTTTAACACTCTTCATTTCCGCTGTAGCTATTAAACTAACAACTCTTTGGATTAAATCACTGCTTTTATCCACTGAAACATGTGTTATCTCAGAATTTTTAAAAAAGTAATTTCATCCCAAGCAAGGCATTCCACTGCCACTGTTGCGCAAGGGATTACATCGGGAAAAGTGATGAGAAAGAGTGATTAGTTATTAGGAAATGTCGGGAGGAGGGTGATAGACGGATGAGAATACCGTGGATGGAGGTGGGGGAGATAGGAAGAGAGATTGAGAGAATGGATGCGAGTTAGTGTGATAAGAGGTGTCTCTTGACCTTACATTTAAATTCCTGGAGATTGTAGCTATCAGGGAAGCAAGTATATGGAACGGAATTCCACAGGCGGGAAGTGCGAGAAAAGAAGCTATTAGAGTAGAAATTGCGATTACATTTTATCTGTTTCACTGTAGAAGGGTGGGACCTAGTTGTTAATCTAGTATCTCGTGCAAATTCATACCTAGGGGCACCAGTGATCTAAGTTCATCGGAGCAGAAGCCGTGAAAGTATTTATAGAAGAGGCACATGGAAGCCACATTACGCCGGTGAGAGAGTGACTGCAGCCGTGCTGCCAAGTCGGTATCGATATAGACAGATATAAAAGAAATGACGTAGAATGTTCCAATGTCTGATTTAAATTATAGAAAGTTAATCAATATAAGGAGAATGAACTAAACGCGTATAAACAGGTTAATTTTAATTATTATGAGCGAGACGTCATAGAGTAATGGGTAACAAACTAGCTATTTTCCAGAATTCCCACTGAGCACACCACTCTTGTCACCTTGCTTCAAATATAACGGTTGTCAACCGTTATATTTGAAGTAGAGAAAAAAGTTACAGTAATTTTTAGCAACACAGTTTCACAGTTATTTTTTGCTACCATAACTCACACCCCTGAAGATGATCTCGGAAGAAGATTGAAAGAACTTGGGAATATTGAAAAATGAATGATAACATCTGTCAACGTTACAGTTGATTTCTGACATCTTTAAATTATAATACGCGAAAGATTATCCGTGACTATGAACGGATTTTATTAAAAATAAGCAGACACGATGTTTGCAATTTATATATATATATATATATATATATATACTAACGGTATAGCCCGGCGTTGCTTTAAAACCAGTCCATGCTCCTGGAGCTCAGACTCTTTGGACGTCGGCACGAAAGACTAAAAAGCAATAGTTGTTTCCAGTTAACGCGAAACCATAGACTGAAAGAAAAATGAATAGATGTAAGTCAAATTTTGATTTCTTGGTATCGATATCAAATAAGTTTTTTTCGTCGTAAACTAAATTTTGAAGGCTAAATAAGTCCTCTGATAAATGGTATCATGGCTGAGACTAAGAACTACAATCATACCTACTTAGAGTCAAACCCGAAGCAAAAACTAAAACAAAAGGGCTGAAAAAATACAGACGTACAGGCAGATAAACAGACACACATACAAACATCTTGCCTTTTATATATATATTATCGATTTTCTGCACTATTGTAAGAACTGCAACCTTGAAACTTCTGAATATAGTTTATTATGTCTTTTTCTATGAGTGTATCAAATTTGAATAAAATCGAACCACTCGTTCTATAACCTGATTTTTTCGATTATCGATTTTCGATATTTATCAGGGGTACCACGACACAAAACCTAGCTAAGAACACTCGCAGACGCCTATAGTACAACTGTGTACATTTTCAAGAAAATCGGTTCAGCCGTTTTGGAATCTATATGTAACGAATACACACACACACACACACACACACATACAAACACATACACACATACACACAGACAAATTCCATTTATAAATAAGTTTGTATATATATATATACATATAATTATATCTTAGGAGTAGTACAAATAAGTGGGTTAACAGTCCACTGTTCGTAGTAATGTATTTTTTTGAAGAGTGCCCGATACTTAGAAGTTTCAGTTTATGAAACATTTGAGTGTATGCAATTGTATTATAACATGTCGGCAATTGTAATGAATATTTTAGTTAATTGAAACGAAGTAATTATTAGCGGGTGTGAGAATCAACATATCAATATAAGAGGTAATAGTTTGTGAGCTCTAGTTATATTATCGTATAAAATATAGTAATTATACTATACGATATATATAAGATGATAATGGAAGATGGAAGTTGCTTCGTTGCGTTTGTTTAACAAGTTTAATTTAGGAAATTTAGTAATTTGAAATTTTTCCTGGAAACAGTAAACATGGTTAAAAATTTACTAGTTCCAGTTTTTTTAAAAATATTTTTCATTTTAAGGCAGGGTTTTTATTAAATTCTAACTACCAAGAGTGTGGAAAGTGAAGTGCTATTGGGGTACGCCTTATAAAGATAAAATGTGCTGATACCAATGAGTTTGAAAATTTGTTGGTATCAGCAATGTAACTAATTCCACTAACAATCATTGATTTACTTTCAATTGGTTAACCTAGTTCAATCCTTGGAATTCTGCAAGCCACCGTAATCGATTGGATATCGTAATACCACTGAGGTACTAACAAGTTGTACGGAAACACAACGGCTCTTGCGTTGCAGTAAATCGTTTTACTATAAACACTTATAACAGAAATATATTATATCCCAGCTATGCAAACCATGATGTCTAAGTAACTAAATGACTAAATACTATATATATATATATATATATAATTTAGTTACTTAGTTTTGGGTCAAAATAAAATTAGACCAGTACACATTTGGTCATAATTAAATTAGACCAGTACACATTTGGTCGTAATTAAATTAGACCAGTACACATTTGTATAAAAAAATGTTCAATACAATTATATTGTAGAACTTTTGAATATTCTTCATTTGTAAACGAGTTATTATGCGACATTGGTTTCCACGATGAGTGATGTTTTCGGGCGATTTGCAATAACTGATTTTACCGTTTACTGGGGGTTTTTTGGGTTTTTTTTTAAGAACGCTAACGTAACGGTGATTTTTTTGAACGCTCACATAACAGGGAATTTTTGAACGCGCAATTTTTAAAATTACAAGAAATTATAACGTTTTTATCCATGGTTGTATGAACCTAAAAGTTATTTTTGGTATGGTTACACTTAGTCATAATTTCTGTTCTTTCATTCAATAATTCATTTTTGTTTGGGAATAGCATAACCGCTAACTTTTCTTCCTGGCACAGTCTACATACACTCCTGATCAAAATTTTAAGACCACTTAAAAATCTTTAAAAATAAATATTTCGTAGAATTTTTTATCTCTGGTCTTATAATTTTGATCATGTGTAAATCTCCTCATTTTATAAAAATGTAAATTTCTAAATAAAATGTTTGGAATGTAGCGTTTTGTTTCCATAACCTTTTAGATTGTAGTATTGGTAACCTTAAGTGGGAGGGGTTTAAAATGTATCTGTAAAAAAAAAATTATCTTTAAAGATTTTTAAGTGGTCTTAAATTTTTGATCGGGAGTGTATTTTGCCACTTTTGTAAGGCTTGGCTGTTTTCATTATACTCCACGTTATGTCTGGGTCTTTTCCCTATTTTAATTTCAATTTATACATGTGGCTAGCCAGTTTTGTACAATTTTTAAAGTTTTGTATTTTAAATGTAGACTTGTGATTGAACCACCTGGTCTTAAAGGTGTCTTTGGTTGATCCCAAATATATTTTGTTTTGACCATTTAAGTCATGTACTTTTGCTTTTTAAATGACTTCTTTTGTATTACAAATTCCTTAAAGTGTGCATTTATTTTTGTCTCGGCAGTTACATTCTTTATTAGTTATCTTGTTTTGTACAGTGCTATTTAACTTTCTGACTTTTTCTTTCTTTATGAAACTTGCTAAATTACTAGTACAACTATAACTTAGTTTGATTGTATTTCTATTGAAAATTTTGTTTAATTCTGAGCTGTTTGGGAAATGTTTATCAGTATAAAAAATATTTGTCTATTTTGGTCTTTACCTCCAAGTTAAATGGTGGTTTGAACCAGATAATGTTTCGTTTTCTATCATTGTTTTTTGTTTGTCTGTTTGGTTGAGAATTGTATTTTAAAATGCTTAAAATGTTCCTATGGCCAGATTTTCATAGTTTTTTCTTTTCATCAAATATTGTTTTGTTAGACTTTTTTTTTGATAGCCTGTGTTCTATTCCTTTGTGAACTTGGTTAATTATATATAGACGTATTTAAAATACAGAAGACAGTTTAACATTCACCAGTTTCTTGTATAAGAAATCTTGCGAAATTGGACAATTTCTTTTTTCGTCATATATATTCTGATCTCTTCTTTTTAAAATTGCCATGTTTGTTCAGAAACCAGACACTCTTGGTTACCACATTTTATTTCATTTTAATTACTTTTACGAGTGGATCTGTACCGTCGCAAATGACGGCAAAATATTTATATCGATATGCCGTCTAAAATGGCGGCCACATTTATATTGATGCACCTACTATTGAGTATCTTACATTAAGACATTAGAAAAAACAAGCAAACAAAATAATCCACCCCGACCCCCACTAAGCGTAACAGGTGGGACATATATATATATATACACACACACTAGCCAAATAGTGGCTGATTGAATCAGCAGACAGTAGTCCGAAAATGTGCTCAGTGCACACTTAACACGAATGAGCTGATTATGCAGAGCTAACAGTATGTTAAAGAACAGAACACCCCTCCACTTACTTGCTACCTAGGTTTTGACCATGGAGGTTTCTCAGGTCAGCTGCGTGGTCGAAATTTGCGTAGCAATTAAGTGGTGTGTGTTCTTTTCTTTAATCTATCTATCTATCTATCTATCTATCTATCTATCTATCTATCTATCTAGTTATTATTATTGTTATAATAATATCATACTGCAACTCAAAAGCTATCAAGTTTCGGTGATCAATGCACCATCATCAGGCAGTGAAGTAATGGTGCATTGAACACCTAAACTTGATAGGTTTTGAGTTGCAGCATGCTATTATTATAACACTAATTATGACTATATATCTATAAATGCTCTACTTCTGTATTGAGTACTTTATAAAAAGTAAATATTAAACTGTGGAATATATCTCGATGAAGACGCCTATGGACATGGAGACACGCAGGAGGCGACACGAAAAACAAAATCGATTATATAACCATGTACAAAAGATTCAGAAACGCAAGTTCAATGAAAAACCTATCAAAGTGCCGACTGTGGAAGTGACCACCTTTCAGTTATCTGCAACCTAAGGGTGAAACTTTGGAGACTAAAGAAGCCGAGGAGCAATACAGCATGCTCCTGAATGACCTCAACCTGCAGAAAAAATGCACTGACAGTGTGAGAAACAAATGCGAAGAACAAATGGGAAATGAAAATTCGAAATGGGACCCACTTGAAGAATCGCTGGTGACATCATCAAACAACATTGTCCCAGAGAAAATCAGACGCAGAAGAAAAAAACGAGTGGATGATTGAAGAGATTCTTGACATGATGTAAAGGAAACAGAAAACTATGCCAAGACATGGAAGTGATTACAAGAAACTACAAAAGAAAATAAGGACCAAGTGTAGACAGGCTAAAGAGGAATGGCTCAACAACAAGTGTGCCGAAGTAGAGAGACTGAGCAAGACAAATGCATAAAGAAATAAGGAAACTGACAGAACAAAGAACATGCTTCTTAACAGGATGTATAAAATCCAAGGATGGAACGATCATATTAGAGAAAAAGGAAATACTCCGGTGATGGGAGAATATATAAAAGATCTCTTCCACAACAACCGATAGTAAACAAAGATGCTGACTGGTCGGAAATACTAAAATCTGAAGTGAAAGCTGCAATAGCCAAACTGAATAGGAACAAAGCAGCTGGACCAGACGGCATTGTAATATAGAAGCTAATAGCCTTAGAAGATTTCGGCATAGGGAACATTACAGAAATAATGAAATTTACAACAGTGATGTAATACTAGATGAGCGAAGCAGATCAATTTTCATAGCTCTGCCTAAGAAGCCAAGCACAATCGAATGCGAACTCCAGCGAACAATCAGTTTGATGAGCCACATAACAAAACTCATTGTCCGAATCCTGATGAATAGAGCGTGAAGCAGAATCAGGCCGGAGATAGGACAAGAACAGTGCGGTTTCATCAAAGACACTGTAACAAGGAATGCGATATTCATGCTTAGGATGCTATCAGAAAGAGCAATACAAATGAAAAAGTACGTTTACCTTTGTTTTGTAGACTATGCCAAGGCGTTCGACAAAGTACACCACAAAGAATAGATAGAAATGCTCACACAACCTCGATATATTTTGGAAAGACATTAGAGTAATAAAGGACCTCTACTGGCAGCAAACCGCCTGCATACGGGAAAAAACGAATTTAACGGATATACAAAGGGGCGTAAGGCAAGGATGCATCTTTTCACCGGAACTATTCAACTTGTACAGCGAGACTGTTTTGAGGACCCTAAAAGTTATGTCAGAGTTCGTCATCGGCGGTCACAATCTGAACAACATATGATACGCAGATGATACAGTGCTGATAGCCGACACGGAAAATAAACTACAAAATAAACTCCTAAAAAGGTAGATGAAGAAAGTCGAAAGAAAGGGTTTCAAATAAACTACAAGAAAACCGAATATATGGTCATCTGCAAACAGGGAAGCCCAAAATATCAATTACGGGTTGGGGATACTAAAATCAAGCATATAGAAAAATTGAATTACTTGGGAAGTGTTCTAACGGAAGACGGAAAGTGCGGCACTGAGATCCGAAGGTGAATTGGCATGGTGAAGGACGCATTCCAGAAGATGAGCAGAGTATTAAAAGACAGAAAATTTTCGCTAGAAAGAAAGAAGAGAGTACTGGATTGCTATGTGATATCTGTTATTCAATATGGCAGTGAATGCTGGACAATATCATCAAAAGTGAAAGAAAAACTTGAAGCAACTGAAATGTGGTTCTACAGAAGGATGCTGCGAATATCATGGATTGAGCATGTGAGCAATGATGAGGTTTTGGAAAGGATAGAAACGAAAAGGAAATTAATACTGAGCATCATGAAAAGACAGCTGAAGTTCCTGGGACATGTGGTGAGGAAGGAAGGCTTGGAGAATCTGATACTCACAGTTCAGATAGAGGGAAAGAGTGGATAAAATATTTGACGGGTCTGGTCAGGTGGATGGCAGAGCGGGGCTTGAGTGGGGTAACAAGAAAGCATGCTAAGAGCCACCAGGGATGGCGAGACGTGGAAGGTCCATGATCGCCTACGCTCTCAGCACGAAGCAAACGGTTAATCTAGCTGCACTGATGAGCTGTAATGCAGTGAGACAGTTTTGCATGCGGATGATTATATATATACAAGTAAATACATCACTGTCTTTATTATAATAGACGAAATATATGTATATATTTTTTTTTCTGTACCCAGCAACATAATTATTGCAAAAAATAAAATAATAAGGCTCTATTAAAGAACAAACACGCGGCAAGAGATTTCATGACTGGTAGTAAAGTTTAATAACTGGTAGTAAAGAGAATGAACTGAGCCGATGCTGCCTACTATTTTCTGTCTCACCACACACACACACACACACATATATATATATATATATATATATGCAAGTATAGGGTACGTATGGTGGAAAATAATATTCTGTATCCAAAGAAACGCTATTCTTAATAAAGGGCTCGATACAAAGCAGAGCTAATAACATTTATTAAAAAATTATAACATGAATATGTTATACTATCACTACAAAAGTAGCTACTTTGTCTCGACACTTCTTGTGTCTTATCAAGTGATGAGGTTTATTTCAAGTTGAAGGGTTTTAAAGGGTTAAAAACAAGCAAAACCCCTTTAATTAGGGAGGGATTGTTGTATGTACAATGTGGACCAATCAAAATAAACCAACTTCTAATTGGGAGAATATGAGAGCAGACTTAAAATTTTGTTTTGCTGTGGGGGGCATTAGTATTATTATTTGATTAAATTGAGATCAGCATTATTAATTGACTATTAGATCTACTTTATTATTATTGCGAAATTAAAAAAAAATTCTAAGTTTAACAATTTATTAGATTTAGATAGTTATTCATATATTAAACGAGGAAGAGAAAGAACGCACACATAAATAAACCTATAAACATCCACACATAGAAAAATAGACAAGTATATACACATACACTGGCAAACAGACACATATAAAGATTAATATACGCACGTATATATACATGCACAAATTTCAAAATTTTGTTTTTATCGACTTGTCAATTTGTCTGTTAAATTTTAAAGTTCTATTTGGACTCAGACTGAATTGCCACATATTGGATACAATCAGAGCAGATTCGTAACATGACTAACCTTGAATGAGGTCATGGCAGACACAATCAGATTTCAGTGCATGGACATATAAACATAATCAGATATATATTTACGCAAATGAACACGCTAAAAATAAAAACGTACACGACCAAAAACTCCACAGATCGTAAAAATATGTAACCATAGATTAAAATACACAGAACCTCTGGCATCAAACTCGGTAGATACACTATACACCAATCAAATGCGTATGCATGTAAAAAACGTCACACATATACATATATATGCTAAGCCCCATATTGTTCACATACAGTTATGCCTATGTAAGCCCCAGTGGTCGAGCGTGTGTGTGTGTGTGTGTGTGTGTGTGTGTGTGTGTGTGTGTGTGTGTGTGTCTGCGCACGTCAATGGGTTTGCAAGTGTTAATTTATGTCTGCGTTGGTATGAAAGGCGTCACGACTTCAAATATTCCTCCCAATTTTCATCCCTCTTCTACAAAAATATATCAATATACGCATTTGTACATATATCCAGTATTTTTAAAAAATTAAATCAGTTTGTCTGACGATCGCAAAAGCGTGAAACCCAGGTCCACAAACTTACACCCATCTAACTAAATATCTATCTATCCATCCATACATCCATACATCCATACATCCATACATACATATATAACCAACCTAATAAAAAATTATCCAAATGTTGGACAATTTTTGTTATTATTTTCACCTGAAATTAAAGCCAAAACACGATGTTTAGAACGGCTCATCAGTAAACATAATAGACATTCCTTGTCTCTTATATTTAACATATAGTTTAGAAAATTATATGCTGCCTCGATACACTAAATACATACATATATATATATATATATATATATACACTTACATATATACACACACATTAACACATGTATATACACATACATATATATATATATGCACACATACATATACACACATATATACACAAACATGCATATATATAAATATAGACATGCATACATGGACATCTGAACATACATAGACAAATAATGAATATATGCACATATACACACACTCATATATACATATATATATATATATACACACACACACACACACACAACACACACACACATATATATATATATACCCATACAAGAGCACACATACATACATGTAAGACATACACGCACATCCAAGGAAATGCATACATATACATACACATCAGAAAGTAAAGGAAATATCACTATGTATACTAGTAAAAAAAACAGATGTACACTTAAATATATATATATACACTAATACTTAGTCATTAATTTGCCTATATTTGATGGGTACCTTCATCCGACACGGACGCTCCAAAGAATTTCTCCCAGGTACACAATCTGGCCAATATCAGCACAATAACACACGTCAAGCACTCCACCCAACACCGACCGCCAACCTATACAGCCATGAGGCATCTAATCCGACATCGATTATACCGCCAATACTCAACAGAGCCCAAACCAGTACATACCATCCGGCCAAAACCCAACACGTTTCCCCATAGCACCGACTGTCAAACCAACACCTAATAACCATGATTTACAAGGTCCAAGTCCCACACTGTTTTCTAACTATTTATAATTCCCCGACCCCGCGGAAACCGATGTCGGGTAGAACACCCTACAACCATACAACTCGCTGACCAATGTCGGGCCGAACGGCCGGCAAATATCAGTATGATAACATATGGCGAACGACACACCAGTAAGGATCAACTAGAATGCCCAACCCGAACAAAAACATTCAATAAAAAGGCAGTTAAAGAGATTTTCCTTAATTTTTCAATGTTACAAACCCGATTTTAATGTAAATGCTGAACTATGTTTACAATGAACAGTGTGCTCATTCCTCTGGTTTAACAGTTTAACCTTGTCCTTAAATTTGATAATTTCTAATTTTTCGTTAAGACAGATGTAGCAAGGTGCATAGAGGGAGTTACAAGTTCAGGCCTTTGTAAGGATTTTCCATTTAACAGTGGGTGTTTTGTCTTTTTCCTTTAAAGACCAATAGTATTTGGATAATGAAGCGCTGTATTTATAAGAACTATTGTTGAAAGACAATGTGTGCTGATACCAGCGAGTTTTGAACGGGTTTTTAGTAGAACCGATATAAACCTTTATAGTATTAGGATTTTCAATTATGGAGACGGCACAAAGATAAACTATGGAGCTGACTAGACAATTATTATGCAAAGGGTAATCTTTAGGATTTCTACAATTACATCCGCTGGTATTAGTTCCTTTGTCCTTGGTACGATCTATTTGAACATTGTAATTTACTGTATTTTTGTATCATAATACTTTGTTGTTATGTTTTTTAATTATTTTTTCTAGATATTTTTCTAGATATTTTTTCTAGATGCAGCTATAGCTTAATTTGAGTGCATTATTATTGAATATTTTGCTAAGAGGATTAGTCTTGGGAAAGTGTTTGCTTATTAGATTTAAGAATTTATGTCCCAATTTAATTTTAACCATCATATTGTAGAGATGGGTAAACCAGATGATTTTTCTAGATCTTTTCTTCTTGCTGTTATTGTCAGTAGGGTTTCTGAATTTGATATCAGTGGCCTTATAACCGCTATTTCTAAGTGCTGAATTATAAAGTTTGTTATTCTGATCAAACATTAATTTACTAGATGACTTGTTGCTGAGTCTAGATTCAATAGAAGATGGTATATGTTTAATGACTGATGGGGGATGGTTAGAATTAGGATGTATGTACACTGGGTTGGAGTTAGCTTTCATATAAGGTTGGAAAGAATTATTGTCAAGGTTCAGAGTAACATTTAAAAAGTCTACCTGTTTAATGTTGGTGGTTATTTCTACCCTAAGGCTTAAACTCTCTAATTCCCTATGTATTATCTTCCTAATACGATATACCCTAATTCTAGTGGAATCTCTAACAATCAGTAAACCATTAGTGTATAGTGTATTTACCGAGTTTGATGCCAGAGGTTCTGGGCATTTTCATCTATATGTTTGCATATTTTTACGATCTGTGGAGTTTTTGGTCGTGTACGTTTTTATTTTTAGCGTGTTCATTTGCGTAAATATATATCTGATTATGTTTATATGTCCATGCACTGAAATATGATTGTATCTGCCATGACCTGACTGTATCCAATATGTGGCAGTTCAGTCTGAGTCCAAATAGAATTTTAAATTTAACAGACAAATTGACAAGTCGATAAAAACAAAATTTTGAAATTTGTGCATGTATATATGCGTGCGTATATTAATCTTTATATGTGTCTGTTTGCCAGTGTATGTGTATATACTCGTCTATTTTTCCATGTGTGGATGTTTGTAGGCTTATTTATGTGTGCGTTCTTTCTCTTCCTCGTTTAATATAAGAATAACTTTCTAAATCTAAGAAATTGTTAAACTTAAAAAATTTTTTAAAATTTCGTAATAGTAATAAAGTAGATCTAATAGTCAATTAATAACGCTGATCTCAATTTAATCAAATTTTTTTTTTTTAATCATATCACCCCAAGCAAGGCGATAACGCCACTGATGGGCAGGGGGCTACGTAAAGGTAAAAAGAATGGAAAAGAGAAAGCCGGAAACCACATCCTAGACAGGGAACAAGGGATGGGCCTCTTCACCTGTTCAATAGACGTGGGTGGAGTGTGAACTGGACGATACTTTAGTCTATATACTCCAATTGAAAAAAAAAAAATAAAGAGTGAAAATATTAATACTAATGCCACCACCCCCGCAAAATTTTTTAAAGTCTGCTCACAAATTCTCTAAATTAGAAGTTGTTGTTTTTTTATTGATCCGCATTGTACATAAAACAATGCCTCCCTGATTAATGGGGTTTTGCTTGTTTTTAACCTTTTAAAACCCTTCAACTTGAAATAAGCCTCTTCACTTGATAAAACACAAGAAGTGTCGAAACAAAATAGTTACTTCTGTAATGATATTATAACATATTCATGTTATAATTTTTGAATAAATAAATCTTTATATATATATATATATATATATATATATATATATATATATATTGATTGATTGATTGATTGATTGATTGATTGATACTTAGTTTTTGGTCACAATAGGGTTAGACCAGCACACATTTATATTAAAAAGTGTTCGATACAATTATATTGCAGAACCTTTGAATAGTTTCCATTTTTAAACGAGTTATTTCGCTACCCAGGTCTCTACCATGAGTGGTGTCTTAAGACGATTTTTAATAACTCGTTTAAAAATGGAATATATATATATATATATATATATATATATATATATATATATATATATATATATATATAACAAAAACCGTTTTATATATATATATATATATATATATATATATATATATATAACAAAAACCGTTTTATATATATATATAACGGTTTTTGTTATAATGGAGGGGATTATTCTTGAGAATATAGAGACATTACTTACCCCTTTTTTCCAACGGTTTAGAGTAGTCTTTCTCTTAAACTGGATGCAATTCAAGACTACAGAGCCTACAAATATTCGTACCAATCTAAATGACACAGATCAGGATAGAATTTGAACTTCGTTCATCGATTCAATGCCGTTACATTAACTGTCAATCTTTACTATATTAAAGACCTATAACAATTTGTAATGGACTTTAAAGTGTATTTTTTACTAAAAAAAAAGCTCTAAAATTAAGGATGTGCTTTATACAAACGTATGCTTTTAAGAGTAAAAAGTAAAAAAAGTGAAAATGGACCTGGATTTTCAATTATAATTTGATATATAATTAGCAGTAGTCATGAAAATTCCACAGTTTTCTTATCTGAATTTTTTACTGAATCATAATTCTTAAGTTAATGATTGAATATGCAAGTTACGCGACTAAAATAAACGATTTAATTTTCATTAGTGAATCGATAAATATTTCAGTTTAACAATTTTAACAAATTATTGCAATAATAGTCATAAACATTAGTGTTGGCCATTATTTAAAGAAGTGACGTTTAAAACTTACCACATTTTACATTTCATAGAAGCAGACGTTAAATTTATTTATTTAAAATCAAACAGCATTTCTGGTATATTTTCCCCTCCATCTTTCCTCACAGTCAAAACGGAATGGGCCATAAGTTATCTGAGGAAATGACTTTGTGTAAAATAAGTAGATATTCACCATAAGAATTGTTTTGGTACTTTTTTCTTTAATTGTAAAGTGATATTATAACTTACTACTCAGTTGTTACGGCAACATTGAAGTTAAGCAACGTCGAGCCTGGTCAGTAAGTAGGATGGGCGAACGCTTGGGAATACCAGGTGCTGTAAGCTTGGAAACGCGGATGGTGTAAAGGCTCGAAATTATTAATTAGAGAGCCGAATTTCAGTTCGGTTTATTATATTCTCTTACGCGCATATACCCTTGGGAAAGGTATGAACACTTCATTCTACCGCTATGGGTTAATTAGTAAAACTTGCCTCACTAAACCATTATTATTTTTTTATAAAAATACGTAGAAAATATTTAGATTTCGGCATTATTGAACCCTAGTGTAATATATGCCGCTAAATAAAAACAGTCAATCAATGTCAATTTTGACAAGGTGTAAATAAATTCTAACTATAAAAGTAAGATGCATTACAAAAGAATTATCGATAAAAATATTGCTTATTTATGATAATTTAAAATAAATAACAGAGATGGAATATGCTTTTAAAACTTCTTATCCAAATTATGTATGACCGCTTATATTGTGAACGTCATTTGGGAGTAATATATAAAAGTCAGTCAGTTAAGTGTCATACGGGATAAACTCTTGGGCGATCATGTCTCAAAATAGACATAACAAACAGGGCAGAAATTTTCCCGAATAAGTTGCCATTACTTTCCCGCAGTAGACTGGTTGCCAATCTGTCTTCTTATTTAACCCTTAGCTTGAAGGAAGAGAAGGATTAGTACATTTCCCAAGAGTATTTGCGTGTGAGTGAATGTAACGAATTCAACCCAAATTTGAACTCGGCTCTCCAATTTCTCTTTCCGAGCAGATATTCACTGCACTACAACGCACATCCATAATATAAAAAGTTCATAGTAAAAACTGATGGGCCGTTTTTTTTCTATTAATGCAATGTTCTTCGACAAAATTTAGCAGTAAGTAAATTCATGAAAATTTTGAAAACATTTAAATAACACGCTCGAAACGTTTTGATGTTAACAATAAAGATGAAAAAAATAGTCCACAAGTAAATAATATAAATAGTGATAACTCCTCATCCTAGAAATTCAGATGCTATGCGTATCTTTTTCTCTGTAATTATGTTTACTCTATGCACTAATGCGTTCTTGTATCTTGACGCTCTAAAAGATAAATGTTGGCAAAACAAAACCAGACTCTGATTAACACTATAACGAGACACTAATCAACAGCAGACATTGGATCTGGTAAATTAAAAAAACAGGATCCAAACACCGACTGTTCTTAAGCTTAACGAATGTGTACAATACATCAACATTATCATTATTTCGTTTACAACTGTCTTTTCATTTAACACTTCCAGACACCACGTGTTATTTATCAAACATCAGAATGAAGAATTTGTTTAAAAATCCAGACATTTTCGTTTTTCTTTCCTGTATAGTTAAATACTTGCAACATCCATTTCATGGCATCATAGAAATATTGGCAGTGTCGGTAGAAATTAAGATTAATAAGACAGTGATTTAATTCTCCAGTTTGTAAACTTATTGTTACAATAATGGACCTCACGTTTGAAACTATATGAACATCTTCTATGCGTCGTATCGTTTCAGAACGTTGAAAATCATCACTCTTCAAAATGTTCGATCATTTGGAACTCTTGGTTACGTTTGTTGTTTCACGATCACCCTCAGTCTCAGTTCGTCACTCTATTTACATAAGCTTGTTAGATAAGTGACCGCTGCTTCCTCTTCATCTCTCTTGCTTCCCAAATATATTGTGAGTGTCAAATTGTCCAATCCTTTTCTTCCTCATTGTGTGTCTTAGATTGTGAGTGTCAAATTATCCAATCCTTTTTTCCTCATTGTGTGTCCTAGATTGTGAGTGTCAAATTGTCCAATCCTTCTTTACCTCATTGTGTGTCCTAGATTGTGAGTGTCAAATTGTCCAATCCTTTTTTCCTCATTGTGTGTCCTCGTTTCAACTAGATAAAAAAATGCATGATTAATCCAAATGTAAATGATTATGAATAATGTGTTGCGTGTTTCCGTAGAAATAAATATGTATGTTTATAGCCGTTCCTTAATAACATTGTCAATGTTTTTGTTGGCATAATAAACCTTTCTACTTCATATGTATTCATTTAGTGGTGTATCTAGGGTATGACAAGTAGGGCACGTTCAGATGGAGCCAGTTTAATGCAGACGTTTCAATGGCGTAGCTAGAATGTGTGACACTTGAGTTTGCCTCCTATACCCCAACGCCTAACCCCAGACCCTTGCCACAAAAATACAGCCTATTGCAGTGGCTTCCGTATATATATATATATATATATATATATATATATAGGTAATGATGCCATGTCCGTAAACGGAGTGGACAATCCAAAAAGATCTATTTAGTATAAACTATTAAAGAGATAGATCTATGGAGAGAGCTCAATGGATATCATCCAGAGTAATATGATATACATAAAAGAAAAATCAACATATCATCTGAAGCGGCTATAAAATATAATTTATTTCGACGAGTAAGTTTTTGTTACCCATCTTTTCAGGCAGCAGAATGTCTTAGTACAATGTATTCTGCAGACTGAAGAGATGGGTAATAAAACTTACCCGTCGAAATAAATTATAGTTTAAGTTTTTAATTTAACACACACGCATATGTGTGTGTGTGAGTGCATGTGTATGTGCATGTGTGCGCGCACACACAAAACAGCTATTACCAGGCGCAAAGAATAAACCACACACACACACACACACACACACACACACACACACACACACATATATATATATATATACATATATATATCTACAGAATGTATCAAAAATATTTATAAATTTTGGGGTAAGGTTCCTCACGCCAAAACAAAGACAAAAGTCAACACACACACACACACACACACACACACACACACACACATATATATATATATATATATATATATATATATATATATATCCGCAGACAGATCTGTTTCGCCGTATCACAGCTCATCAGTACAGTTAGACATCCGACTGCTTTTTACCCAGGTTTGGAACCCGACCGAATTGGCGTCAGTCGGCGATTCTACCTGAAGGAGGCAGACTTTTTAGCGTGTATATTATCATTATACATGCCCAATAGCTGAGAGTGTTCTAATTCATTGCAGAATGAACGATGCGTAGATGCTAGAGTAGCTACTTTTTTTTAAAGTCTACCATTCTTCCAGAGTGCTCAATCAGGGTGTGAGATCGTAAATAGTCGTATATATATAATATCACACACACACACACACACACACACACGCATATATATATATATATATATATATATATATATATATTACCCCCATTCAAACATTTGGGGGTTAGGTTCCTCACGCCAAAACAAGGACAAAAGTCCACATAAACATGTCCGCAATCCTTCGTTTTTTAGTTAAATTTAAAATTTAGGGTAAACGCTGTTAAATGTACAATCCAAGAGACAATTTAGAATTACTTTCACAAACTTTTTGCACATGATACAGATACCAGAACTGCTCTTGAAGTACCCTATATGCGGCAGTATTACCTGTACGACATGCTAGGGCCACTTGACGCGTGCTGATACCGGGATCGTCTTCGGCAGCCTCTAGAATGTGTTCTTCCTGGTCAGGCGTACGAGCGGACCTCGGTCTTCCTCGATCCATAGATTTTGCTGTCACGGAGCCTGTCTTAGCAACGCGACGATAAACAGAAACAAATGTTGGATGACTCGGTTGCCTTCGGTCTGGAAACCGAATCTTGTACAGACATGCAGCCTCGCGTCCATTTCCATTCATGTGGTTATATGTAAAAATCATATCTGCCTGTTCACGATATGAATATTCTGCCATTGCTAAACGGAGCATTTTTCAGTTATCTAACTACTATACACGTTAAATGCAAACTATTCACAAATGTACACGAATGACAAATGTAACCTAGTCTACATTGCAACACATCATCTACTGTAAACTTCCTTTAATCTTAATAACTCAAACTCGAAGTTTATATAAACTTTTGCCCTTGTTTTGGTGTGATGTGACATTATCTTCCGCGGGGATACTTTCTTTTGTTGGTTTAATACAGCGGAGAGAGAGAAATTAATATTAGTAGTATTATTGGTTGTGCTTTATTGTAATTCGTGATGTGAGCTCATTAAAAAACTATTTTAATACTATCATATACTTGTAAAAGTCCGGGGAATAGAAAAATTAGCTATTTTAATACTATCATGTACTTGTAAAATCCGGGGAATAGATAAATTAGCTGACAATTTGAGGGAAAGAGAAAAATGTAATTTTCTTTCTTTTTCATTATAGTTTTCTTTTTCATATACGATACGCATTAATTTGGGATCAGGTGGCTGGTCAAACAAAGAGAGCTCATGCCAATGATTTAAAGTTAGCTGATATTGCTAATTGGGAAATGAGTGAGCCAAAAGCCAAGAAAAGAAAACCAAGGAAAGCAACCCTTGTAGAACCAGAAGAATTAGAGTCAGATAATAACTCTGAATCCAGTGAATGGAAGGAAGAGGATGAAATACCCCTCTCCCAGTTCCTAGAGAAATGGAGAAATAAAAAAGTATTAGATTTCCAACCGACAGAGAACGAGGGGTCCCAAAATTCGCAGTCAGAACTGCCCGAAGAAAAGGGAGCACAATTGCCTGAAGAAAAAAGAGAAGAAACTCCCTCTTCCCAGACCTCGAGACAATTAGGAACTGAAGAGGAGTCATCTGGAAGCGAGCCTCCAGACGACAGGGAAACCAACCCCACACCGCCGCCGCCATCACCGCCATCGCCGCCATTGACCGCCTCTGATTCGGCAAATCCCGTCAAGTTCCGTTAAGAAACCGAAAGAACTTTGTTATTTTTTTTTAACATCACCTAGAAAACGAACAGCTCCAATTTTAGAGCATACGGAAAAGATTTTAGCGAAATTTTGAAGAACTCTGTCTACTTTAACGAAATTTAGAAAAGAGATTTCTATTTAAGGATTGAAAGCTGAAATTTTTAAACGAAACCCCCCACCGCTCTCTCTCTCTAAGAAACATTTTTTTTTTATATATAAAGACATTCTTCGTAACTCTCCAGGCGTGTTCGACCTTGTTCATATATTTTATTATTATTATTTTTTTTTTTTTGGTGCCGTATTTATTTTTTTAACCACAAGTGTGCACCAATGTCCGGATTGTCTCTAAAGGGCGACTACTAAAATTGCACGACGCGATCTCTGGGATCAATTCACAACGTGGGACAGTGGCCCATTGTTGCAAGAGACGTCTTATAAACCAGCTTTTGTGACATCATCGGACGAGATCATCACGACCAGCAACAGTGACCGAACTAACCGGCCAGCCGGGTAGCAGTGTCACTACTGGGATCGTCACGACCGTCACCGAGAACGAGCGTCACAGACGAGCGGCCCCGGGCATAAGGCGTCACAGTGAGGAACCCATGCTCAAAGTTTTCAAAATATTTTTGATACACCCTATATGCATAAAAGTGGATACTGAAGTCAACACCGAATGGTGACAATCTGTTCCCTGCATGAACGCAATTTTAAGGTTATGAAGAAAACTGTAAAGTAACTTTTTAATATATTTTAAGTTAAAGGTTCGAAATATTATGTTAATGCGTAAAATTCCAGTAAGATATTTACTTGCATCAGTTACTTTATTAATTGGCCACTAACAAGTGTTGACAGATCACCAATATGGTGCAATATTTTGGAAATTTATTTGCGTTTTTAAAAATATTTGTTACAAACATGTTTTAATTTTATGTATTTTTTATACAAAAGTCGTAGTGGTGCAGTGGATATCGGCTTGGAACGAGAAATTGGAGAGCCTAGTTCGAATTCCAGTTGAATTCCTTGAATCACTTATGCACAAATACCCTTGGAAAAGTTATTAATCCGTCTCTTCCCTCTAGTTATGGGTTAAATAACAGGACAGATTGGGTTCTATAGCATTGGCTAACAACCAGTCTACCGCAGAAAACAATGGTAACTTACTGCAGGATAATGTTCGGCCCAGTCAGTTTGAGGATGTGCGTTGTGGTGCATTGGATATCGGCTCGGAACGAGAAATCGGGGAGCCGAGTTCGAATTCCATCTGAATTCATTGCATTCACTTACGCGCAAATACCCTTGGGAAAGGTATTAATCCGTCTCTTCCTTCCAGTTATGGGTTAAATAACAGGACAGATTGGGTTCTATAGCTTTGGTCGGCAACCAGTCTACTGCAGAAAGCAATGGCAACCTACTGCGGGATAATCTTCTGCCCAGTCAGTTATGTCTCTTTCGAGACATGATCGCCCAAGCGTGTATCACGTATGGCACTTAACTGACTGACTGAATCTTTTTTAACGATTAACTTCTAGTCATTTTCTTGCAATTAAAACCTCACAGGTATTTAAGTTATTGCAAATTATTGCAGTAATTCATTAAAATTTGCTGTGATAATGAGCATGATAATCCTTTCATAATTTAATTAATTTGCGGCGTTCACCCTTGTGCAAATTAATTGAAACAACTACTTTAGTTTCCTTTCTTTCACCATACTGTCAGTTTTAGACCCACTGTAGTGACAGGGTGTAATTGACTTCTATTTTTTTTTTTTCTCAAATTAGGTTATTTGCCGTGGTATGCAGCAATATGAAGAATATCTCTCGGAAGAGAAAAACAATGCCAAGAGACGACGTATACGTGATAAAGGAAGTGTGAAAGATTCTAGAAAGACATTATTCGTTTTGTTTCAGTTCATATGCACAAGGGTGTAGGTCCGCACTGAGTGTTTCTTTACTGTGATTATGTGCCAGTTTAAGATCCTAGGGAGCCTTGCCGTAGTTTAGGGGTTAGTTATTTAGTCTTGCAAACAATTGTTACTGTTTTGAGCGCAATCATCAGTGGGTGCCTCACAAATTTGAGCTGGTGCCGTACTAAGCTCAGTATATTGATAATATTGGGTTCTCCTGAAATTTCATAACAATTTTTAGTCGTTAATATTCCAACACATTAAATCATGCCAAATTTATCGACAGATATAATATGCTTAGCTTTTAGACTGGAGCACACTTCAAACTATCTTTTTCGAAAGAAAATTTAAAATTACTTAATTCGTGTCAATTTTGCATCCCTATTAAAATGCAAGATTATAAGGTGCTTTTTATATGCTTGATGTGTTTTTATTACTGCAAAGGCAAAAATACCTTGCAAGTAACAAACGATATTGACTGTATACGATGGAAGAACTTTAGTGGGCATAACTGTACAGAAGTGGTTTACTATATTTAGTGTTAGAACGTTCAGACATACCCCCCCTCCTCACTACTACAAATGACAACCAAATCAAGACATTGATTGAGAATAACCTGTTTTACACAACGCGGCATAATTGGCAGAAACACTAAATTTATTAAAATCTACCATCCATGAACATTTAGTGAATCTTGGGTAATCAAATCGCTATAAATGTTTGGGTACCACATGATCTGAGGGAAAAGAATCTTTTCAGTCGCATTTCTGTTTGATTTGCTGTATAAACGCAATGAAAATGTGCTCTTTTTGAAGCGGATTTTAACGGATGACGAGAAATGGATCGTTTACAACAATGTTAAATGAAAAAGCTACTGGGGTAAGCGACAAGAGTCAGGTTTAGTCATACCAAAAGCAGGTCAGTAAAAAAGTCATGCTGTGTATCAAGTGGAATTGGAAAGGAATTCTGTATTATGAGCTTCTGCTAAGTAACCAGTTAATTGATATTGAAAAGTACTGCTCGCAACTAAAAGAATTAAAGGCAGCAATTTAAAAAAAAAGTCCAGAAAGGTTTGACATTATCACGATAATGCCAAACGTCACGTTTCTTTGGCGAACCGGCAAAAATGGATACATCTTAGCTGGGATATGTTACCCCACCGACCATATATTGCTTTTATGGATTTTAATTTATTCAGATCCTTGCAAAATAATCTCAATGATAAAAAATTTTATTCTTTGGATGAAATAAAAAAAAATCACCTTAATGAGTTCTTTGCCGAGAAACCACCGAAATTCTGAAATTGAAAAATGGGGAAAGGTTTCGCAAGAAAACGATTCATATTTATAAACAAATATTTAATGGCGTAATTTTCTTTTGTGTTTTAATTTCCCTTAAAAGTCAGCATAAACAAACCAATATAATATTGGGTATGTCAAAGTTCTATAAAGAATATATTTAATGAAAATGATCCCGGTAAAGATTTCTGTTTACAATCAAGATATGCAACCATTTTTTTATGAGAATACCCATCAGGAAACATTAAAAAATTGCGCAAACTTCTTTCTTTGTTTAAGGAATTTCCAGATTAAAACTTACGCAATTTTATTCTTAATTATAAGACAAATTTAAATTCAATTTGTACGCTATCTACATAAGTGTTGTGGGATCTCCCCTTTTTGCATATGATAATGGACTTGACTGAGTATACATATACCCCTGCCATAGAGAGTTGAGGGTAGAGAGAGTATTCGTAGAGACCCGTGACAGTTATCAGAGAGTACCGGAACTGATACGTAAGTTACCGAGAGATACCGAACTTACCCAGAGACTACCGCACCAGAAGTCAGACTAGCTCTGAGCTCCACTCAGCTAGAATAATATACACGGATATACTACTTCCAACGACTTCACTTCAAGACTTGTATATATTTATTTCTTACTAATAGTATTCCTGGATTTACTAAACTGCGTTCAAGTTTGTATATTAGGTTCGATATAACCTACTTTTCTATTTCCATGTCTGTTTTGTTGTTCATTATTTTGTGCGGTTCCTCACCCGGAATCCACAACAATAAGTTAACCCGTCAACGCTATATATACTCTGGTAGAATTATGCCAGGCTATTGTGTAGACGCATTTTTAATCGTGAATGTCTGATTTCTAAAAGGCACTACCTTAGGACAAAGAAGAAGTAGACTGAGAACAAGAAATAGTCTGATAACGTTACTGAGTGGCCTCAAGGAACATTCACAGACACTGACGTTAGCATGCAACCGAGGCAGAGGGAGAGAGCTTGTCGGGTGCTCATTTGCTCAGCGACCCTACGGCTACAACCGGACATGGGACTGATAATCATGACGACGACGACGACGACGACAATGATGATGATGATCTGATTTACATCGAAACCAAATGCAATAAAATACCCATCTTCATATCTTGTTTGGTCAACCAGATCTGGCCAATCGTCCGGGAAAGGGTTAAAAATATCTTACGGCGGGTGGGGAAGTATCCCATTCACACAAATCACAAATTCATATGCATATATAATCTATTTAGCTTTTCTCTATATTTGTGAGTGAGATTGTGTGCGCGCGTGTGTGTCTGTGCGTGTGTGTGCATGAAAGAGAGAGAGAGAAAGAGAGAGAGAGAATACAAAAAAGAAAGAAAGAAAGTTTCCCGCCCATTTCCCTTTTTCCTCTTTCTTTTTTAATATCCCGATATTTCTCGTCTTTGTTCGTAATCACCGCGCCAATAATTACTGACTTTTCCTTCTTCCTCCTCTTCCGGCCAAATATATATATTTCACCCACATTTTTTTCTGGTCTTCTCCCGCACTTCCTCTTTTGACCCACCCAGACGACATTTCTTTTTTTAGTCCGGTCTTTGGATTCTTGCTATCACGAGAAAAATATTTCGCAGGTTAAAGATATCGGAAACAAAGCATACAGCAATCTCCCATCGTCATCGCTGTGACCGAGATGTATAAATGTCGGACAAGTGAACGAAGGAAAACATAGCGGAAATAGATTTTTTTTAAAAAATGGGTAGGGGGAGAGACAAGGATAAGGAGGAATAAACAAAGAAATAGCATTTCAGAGTTCTGATTTTATCCACTTTTGGTTTACAATATCACGTAAATTCTTTTTTTTTATCGCAAATAGAATTTGGTATAAATGCGTATATAAAGAAGTGTTCCCACCGGTTTTTCTATTGTCTATCATCACATACTTTTGTTTCTAACCACGCATAAACGTGGAGATATTTGCAAAGTTTTTGTGAGCAACGTAAGTCCCAAAAAAGTAAAAGCGAGAAAACTGGGAGTAGGAAGATTATTTTAAGAAAGGAGAACCTACGTAGAAAATCAATGTTCGATATTCGATCTTCTTATCTGTGCTTAATCATCACTTTTTTGGCCTTGTCATTCTCTCGGGGAGCCTCAATAGAAGCCATTTATTAAGTTGAACACAAATTGAAAGGACTGGAACGAAAAGATTGTGCTTTTTTCCTTTTTCTTTTTTTAATCGCTAAGCATAAAACAACGCTTTTAATAGATAAATGAAATATAAATGTTATATATATATATATATATATATATATAAAATTACATGGAAAAATGCACGCATGAAAAATCATATTCTTAAGATTATATTAAACCTGGAAAAGAACAGGACAAGTTATTAAACCTGGAAAAGTAAAGGACAGGATATTCCAATGAAGTAAAAATTAAGAAATTTCTTGCTTAAAATATTGCATTCAAATTTTATTTTTAGCTGCAATATTTTAAGTAAGAAATTTCTCATTTTTTTACTTCACTAGAATATCTTGTCCTTTACTTTTTCAGGTTTAATATAATCTTAAGAATATGATTTTTCATGCATGCATTTTTCCATGTAATCTGTGATTTTTCAAGGCATTGCTGTTTATGTAGTATAAATGTAATGCTGAAAACTGCATTAAAATATATTTTTAAAAAATTAATGTAATTGATTAAAAAACAGTAAAAATTTTTATTAATTATAATTAATTCTGAGAATTAATTCTGATAAAATATAAGTCATAAGCAAAGTTTGATTGACAAAAATGATAAAAGATATCATCAGAATTTAAATGCTGAAAACAGCATGCAAAAATATTAATCAGAAAAATCTATAAAGAATGAAACTTATTATTAGAAGCGTTAGACACTCATTCATTCACTTATGTACTTATGTAGTTAGTCTCCCTTTTCGGAGATATTTCACGTAACTTCACGTAAATTATTTTCTACTTAACCAAAATTTAAAAAAATATTTTAAAACGTAGCTAAGGAGGTGTTCTATTTAACTCTGTAAAGTGTTTGAAATTTGGTGGAAAACTGAATTTGTGGTGAAGCTTGAAAGCTGCCTAGATTCACTCAATGTCGGACTTAAGAATATAGTAAAACACTGCTGTGTTTGAATTATATGTATTTTATTACTTAATTGTTATTTAAATAGACGCCCCTTTTATCTATTAAACAGTATATTTATCTATTTTCATCTATTGTCCAGAAGAGGGGTAGCCACTAAAAATAACGTTTAAATAATAAAATCTGCAGGATTAATAAATATAAATCTACCACTTCTTTACAAATCAAACTCACACACACGCAAGCACACGCACGCACGCACACACACACACACACACACACACACACACACACACACACACACACACACACACACACACACACACACACACATGCACACACATATGTATTGGGTGAAAAATGAATGACTAAGTGGGTAAAGATTTTGCATTTTTTTCTCAACATTGTTCTTGAGATATAAAACATCATATATCGTTATCTCATATATATATATATATATATATATATATATATATATATATATATATATATAATTTTATTATGACCAAAAACTAAGTAATTAAAACAAATTACTTAGTTTTTGGTCCTAATAAAATTAGACCAGTGCATTTTGTATTAAAAAGTGTTCAATACAATTATATTGTAGAAATTTAGAATATTTTCCCTTTTATAAATTTAAACTCGTTTACAAATGGAATATATATATATATATATATATATATATATATATATATATATAGAGAGAGAGAGAGAGAGAGAGAGAGAGAGAGAGTCTACTCTCTTATTGTAAACGATAAATGAGGCTCAGCAGTGGATGGTGCCCTTCGTTCTACACTTATGGATGGAATTTCTGTCCTGCTTGCACTTGTCTTGAACTATTAGCCATCCAGCTATCGATCAACCTGCATTAAGATTTCTTTAAAGGGGTCAATTGTTTGTGCATCACTAAGCACCCTCTCTCCATCAAAACAACATAGCCCATACAGGTGCACTGTGTGCCACGTATTTACCTGTTTGTGGTTATTGCATGTTATATTATCACGGAGCTTGACCTCCCTGGGGCCTTAAATACACCACAAAATATACATAAGGAGTTTTGATGTCAGAGTTCGTCGTCTCTGGTATGAGGTTTGGTGGCTTGAGAGGTTCTTATGATGACTTTGATGACTTTGCTCAGGCTTCGAAAAGCCCCTACATATGCACACACACGCACACGCATATTCCACACTCACAGTACATATTTACGCGCGCGTGCACACGCACACACACACAAACACGCACACACACGCATAGAGCGTCTTCACATTACAAACACGCACACTCAGGCACACACGCAAACTATTTGACCCATAGATGGGACTTTAACAGTTACTACCACTCCGGGTTGAAGCGGCCCTGTGAGTATTGGCATTTAAGGAGTAACTGCACATTCCCCAAGACTCCAAATAGTAAATCTATATCCACACCATCGGTTTCAGTTTATATGTCATACCCGAGACACACACACACACACACACACACACACACACACACACACACACACACACACACATATATATATATATATATTATTCATATATATATATATATATATATATATATAAACAGGACCTGTCTGCTGTCTAATTTATATTGTATATTGTATATACTGGTTAAATAACTGCGCACATTAATTATGTAATTGCATTGAATTCTCATTGAATTATATTTTTTAAATTTCAGCTGAATGAAGTTTTAATAAGGAATGCTCCGGCCAGAATATATATACACTTGTGAAAAATATAAAAAAGTGTATATAATGCACATATGTAATTTACGCTGTCATCTGTGAGTTTCAGTCTAAGTTTCATCTCATATATTTCAGTCAATGAGAATATACGAAAAAGAAAAGAGTTTGAACATAGGATCTGTTTATTTTTATTTTATTTTATTTTTTTCTATCTTGCCAACTCTTTTCTTGGCGAGAATTGTGACGATGTAGATATTCGAAATTTTGCCGCAAGACAACAACTGACACTTGCATAATTTAAGTCGACAGAGGACTGGAGGTTCTTTACCCGAGGAAGAACCTGTCTCTTAAATATCAGTCCATTGTCTGATATCTGCATTGACTAACACAATACAGCATTATTTTTATTCATTTATTTTTTGCAGCTTTCACATTAAAGAAGCGATCTGGTGTTGTGTTCCATATCAGGTGGAAGATAGCCAGACAAAATGTGGCATATTTTGCATTAGTGGAAGCGATGGTTCGGGGGAGGGGGAGAACACAGATGAATGCTACCAAAACAATCCAGGCACTACAAAGTCACTTTTCGCTTCCTTAGGTGACAGAGATGAAATTTTCTTAATCAGCATGTTCAGACTTGATTTTTCGATAGTGTTCATTTTCACGACCCAATACTCTCGCTTCCGAAATTTTACTAATGTCATTAATATCGAATATACATGTAGTAATAAAAAAAATTAATTGATATATTAACAAAAAGACAGACCCGTAATTATTAATATACCTCGGTAATTTTATTAAAGTGGTGCTTTGGATATCGGCCCGAAGCGAGAAATCGGAGAGCCGAGTTCGAGTTCCACTTAAATTCGTTACATTCACTTACGCGCAAATACCCATGGGAAAGATATTAATCCGTCTCTTTTCTCCAGTTATGGGTTAAATAACAGGACAGATTGAGTTCTATAGTCTTGGTTGGCAACTTGTCTATCGCATAAAATAATGACAACATACTGCGGAAAAATATTCTGGTTACCCACCGCCACGAGACTGACCACAATTATAACTGATACTCTGCTCAAAGGAGAAAACAATTCGCTACGACGTAAATGTATAGAAAGTGCCTTGATTGCAAAGTCATCTACAGCAAATTTGCTCCTTGGTTCTTACAAAATTTCCCCATTCCTGGTAGATCTTTTATCATCACAGTGTGGAATACCTACTAACAAAAGTAATGGAAAGGAAAAGAAAAAGACTTTAAATGAATTCAGCTAAATATTTAAAAAAAATTAAATATTATTAAATCCTTTGCACCACTGGTCCATGCGCATGTATAGTCGCACCGCCATGAAAAAATTATTTCGATGAAGTCCTGAAGAAGAAATTGTCATACAATTTCCTCAATATTGTTCTTGATATATAAAATATATATATATAGCCACTCAGGCACTTTTTTTAGAAACTTCAACAGATTCAAACTGTTGTTTAACTGTAACAATACTGAGCAGACGCAAGATACAGTTTACAAGATAAAATCTATAATCTGGCTTTATCAAGAATTTGAAGTCAGTAAACTCAAATCTTCGGTGATGATGACTTGGAATGTCGTGCTAGTGAAAACATCGACGATTTCTGAACAGTTTCACCTAGCCAAAGAAAACTATTAAGTTATGTCTTTCAGGAATTACAAAGCTCTCGCTTACTGTGATCGTCTCCCCAGAAAGAAAACATCAAGAAGTTACTAAGAAATGAAGAATAGCAAGATTCGAACCTGGATTTCATGGTCAGAACTCAAAACCCACCATATATATATATATATATATATATATATATATATATATATATATATATATATATATATATAGTAATCCGCAGACAGACCTGTTTTACTGTATCACAGCTCATCAGTACGGTTAGACTCCGATTGCTTTGTTACCCAGGATTGAAACCCTACCGAATTGGCGTCAGTCGGCGATTCTACCTCTGGGCTATGGGCGCTCGGTAGAAGAAGGCAGAGAGAGAGAGAGAGAGAGAGAGACAGAGACAGAGACAGAGAAACAGAGGGAGAAAGAGTAATTAAGCAGTAATTGTTCTTTTAAACATGTTTCATTGAAGAGTATAGATGTACATTATGGTGCAATGGCTCGGAATGAAAAATTGGGGTGTCGAGTTCGAATTCCAGTTGAATTCGTAGGATTCACTTACGCACAAATACCCTTGGGAAATGTATTAATCCATCTCTTCTTCTTCGAGCTATGGGTTCAATATCTGAACTGATTGGTTTCAGCAGCCTTGGCTGGCAACCAGTCTACCGCAGAAAGAAATACCAACCTACTGCGAGAAAACCTTCCGCTTAATCAGTCATGGATCGAAAGAGACATGATCGCTCAAGTGTGTAACACGTACGACACTTAACCGACTGACGGATAGACATTCAATGTATAATGTTCTGACCATTTTAGCAAATTACATATAATCTTCTACTAACATGGATTTCGCTGCAGGAGAAAAACCTCAAATCAAAATCGGATCAAAACGATTGAAAACAGTTTGGAAAAACCCAAACCAAGGTAAATTTCACAAGTCGGTGTGAAAATTAAGATTCTAGATTCTGATTTGATGGGAAATAGAAAATTGATCTAAGACCCTGGTCAATTTTTCTTAATACCTAAAAAATGGGTATGCAGTCCGATCCTAGCTTACATTACTTAACCACGTTCTTGATCGGTCAGATCAGTCCGAGATGGGAGCGGTAATCTGATAAGAACCTCGTCACAATGTAAAGAAGAAATTTTTAAGACACCGACTCTGTCATGCCTCGTCGACATACATTCATTCTTACTCCTTCCAATTTTCCTTTCTTCGTCTTCAGTCACACGCCGTCTGAGAAAACAACAAAACATCTTCAGCTGACTCTTAAAAACTAACGGCCGATAAGTACAAGCTCCTTTATTGCTTGATCTTCCTTTTCACTCTCTTGCCGGCAAACAAAAAAACAAAAAAAAAATGGAAAGGAACACAGACTTTATTAGTAGCCTGATTAATCTTTTTACAAACACACATACTGCTACTATCAACCATAAGCTTCATTCATTTAACTCCTTACTACTATTTCTCTTGAACATATAATTACGTTAAATTTTTCGCTTTGAACATTTTCTTCTTATAAATGTGTTATTCTGTTAAGTAAATACAATTCCACTTATTTTACAAACAAAACACTTTCATTCTTTCAATCTATTCTTTCAAGAGTTTGATATTTTACATTGAGGGGACTTCGGTTGTGTTTGGCACAAGGCCAATTTGAAAAACATCACCGAGGCCCCTACACACCCCAAATAATGTAAAGTTACTTATCGCAAGTGTTAATTCACCCCAGGAAATTATATAGTTTACATCAAAGTTTTAATATTTTATTACATTTTTGATATTTCTTTTAAATTATAAATTTTAAATCAAAGTTTCTTTTTATTATTTATTTTTTGTCACTTGTTTGAAATTATGTATTTTAAATCAGAATTTCTTTAATTTGTCTCGCCACATCTCCAATCCCCAGAATAAAGAATTATCAAAAACCAGGGAGTTATTCACATTTCGTAAGTATGTATGGTCTTTGAGGAACTTTTCTACACTGTCATTCCCTTACCCAATCATATTACAAAAGAACTGAATCATGGTACAATGTATGGCAATCAATATTATTGCTTGAATCGGAATACACCTAAAGGTATTTTATAAATATTTGCCAAAACATAACTGCTATCGTTTAATTGTCTGAAAGAACTATATATTTCCAGAAGGAAAACTCATTGTGCATTCTCGGGTTAATGGTTTTCATTGGTATGAAGTGAAAAGATTATATCAAATCCCTTGCTAGGTCTGCAAGTTGGTTCACCGTCGAGCTAAACAATTTTTCTCTGCAGAATCTATTTTACACATTTATAAGTCTGCCGTTCGTCCATGCTTTGAATATTGCTGCCACACTTAGTTTGGTGCTTCTGCTATATATTTAGAGATTCTACATAAAAGCCGGGATGTGCGTTGTAGTGCATTGGATATCGGCTCGGAACGAGAAATCGAGGAGCCGAGTTCGAATTCCAGCTGAATTCATTGTATTCACTTACGCGCAAATACTCTTGGGAAAGGTATTAATCCGTCTATTCCTTCCAGTTATGGGTTAAATAACAGGACAGATTGGGTTCTATAGCCTTGGTCGGCAACCAGTCTTCCGCAGAAAGCAATGGCAACCTACTGCGGGATAATCTTCTGCCCATCTCAGTCATGTCTCTTTCGAGACATGATCGTCCAAACTTCTATCACGTATGGCACTTAACTGACTGACTGAATATAATAGTTGAAAACATAATTAAGGCTTCTACTTGGCATAAAGTGGGGGATCAGTTTTATATTGTTATAAAGTAATAAACTGATCTCCCACTTATTACTACTTAATAATATAATACATCTCTTCCCCCTCTCGCTATAAGTCAAATAACAGGACAGATTGGGTTCTATAGCCTTGGTCGGCAACCAGTGTACCGCAGAAAGTAATGGCAACCTACTGCGCGATGATCTTCTGCCCAGTCAGTCATGTCTCTTTCGAGACATGATCGCCCAAAGCGTGTATCACGTATGGCACTTAACTGGCTGACTGACATAAAACCCAAAGGAAAATCGGATAGTTTTATAGGTTATCTCGGCTTGAGTCACCCCCCCCCCCCCCGCCGCAGTAACGTAGCTTGCCTGTGTATTTTCTAGAAATATTTCCATGGTAATTGTTCTGATGATCTTACCTTTTTGATCCCTAGATTTTATGAATTCAAGCGCAGTACTAGATTGGCGGTATGGTCTCATCATTTTTCAAATGGCGAGATGTAATCGTAATTTATATGCTAACTGTAGCATTTCTCGTTTGTGGGACCATCTTCCAACTTCAAGCTTCCAAGGTTAAATTTTAAAAGCAATCGTTATCTTGTCTTTTTAATTCATGTTCTTTTATTTTCTCCTCTCCTTGATCATGTTTTTTTTTCTTTCTCATGTTCTCTCACACTCTGGAACCCCTTGCGTCTTAATAGCTTTATTGCTTAGCTTGGGGTGAAATGATTAAACAAAAGTCTAATGATATTCAGCGCATATGTGCATTTTGTACTATATTCATGAGTCTTTTACCAATTACTCACTCAATTTAGTATAATTAAAATCCAAATTATATTTTTGGTATAAAATAAAAACTTTTCCACGCGCAAAATGTAGACGAAAATGGCTTTAAAACGGAATAATTTACTTAATTGTAATATAAATTGTATAAAAAAAACATAAAAAATTGGCTTGATAATTGAAGTGAAGCAAGAGTTTTAGAGATTTAAAAAAAATATTTTTCTGAAAAAAAGATCTCTTCCACCTTGAAAATATATAGGCTGCAGGGTCACGTGAAAGATATGAGCCTGAAGTTTACATCATCACATTTCGTAAGTGGTCAGTGTTCTAGACTAGGTTAAAAGAAAAATACAAACACCGTATGCTGATCTTCAAGGCAGTAAACCCTTTCAATTCGGGCGATTGGTGCAAAATAATCTTCGGACTAATTTCCTCGTGCCTAACTAAATTAAATTTAACAAATATAAATGATTATTAGTTATTAATATTTTTAAAGGGTTCATTGTTTTTGTGGAAATTGGTTTTCATCCAGATTATCGGTTTTGAACCAAATTATTTAGAACCGTTATCTCTGGCGAACCTATGAAAACATAAAGATTAATTTTATTTTGTTTTTTAATTATTTTTAATACAAAATATAATTGCTAAAAGCTTTTGTGGATTTTACAAAGTTAACTCGTCTATATTGAAAAGCTGATCAAATATTTCTAAGAGTTAGTAGTATTATATGATAAGAAATGCTGAGTAAAAAAATAAAAATAAGACTGACTTAATTAACACTCGCTTAAAAGCGGAAGACATTCCTTAAGTTCGACGTCAAATCGCTTATGGTTGATAGAATATATTATAATTATTTAGAAATCTAATCTAAACTTATTTATAAATGGAACATTGTCTGTGTGTGTGCATGTGTGTGTGTCTGTGTGTGTGTGTCCGTTACCTATAGACTCCGAAACGGCTGAACCGATTTTCTTGAAAATTTACACAGTTGTACTATAAGCGTCTGCGAGTGTTCTTAGCTAGGTTTTGTGTCGAGGTACCCCCGATAAATATCGAAAATCGATAATCGAAAAAATCGATTTATAGAAGGAGTGGTCCGATTTTAATCAAATTTGATACATTTGAGACATAAGAAACGATATTCAGAAGTTTCAAGGTTGCAGTTCTTATAATAGTGCAGAAAATCGATTATATATATATATATATAATATGCAAGATGTTTGTGTGTGTGTCTGTTTATCTGCCTGTATGTCTGTATTTTTTTCAGCCCTTTTATTTTAGTTTTTGCTTCGGGTTTGGCTCTAAGTAGGTATAATTGTAGTTCTTAGTCTCAGCCATGATGCCATTTACTCAGGGGTCTTCTTTAGCTTTCAAAATTCAGTTTACGACGAAAAAAACTTATCTGATATCGATACCAGGAAATCAAAATTTGATTTACATCCATTCATTTTTCTTTCAGTCTACAGTTTCGCTTTAACTGGAAACAACTATTGCTTTTTAGTCTTTCGTGCCAACGTCCAAAGAGTCTGAGCTCCAGGAGCATGGGTTTGTTTTAAAGCTTTCATTACACCTGAGCAACGCTGAGCTATACTGCTAGTAAATAAAAGGAAGCTGTTCTGTAATTAACCAAATCCCAACATTTAAAGTTAGCTTTATTTATATTTCTGCTAATCCCTAACCAGCAAAAATCTAGGTTTAAATGTTACATAAACATAAATGCTTAAAATAACTTTTTTTAATTAACTGTAGAAATGTTCATGATGTTTATGAGAAACTGAAAAAGGAACGAAATATCTTAATAGTTTTTTTCACAAAATGGTTATTTGTTTGATACGTTTATTTTGTGAAGAAAATTACTTCTATATAAATTCTGAAATAGCATTATTTCTTTATAAAATAAAGGATTCATTATTTTACGCAGCAATCTTCATTGTTATTCCTCTTTCAATGTGGATAATATTTTCTTTTGAACATTAGTAAAAACAATCGTACAAATATGGGATTATTATAAATGTGAGTAAAAAAGAACTCACAGTAATAATTATTATTATTGCAATGGTTATTACTAAGTAGTAAATTAAAAAATAAATTGCTTTATTCTTCAATTTAGAGCATTTTACGGTATTGCGCTACGAAAAATATCGCTACGATGTGCTGTTTTGTTTTTGCTATTTTACAATAGCAAACAAACACACCCATAGACAGATGAGGTATCTTTGTTAATCGTTACTACAAAAGATCCGAATAAAAAAATCACAATTCATTCATTTAGTGTGTAAATTTTTTATGTAAAGAGTAATACTTTTGCTATTTATGCTTCTTTTCTCCGCGTTTTCATATCTCTGTGCATTCATGCCCACCTTTCTAGTGCAATTGAGTCGGTAGTCTAGGGCAGATATTCCCCGGGACCGGGCACCTCACAGTATTTTATTTTCTCTAGTTGCCTCTCTGTCTGCAGACAAAGACACAATTGAGTCGCACTCTGCCCGAAGACAGATACGCGCTGAAAGATGGTAATCCTACCCCAGATAATCCTACCTCTCATATGGTAGTGGGATCCGTAAAATTTCCTCACACATGGAGAGACGTAAAGTGACACAGGTGTTATGTAGTGATTTTGAAATATAAAATAATAAATCAGATTAGTCTGAATCAAAGAGTTAATCTTTATTTTACAAATAACGGACAATTTTCGTCATGAAAAGTTTACAAAGTATATTATTATTATTACTATTATTGATTTATTTTTTTACGACTTATCTACCATATGCAGGTTATTTAAAACCAGAAAATATTTGTAGATTTTAAGAATTTCTTTGTTAATTAACCCACAGCCGAGGGAGATGTAGTGTATTCATATCTTTCCCAAGGGTATTTTTGCGTAAGTGAATATAACGAACATTACTGGAATTGGAACTCAGTTCTTCAATTTCCAATTCCGAGTAGTTATCATTTACACCACCTGCACATCCCAGTTTACAGCACATGATATTTCAAAGCGGTCACGCATCTAGATACTGACGAGGCTCGACATTGATAAACTTCGGTTATCATACTATACTAGCTACTCAGGGTCCAAGAGCTACAACCTCATTTACTAAGTCTCTAGAGTTACTGAATGAGGTCGATTTATATAGACGCAAGTGGAGGAGGTATGAAGTGCAGATTATGATGATATGTAGGAAAGATCCAAGACCTTTAAAGAGATTTAAATTGTAATGATACACGGAAGCATCCACTCAAGAATATATTCCAGAATAAACGGTTCTTGGAAAAAAATGTTCGAATGGAACTTCATTCAAACCGCTTGGGAATGCCAGGTGCTGTAAGCGTTAAGTGAGGGATGTGCGTGCTTACGGCCATATCACGTTGAATACGTCGGTTCTCGCTCGATCACCGAAGTTAAGCAACGTTGAGCCTGGTCAGTACTTAGATGGGTGACCGCTTGGGAATGCGAGGTGTCGTAAGCGTTTAATGAGGGATGTGCGTTGTGGTGCAGTGGATATCGGCTCGGGAAGAGACATCGGAGAGCCGAGTTCAAATTCCAGTTGAATACCCTGCATTCACTTACGCACTTGGGAAAGGTATTAATCCAGCCCTTCCCTCCAGTTATGGGTTAAATAACAGGGTAGGACTTGGGGAGCCTGCCCTTAAAAACAAATCCCAATGAATCTTGATACTCGAAAAGAAAAAGTATTACTGGACACAAAACTTATATAAAAAACAATAAATTGTTGAAAGAAAAAGGTATTACCAGCAATAAATAAATAAAATTTAGTTGGCAATAAATGACCCGCCGAGGTTGATATTCCATAAAACCAACCAACCAACCAACCAAAATCATTCAAACCAATAGAATACGAATCGAATGTGTATGATTCAACCCAGCGTACTTAGCATTGTAAGTCAGAGATGTAAAGGTCTGAACTGGCGGAATTCAGGAATGTAGCTCATCAGAACATTTTTAATAGAACTAGCGATAGATTATTGATAGTCTTATGAATGAGGTTTTTTCCCCCCCATCAACCCGTCAGCATTTTTTATACACAGCTACCATTGGTATGAACAATCATATAAAAGTCTACATAAAGATATACAGATATTTGAATGTTTGAAATCGGTTAGAATGATGACAAGTTGGAAATCCTTGCTTGATACTTAGCTATCTGGTGTGAAAATTCATATATTAAAGCTGAAAGTTGAGATCATATCATTCATTCTGATATTAAATCTTTTCTTATGACGTCTGCTTTGTCATGGAATTTCCAAAAGACTTTATTCATAAACAATTGAAAAATATCACTACAGTAGTAAATTTTTCTTATTCAATGTGTAAAAAATCAGAAAGTGACGATAAGAATGATCTGGAGATTAAAATCGAGAATTTAGAAACTTTTCTTTCATAACTTTATAAAGTTCACTTTATTGGGATATAAATGTTATTATAAATAAAGATAAAAGGAAAACTTATCTTAGCCAAGATCTTTGCCTAAAATAAGTTTTCTTTTGTCCTCATTCATATTGTCCTTTTACAGATATAGTCTATCTGAATTTTTTTACATTTTTTATGATTATAAATATGTTAGAAACTTGTGAATTGCTCGTATATCAAAGAATTTATGCACACGCACACACACAGACACGCACGCACAGACAGACACGTGCGTGCACACAAACACACACACGCGCGCATATATATAATCACATATATATAAATATTTATGGAAATTGTACAAGTGTCATTTCGAGCGTTGTTCAGATTTAATTACGCTGTAATAAAACTTAACACATAGAAACTATTGAAAATGTAGCCCGCCCAAAACGCCTCACCGTTTGCACTTCAACTCACAATTCATGTAATTGTTTTCAGGGCCATTTCGACCCCACACAACAGACCCTTTTCTTCTTGACGCCTCCATATATTTTCTTTGCTCACTGCAGGGAAGAAAAAGAACTGGATGCTTTACGCCTATTCAGAAGAGAATTTTGAGCCTCTTCGTCGCGACCTGCAGCGGGTTGCACTAGCTACTACCCACTTAAATATGAGAAATGTTTTTACTGAAAGTCGCACCGTTTTCGTACATATATATATATATATATATATATATATATATGTGTGTGTGTGTGTGTGTGTGTGTGTGTGTTTGCGCGTGCGCATTTCAGACATTGGCTATAAATTAAAAACGAGTGTAAGCGAATGAAAAAATTCAGAGTATTTCCCCAAATCATTCTGGCAAACGATCGCTGACTGTAGTAAAAAGGATTAGTCAGTGGTCAACATTGTGTAGGTGGGCCGCACTTGCTTTCAGCTTTTATCTGTCTTAAGCTTTCCTTAAAATACACGCAGATAAAAATGTCCGTATATCTATTTGTTATTAACGAAATTATTATTACGACGTGTATCTGTGAAAATTTCACGTCTCTCCTATTTGAATTTTCTGATGAATCATATTTCCTAAGCTAATGACTGAATCAGTACCTTCCTACTTCCACGGCTTTAAAATACCCATGGTGATTCCATCATTGCATCGTAAAATATTTAACAAACTACTGCAACAGTATGAACACTGAATATTATTTTTATTTTATTACGATGCTATTCACCCTGTGTAACTGATCCAAAGAAATGTTAGTAGGTACCTCCAAATAAATCTATTTTTAATTTTAAAAAAATAAAAATGTTTCTTAATGCTTTAGTTTTAATTGCAAGATCATAGATTCAATTCCCAATAAGCAAAATGTTTTAGTGTATTTCGAATTAAATTTAAATTAATTGTTATCTTCTTCCTTTTTTCCTTAGTAAAATCTATAAATTCATTCGAACTGACAGATCTGTCAACATAAAATAATTCTCTTTATTAAAAAATCTTTCAAAAATATATTTTTCTGAAATGTTATTTTAGAAAAATTAACTGATTTAACTATTTTTTTAAAAATAATCTTCACCATGTAGAGGCCATAAGAGCCACTTGAAGTTGGTGCGTGACAGAGTAAGAGGTAAGGGACACATTTTATGGGGTTATGTGAGCAAGATAACCTTTAAGCCTAAACTTGAACAGGTTAGGATTGTAGTGATTGAGAAAGCATTATCTTGGGAGTCGGTTCCACAAAGCAGCGGGTCGTGGGAAAAATCTGCTCGAGTGGAACATACATCTCACTAAAGGAACATGAAGGGAATTTGGGTGTCGTGGCCGGTAGCCGCGAAGGTTAAGACAGGTGAAACTAAGGAGTGTAGTTCATCTGAACACTTTTCATGGAAATAATGAGGGAATAGAGAGAGGCTTGTGAAGTTTGGTCGGTAAGAAATGGGTTCTAGCGTGAAAAATAATTCGTCACCCCCAAGGAGGCTTTAGGACATTACCGAGTGGAAAGTGAAATCTGGGCAGTTCGTCTCTCATATATAGCAGCAGTACACCGGATGTGCGTTGTAGTGCAGTGGATATCGACTCGGAACGACAAATTGGTGAGCCGAGTTCGAATTCCAGTTGAATTCTTTGTATTCACTTACGCACAAATACCCTTGGGATCCGTCACTTCCCTCCAGTTATGGGTTAAATAACAGGACAGATTGGGTTCTATAGCCTTGGTCGGTAACCAGTCTACCGCAGAAAGCAATGGCAACCTACTGCGAGATAATCTTCTGCCCAGTCCGTCATGTCTCGAAAGAGACGTATGGCACTGAACTGACTGACTGACACCATTTTGGCCTGATATGGTACTTGTAAAAGTAAAGGATAGCAGAAGGAATAAGGGGCTGGAGGAAACCGCCAATTTTCTACCATCTTTTGCGATGGCTCGTATTTATAGATGCAGTCTGGCCTGAGTTTAACTCCTAAAGCACAGGGCCTCCCTGAAAAAAAAAAACATTCGTTTATCGCGATTAGTAAAAATTCTGGATCCAATCGGCGATGGAGTCATGTTGATTTTCTAAACGTAACTTCGTTATGGCGCAAGGCGGGAAGTCATGTTGTGAGGATCGAAGTCACTCAAGTGACATCCGTGATACACGCTTGGGCGATCATGTCTCTTTCGAGACATGACGGACTGGGCAGAAGATTTTCAAACAGTAGGTTGCCATTACTTTCTGTGGTAGACTAGTTGCCAACCAAGGTTATAAAACCCAATCTGTCCTGCTATTTAACCCATAGCTGAGACAGATTAATACCTTTCTCAAGGGTATTTGCGCGTAAGTGAGTCCAACGAATTAACTGGAATTTGAATTTGGCTCTTCAATTTCTCGTTCTGAGCCGACATACACTGCACGCAACGCACGTAATTTGCAGTTACTACACAGTCGTAATTGTTCTAGGAGAACATTAAACTATGTCGAAGTGACCCAAAAAACCGATTTGCACAATATGCGACTCGAACCCCTGACTCCGATATTAAGATTCCCATGCACTACCGACTGAGCTGCCAACGGCGACGGTGGAATGTTTCGTTTTCAGTTTTTAAAGAAGAGAATACAAATTGAATAATTCAAATGAACATAGTTTTGCATTTCATTGAAGCAGTCATCTATCTATCTATCTATCTATCTATCTATCTATCTATCTTAGTCTGTTCAATCAATCAATCAATCAATCAATCAATCAATCAATCTATCTATCTATCTATCTATCTATCTATCTATCTGTCTGTCTCTTCTCTTCCCTTAAACTCAGTTTCTGGTACATCTTTTTCTTTCCTCTTTCCTCTTAACCAAAACTGAATGATTCATTATTTATCGGAGTAATGACAGAGGGTAACGCACGTGCTAACTAAATTACTAACTTATGGTGGGACAAACGCAATGATGCTTTTAACATCTACGAATACTTAAAACGTCATCGAAAACTCGCTGCTACTTTATATATATATATATATATATATATATATATATATATATATATATATAAACACGGCCCCGATGAGTAAATACACCATAACGGTGTCCACACGAAACTTCGAAGTCGGTATTAACATCAACAGTTAAAGTGACAAATTCTTTGCACTAAAACTATATATATATATATATATATATATATATATATATATGATAAATAAATATAGTTTTAAGGTATGCTATATTTGGACTCAAGATGCTTAATATCAAGGATAGAGTGTCTGTAAATATAAAAGTGGACATTGAAGTCAATATCCAAATACGAGAGTAAGTTTCATAATAATCGCAATATATATATATATATATATATATATATATATGCTTGCTAATGCACACAGAAATTTAATGTGTACATGTATGTACATATGTGATTACAAATATTTGCGAGCAATGTTGATACATTTCATTGTTAATTGTTTCTCGTTTCAAATTTTCTTTCCCTCTATGTTTCATTATTCTTGTTTTAATTAATCTCATTCTTTCACTATGGTCCTGTTTTTCCATTCTGTTATCCATCCTTTCTCACTTGAGTAATGTTTTTTACTTAACTCCGCTCTGTTTTGCTTTTTTTTTTTCCCCAGTTTTTTTGCCTTTTTTCTGTACTTTTCTTCCTTTTTCTTATTCATTTTAGTTTTTGTTTTCCTCTCGCTTTTTCACGATTTCTTTAGCTTCGCCTTCTTTCTTTCTTTCTTTCTTTCTTTCTTTTCCCCCCCAATTATTTTAGATTCTTCCTATGCATTCTCTTAGTTTCAACATCCTACACGTTTGTTGTTCTTTTCCTTTTATGACTTTTGATTTTTCCGTACTTGTTTTTTACCTACTTTTTTGTTGATGGCTTCTTTTCTTCTTCCTTTCTTTCCGCCTATTAATACTTTCTCCCTTTCTTTCTTTTTTCATCAACGTGTGCTTTCCTTGGCTGTCTTCTCGAAGCAGTTTTATTTCTTCCAATTTTTCAATTCTTTCTTAATCTCAGTCCACCTCCTTCTACTTGACACCACTTCCTGCATACACATATTTCTCCCTCTTTTTTCTTTCTTTCTTTGTATTCCTTTCACACCCATTCTAACCTGACCGCTCTCTGCCAATTCAAGACACGCTCCGCTTACAAAAGTACAAGAGGATGTGAAAGTTCACACGATCAAGCGGCCTTGCAATTCTTTTCCTTCAAATGGATTTAGAAGGACAATAAATGCAGTGCAGTTAGCTAACTTTTCTGTGGCTTGTATAAACGATATAAAATCAGAAATGGCCTCAACGCCCAGATTTAAAGCACAAGACTGCCGGCTCTTCTGAAGACATCAATTATGTAGTACTGGGGTGGGGGGGTGCAAATGTTGCATTCTTTTGAATTTATGTTGGTGGATGTTTTAAACATTTTAAAAGAATAAACAAACTGTTATTAAAAAGAAAATTACAAACCGTTGTGGGACCATTCTAAAAGTGTTGCTGGTACCGAATAACCCTGTACAATCTCTTGCATGAAGACGAAATTGGCAACGAAATGTGTTACCTCACCAGGCTTTTCTTGTGAGGAGCGTGGCTAAGCACCTGGCAACGGCTATCTAACAATCGGATGGATTGGTCTACATAGCTAAATATGCATTATGTACGGTGATGGCACAGCATCGCTAGGCGGAGGTTTCATACGCTGAAATCAGCGACCAGTGGAGAAATTTCCTCTGATAGAATCAATGGACATGAGTCCGTAACCAAGACGAGCTTTTAGGTTGGATGCTATCGGCTGTGATTCGACCTGGAGCGGTTCGGACTCCAGCAGGTCTAGTTGCCTAAGCCGTGTATGAATGAATATATGTCCGTCTTTCAACCTGGTTATGCGATGGGAACTAGCCATGTATCCAAATGCGCAGAAACCCTACGACCACAGCCGGTCATATATACGTTCAATTGGACGCTCTGGAGAACTAAGATCGTTATTTTCATCCTCATGGCATAAGACGAAGCTTGTATTTTTTTATTTCTTCTAAAAAAAAGCTACATTACAATAATTCAAATCGAAGTAAAATAATAATGACAATAATTCTGTTAAAGAATACCTTTGATTCGATATCTGGATTGCCGTTTCAAATCCATGTCTGATACAATGGCAAGCTTTAGGAGCAACCCAGAGAGAAAAAAAGAAAAGAAAAAATAGAAAAAAGAAAGCACATTGAAAGATTTTGGTTGCGTCATGAACTGGTTTATTCTTATTGCTGCGGGTAAAAAAAAAAAAAAAAGAAAAAAAAAGATGTCAGGAATTTTAATGGATGTTTTAATGCAACAAGAGTTTTCATTAAAATCATCATCATCGCCAGCAGCAATTTAGTCGCTTATTTTTTCTTCTTTTCTGCCTTCATTATTCTTTCCCCGCACTCCCAACATCATCTACCCACACATCCTAGGTTTCATGATTTTTATTATTTTTATTTGTATTATTATCATTCTCCCCTCGTTGTTGGTCTTTTGTGAGTCACGCAACGTTTTCGCGTGCTTCTAACGCCAAAACTAATTAAATATGGTTTCGTCATGTCTACAAGATAATGAGTATCACTCATCAGCTGAACAAAACATAAGCGCGCGTACATATATATATATATATATATATATATAACTAGGCGTTCTGTTATATATGGCAAGGGCACACTGGAGATGCATTTGGGTACATATCTACCTAGCTGACGCACCCTCTGACAAGGTTCGAACTGATGTACTCCTTTTTAAGCATATCACCTTCCGATCCGGTGTGGTTTAGACCAATTGGCCACAGAAAGCTTCACAGTACAGTAAGGTTCAAACGTAGTCTCGAACCATGCTGGTAGGCACGTTTTCTTTATTAGGACTCGCGCACAGTCCTGTAAATATAATTCAATCTGTTTAAACAAAAAGGGCGTGTATTGAAGCAATGCTAAAAAAAAAATACCATTTAAGTAATAAGAAAAAACATCGGATTAAAAAGCACAATAGCGATTAATTTCTTAGAACTTATTTTACTTCAGTATACAACAATAGGATGTGCGCGGTGGTGCATTGGATATCGGCTCGGAACGAGGAATCGGGTAGCCGAGTTCGAATTCCAGCTGAATTCATTGCATTCACTTACGCGCAAATACTCTTGGGAAAGGTACTAATCCGTCTATTCCTTCCAGTTATGGGTTAAATAACAGGACAGATTGGGTTCTATAGCCTTGGTCGGCAACCAGTCTACCGCAGAAAGCAATGGCAACCTCCTGCGGGATAATCTTCTGCCAGTCAGTCATGTCTCTTTCGAGACATGATCGCCCAAGCGTGGATCACGTATGGCACTAAACTGACTGACTGATGCAACAATAAATCCAAAAACTGTAAACTCTGCCTGGAGGAAAACTACCTACAATTATTTTCCCAGACCAAAACAGACCAATAAACAAATGATCAAAACTCATCTCAAAATGCAGAAACGAAAACAAATTTTTATTACGCTACTTAAAAATCGAAAACAAACAAGAATATATGAAAACAAATAAATAATAAAATAAAGACAAACAAGTACAATAAATTAATTCAAACAAATAAATAATCAAATAAACATAATAAATAATAAACAAATTAACAAACCACGCCCACTAAAATAACCGTTAGAATACCTAAATTTGTCCATCGTTCCCTATATATATATATATATATATATATATATATATATATATATATATATATATATATTGATGTGTATAGATGTATCTGGCAAAAGCTACAAGAAATGATTCATAGTTTAATTTTCGTTTTCTTATGTATACAGAATTTTATATTCTCTTTTTATATTCTCATCAACAGACTTACCCAAATTTGACAAAAAATAATTTTAAAAAACCTCAAAAACAGTTTTTATTTAGAATCAATCATTAGATTACATGGGCGAGTGCCATGAGACCAGAAAATTTAGTAAAAAATATTTAATAAAAGCATATACTATTATATTTTTATAAGGATATACATATATATATGTGTGTGTGTGTGTGTGTGTGTGTGTGTGTGTGTGTTAAAGTAGGTTTATAAGCACGTAGCCTGGCACATATATTCGAAAATGTTCATTGGTTAATGTATGTGTGTGTAAGCGTAAGTGCGCATGCACTGGTTGTATGCGCATCTGGGTATTAATATCTTGTATAGATATTAATACCCAAATATACATACAATGTAGATAAAATAAAGAAGCACAAAGACATACAGACTCTTCTCAAATGTCAAACTAAAATCCATGATAAGCGAAGACAATGACATTTATGACAGCTAATTTATTCTCAGTTAGTCAGTCAGTTAAGAGACACACATGATCATTTCTCTGATTGGACAGAAGATTTTCAAGTAGTAGATTGCCATTACTTTTTGCAGTAGACTGACTACCAACCAAGGCTATAAAATCAATATGTTCTGCTGTTTAACCCATAGGTAGAGGAGAAGCGATGGATTAATATCTTTCCCGAGGCTATTTGCACGTAAGAGAATGCAATGGAATTTGAACTCGGTTTTCTGATTTCTCGTTCCGAGCCGATATCTACTGCACCACAACGCACCTCCCCAGACATTCCAAAAAAAAAAAAAAATTTTTGTCTTTCTTCCTTTTTGTTTTTATTTTAACTGATGAAGCCAAGGAGAACATAAGATTTCACCCGGCGAAACGCGTCTTTAATTATAAAATTTCCACTTTGTCACATCATTTTCACTTTTGTTTCGAATACTATTATACATCTTACAAATAGACAGGTACTTATATATATATATATATATATATATATATATATATATATATATATATATATATATTATAAATTATATTTTAGAACATGTACATAATGTTTTTTATATATATGTGTCCTCTACAATCATATGGTTGTTTCGACATTGGGTCTCCAATGTCTCTTCAGGAGGAATGAAGAAGAATGGAAATCTTCAATGTCGATATTTGGTTCCTTGTTAGTGTGAGGTTGGTTATGTTTTAAAATTAATGTTTTGGACGTTGGAAAAAATTCTTTCTTCGTTCTGTATTCACTCGGATATATATATATATATATATATATATATATATATATATATATATATATATATATACGATACCGGCCATAATTATTAGGCCACCCCAGTTTTTAAAAAAGATGATGCATTTCATACTATTTTTCGTATTTATTGCCAAGTGGATAATTCTAAATGAAAATAGAATGGTGATTACTACTTTGCAGAATTTTACAAAGCAGCCAGGAAGCCTTTGCTTCGACCAGCCAATAAGAAGAGGAGACTAGCATGGGGAAGAGAGCACACAAACTGGACACCAGAACAGTTCATTTGATGGATATGTTATTGTGCAGTATTAACAAAGAAAAATTCCATTTTCATTTAGAATGATCCACTTGTCAATAAATACTAAAAGTAGTATGAAATACATAATTTTTTTTTAAAACTGGTGTGGCCTAATAATTATGGTTGGTAGTGTATATATATATATATATATATATATATAGTTTAGTGAATTAATAAATATACATATGAGGGTACATGCATGTATATAATTATTAATCAAGTGTTAATAAAACAGTGCTATATATAGTATAACCAGAGCTCTCTCTTTCTCTCTCTCTTTCTCTCTCTCTCTCTATCTATATATATATATATATATTACACACACACACACACACACACGTATCTATCTATCTATCTATCTATCTATCTATCTATATATATATATATATATATATATATATATATATATATATGAATAAATATACATATTGTCCTACGTAGACGGCACGACACGGAGTTTCGTGCGTTATGCTATCATCGGGTGAATATTACAAACAGCAGTTTGAAATATGCAATATTGCATAACGCATGAAACTTCGAATCCTGCCATCGACGCAGGATAATATATATATATATATATATATATATATATATATATATGAAAGTATTAGAAGACTATGGAACTGGTTAAAATTAGTTCTAAGAGCTGTATGTTCATATTTCGGAGACCTGACACCCTGACACATCGGTCTTACGTTGATGTTGGCAACAGTGATCATTCCTCTGCACTCCTAGACTAAGTTCTGAAAGGTCGCTTCTTACCGATTCTGGAAACGGCTTGAAATAGGAAATCAGTGAACCAGTTTATGATTTTAGTCTTGTTCTTTTACTTTTACTTAGGCACAAATACCCTTGGAAAGGTCTGAATCCATCTCTTCTCTCCCATGTATTGGTTAATTTATAAAACTTGTATCAGTAAATCATTACTACTTTCTAAAAATTCTTACAATCTTAAAATTCCCTCTAGTATTAAATAACTTGCAATGGGTTGATTAGCCATAAAAACTGATGTAATGAATAGGTGATAAATATGTATACACCTTGGTTCCCCCTCGCTGGAATGTAATTTGCTGGTGTCAGCCATAAATACAGACGAAGGTGAGGACGCAGAGAGATCCAGAAGTCTACAAGTCTTCCACCAGAGGTCTGTTGGTCTACCACTAGAGATCTACAGGTCTTCGACTAGAGATCTACGTCAATATATCTACCGCTATTAGTCTACGTCTATTGACTACGCCTACGTCTCAGGACACTGCATACGATGAGTACCGTCATTACGTCTACATACTAGATTGTTCTGCCCGGTTACACTTGCCCAAACCACTTAACTACCTCGAATGATATATATATATATATATATATATATATATATATATCCCTTTCTTGGACATATCAAAAACAAATCAATCGTCAATCGAACCTGATGATACTACCGGGAATATCAGTTTATTTTAAATATTTACTAGTTTCGCAAGCGACATTGAAATAATTTATTACTCAGTATGGTCATGTGAGAAAGTTGACTATGTTCAACAGTCACACGATAGAAGATGATTGTGTACATTGCAGATTTTGACATTTTATTTTTATTAAAAAGAATGATAAAAATAGAAATAATAAATAAGATAATATAAAAAATAAATATTAAAAAATAAATATAAAATAAATAAAAATGATAATCAATGAAAGAATAATAGATAATAATAAAATAATAATGAATTTTTGTTCTGAGGAGTTACACACACAAGTAGGGAACGAACATTGCATTGAGGGTATGCCTCGAAAGCACGGACTGTCCACATTGTTCTCATCTTTGAGTTCACGCCAAGGCTGACAAGAAGAAAAGAAAATAGAAGCCAGAAGTGATAACAAGAATGCCAGGATAAAAGGTGCGACAGAATAAACAGACGAACGGCTTAAGGAACAAAGAATTGCAAACAAAACCGCTATAGTGTTTACGTCAAGTTATTTGGAACAATATCATAAGGTATTAAGGCTCAACCGGGCTTGTAAGTAGGATGTTTACTTCGACTCTCGTCTATTGCTCATCTTGATTTAATCTCCATTCTCTCATTTTTCTATCTATCTATCTATCTATCTATCTATCTATCTATCTATCTATCTATCTATCTATCTATCTATCTTAGTCTGTTCATATCTATCTATCTATCTATCTATCTATCTATCTATCTATCTATCTATCATAGTCTGTTCATATCTATCTATTTGTCACAGCTCTCTACTTTCTCCTCTATCTCCCACTACACACACACACGCACAAACTCTCTCTCTCTCTCTCTCTCTCACACACACACACACACACACACACACACACACACACATATATATATATATATATATATATATATATATATATATATATATATATATATAGTTCTGAATTGTGATAGTTTTACGCCAAGGTTGTTGTTTTTCAGAGGTTATTACTGACGAAATGCACCTCAAATGCCAAATATCAAATCTTAAATTTAATAGTGTTAATGGATAGCAAAACAGGGATTGGGAATTATAGTAAAAAGATAAACTTTTCTAAAAGCTACAAATGAGAGGAAGTTGTGAAGAGCAGTGATCTCCCATTACCTGAAGCTCCGAGCAAAGACGACTACTGAACAAGTTGAAGCATCTAGAAGAATGTGACATGCTCTGTTTTCTTTTTCAAACGAAAAATATTTTGACCAGGATCAGAAAGTAAACCTCGTAAAAATGACGTTTGGTAATGCGTGGACCCTTATGATGTCAGCCATGTTATGCACATCAATTTTCCCGCTTCTGTGGTGGTTTTAGGTGTGATAAGTAGTGGGAAACACAAAATACCACGCCGCTTCTTTAAACAGTCTCTGGCTGGATGTTGCTGGCTAAACAGAGGTGCTGGAAACAGTTGCGAAACATTGGATAGGCATTCAATAGAAGGCTGTATTTATTTCAACAGAATATCACATCACATATACAATCATTCGCCAGATATAAATCTCCTTCGCTATTATATGTGGGATGTCGCTAAACGGAATATTAATACAATACAAAAGCCGTTATTATCCGATCATGTCCTACATTGAAGCAAACCTTGCGATTGAAAGTGGTTAGATTAAATAAACATATAATAAACATTTTAAATAAACATATGATAAACATTTAAATAAACATATAATAAACATTTTAAATAAACATATAATAAACATTTTAAATAAGCATATATTAAATATTTTAAATAAATATATAATAAACATTTTAAATAAGCATATAATAAACATTTTAAATAAACATATGATAAACATTTTAAATAAACATGATAAACATTGAAATAAACATATAATAAACATTTTAAATAAGCATATAATAAACATTCTAAATAAACATATAATAAACATTTTAAATATACATATGATAAACATTTTTAATAAACATATAATAAACATATTAAATAAAAATATAATAAACATTTTAAATATGAATATAATAAACATTCTAAATAAACATATAATAACCATTTTAAACAAGCATATAATAAACATTTTAAATAAACATATGATAAACATTTTAAATAAACATATAATAAAAATTTTAAATATGCATATAATAACAATTTTAAATAAACATATAAACATTTTTAATAAACATATAATAAACATTTTAAATAAGCATACAAAAACATTTTAAATAAACATATGATAAACATTTTAAATAAACATATTATAAACATTTTAAATAAGCATTTAATAAACGTTTTAAATAAACATATAATAAACATTTTAAATGAGCATAAAATAAACATTTTAAATAAACATATGATAAACATTTTAAATAAACATATGATAAGCATTTTAAATAAACATATAATAAACATTCTAAATAAACATATATTAAACATTTTAAGCATAATAATAAACATTTTAAATAAGCATATATTAAATATTTTAAATAAATATATAATAAACATTTTAAATAAGCATATAATAAACATTTTAAATAAACATATGATAAATATTTTAAATAAACATGATAAACATTGAAATAAACATATAATAAACATTTTAAATAAGCATATAATAAACATTCTAAATAAACATATAATAAACATTTTAAATATACATATGATAAACATTTTTAATAAACATATAATAAACATATTAAATAAAAATATAATAAACATTTTAAATATGAATATAATAAACATTCTAAATAAACATATAATAACCATTTTAAACAAGCATATAATAAACATTTTAAATAAACATATGATAAACATTTTAAATAAACATATAATAAAAATTTTAAATATGCATATAATAACAATTTTAAATAAACATATAAACATTTTTAATAAACATATAATAAACATTTTAAATAAGCATACAAAAACATTTTAAATAAACATATGATAAACATTTTAAATAAACATATTATAAACATTTTAAATAAGCATTTAATAAACGTTTTAAATAAACATATAATAAACATTTTAAATGAGCATAAAATAAACATTTTAAATAAACATATGATAAACATTTTAAATAAACATATGATAAGCATTTTAAATAAACATATAATAAACATTCTAAATAAACATATATTAAACATTTTAAGCATAAAATAAACATTTTAAATAAACATATGATAAACATTTTAAATAAACATATAATATATATTTTAAATAAACATATAATAAACATTTTAAATAAACTTATAATAAACATTTTAAAACAATTTTTGCATCTGTTAAATTTTTTATCAATAGATATTTTTCTTTTTGAGATATAGTTGTTTTTCTTACGGTCTTAAATGTGTCCTCAAATACCATACGCACGAATCAAATAAAACACTTTACTTAAATTGTTTTGAATTAACTTAAAAGAAAATCCATCTTATAAAGTTGAGAGATTTTCGACCATATTTACGTTTATTAACAATTATTTTAAGTTTAACCCTAACTCTAACCTTGCATCAACAATTATCAATTCGATTTTTTATTACTCTGTTTTGTTTATATTAATTGTGGTTTACGAGGTTTCAGCCATGCGAGATTTTGATCTAGTGGGATTTCAACATTCGGCATTATGGCGTTCCCTATTGATCTTTTCAGCATTATGGTCGACGTCGCACAATTTCTTTTACTATTTCATTTTCAAATTCTTTGTATACTCTGCATTAAAGTAGTTATAACCATGTAAATTTACAAAGTGAAATAGCAATTTCAAATTCTTAAACATCCCAATTTCTGTTTTCTATTTATGAATATGAACCATTTGGAAGTTTTATTGACCGTTCAAGAATGAACTGGCCATTTTATATACATCTACAGCGACATGTTTTCAAACAAGCCTACATTCGGACACACGCTCTAATCATTTAAGATTCCAGATGTTCTGTCAATTTTCAAGATACAAATCAAATGATTTATCGAATTTTAAACTCAACTAGATTTTCATTAACAAATAATAAGCTAATATTAAACATTAAAAAAAAGCCTAATAGAAAAGATAAGGCTAAATTTAAAATATCATATGAGTTAATGCTACACGAAAGAACACGTGTTAAGATGGTAATGTTAATATTAGCAGTTTACTTATAACGAAATATTCTGCATTCATTGACAAACTGTCAATGTTGCTGTTGATTGAAATATACAAAATATTCTGTGAGAACAATTTTTTCAGGAAAATAGGTTTCCAAAGACAACTTGTATTGCTTTTCTAGTATCATTGTGTTTCCTTCCTAACCTTTTGCTCGAAATAGACTGAAACTTCATCATGCTGATTATATCATTACGCTCTTCGGGTTACATGTGCTATTCATTTTAGTTGTTGCTGCTGTTTAATGTCCTCAAATTATGGGTTTCTGGTATTTCGTATAGGGTTAGTTATGGACTAGTATAGATGCTTAAGTAAAGAACTCCAGTGACTAAGAAAAAAGACACCATTTGAGTCAGTCTTCAAATTTTTTCTTACAGACGTCAGGGCGAGTATTCCAAGTAAGATCAATATTATAACTGCTACAAAAGCAATTTATATCAATGGCGACGAGGAATAAAGGTCATACGAGTTGCAACAGGAGTGACGATAAATCAAAACTCGCACTGAGTGATAACAAGTAAGAAAAATACTTGTTGCATAGGCGCAAGAAGAAGATAACAGTGACGGCAGTTTTTGGCACTCCAGAAATAACAACAAAAATTGATGGAAATAATTCAGGAAGAAGTTATTTTACTCCCGACGCTGTGGTAAATGCTATATCTGAATTAGCACACACTCCAGATAATGGAATTACCTTTGCTGCGTATTTTCAAAGGTACGAACATATTTTCAGAGAAGAATGTAGTGACTTGGAAGACGTGAGAAAAACGAGACTTTTTGAGAAAGTTAGCGCTCGTACTACTGAAAAAAAAGGAGAAAATGTGTTTTGAAGTAATAGTGAATATTCAAAAAGTATTTAGTGACAAAAGATCATTCTTCAATACTTGTTGAAAATGTATAAATCTGACGAAAAAAGAAGACGAGGATATTGTTACGCATACACGGATCGTTAACAAGGAATTTGAAAGATTCAGATTAAATGAACTGACTCCGGATATGTTTAAATGGTAAATTTTCATTCAAGGGTTGATGGCGAAGAAAGACGCCGAAATACAGGCGAGAATTCGAGCGAAACTTGAACAGAATAATACAATTACACCACAGGAAATATCTGACAAATGTCAGAGAATTGTAAATCTGAGACGCGATCCCAAATAAATTCAGCAAAAAGAATCTGCATACATACGAGCAAAAGAAAAATGTGCAAAATGAGAATTAATCCATGTTTCAGGTGTTGGAGAATACACCACGGAGACGACTTTCCCCTTAAGAATTCAAGAGTGGTAAATTAGGGGATATAATATCACACTATAAAATTAAACCAAAAAATAGTTCTCACAGAAAAAAAACTTCATACACAGCGTTGCCACAGAAAAAATAATCACAGAAAACAAAGAAAATGTGTGTATGTGAAAATAAAGAATGTGAATGTGAAAATGCTACTCGACATTGGTAGTGATATCACAATAATCAATGACGCCTCATGAAAAGAAATCGGAAAGACTTCGAAATTAAGAAAGACTTCAAAAGTGGCGCGTAGCGTTTCAAGTGAGAAATTAGTTTTTTTGGCGAAATTATTTGTATTATTTCATTCTATGACAAGAGTGTAAAAGCTACGGCTTATGTGTTAAAAAATTCTACGAACTTATTCGATACAGACGTGATGGAATTATTTGAGCTCAGGGATTTGCTTATAAACGTTTATTGCAAAAACGTATGTAGACAAGCATAAGTTGGGTCGGTGTTCAAAATTCAAAGTGAAATTTCAAGTAAAAAAGTTTTCTTAGCTGGAGACTAAGCAATTGATTAATCAATTTAACACATTCTTTCCACTTCATGTCATGTTTTTGCCATTGAAATTGTTCTGTAGATACCAAGAAAATCCGAGGAAGCCAAGTCAAGATAATACAATGGCTGTTTCTCAGTTCAACTCTTTAAACTTCTACAATGTCTGTTGGTCGCATTACTTCTTTGCAGTTATTGTTTCGCCAGCAGAAAGAAGTTCAAAGGGAATTATCCCTCTGCCATCTCATCAAACTGACAGCAATAAATTCATTGGGTGCACGCCCGCTTTAGCTATGGATTCTGTACATCCTCAAGCTTGTTTCCAGTTCCGTTTGTGTTGAATGTTATAAACGATCCATTTTTAATTACCTGTGACAACTTTGTCCAAGAACTTCTCTTTTTCGTAGCGTAATAGCAAAGAAATAGCCGGAGAATCGAGCTTGTTCTGTACGTCAGATAATGTGGCATCCACGTTTCGTGCTTGTAAACGAACCCAAGTCTCTTCAAATCGCGAATGGCAGTTGAGATATTGATTTTCAAACTCTTTGCAATATCTTTCGTCGAAATGTTTGGTATGTTCCCCATTATGGCAAGCAGAGCGTCTTCATCGACGTCAGAATATTGCCCAAAGTGTGAGCGACCGTTTGGGTTAAAATCACCCTAACGAAATTTGCCAGACACTTTTTGAACGTTCGAAGAGCTAGGACACGATTAAAATATGCCTTATGAATGTTTTTTTTTTTTTGTCTCAGTTTCGATTCTTACTCCTTTCTGAATATCATAGATATGGTGAAAATGCAACTTTTGGTTCTCCATTTTTAAGGCATTCATTTGGGGACAAAACGTCAATATTCAACAAAATCTAACATACAACTGAACGATGCAATGTTTCAATTTCGAACAAATCAGAAAACGGCACCAAAACAAACGCCATGGTCAAATTACGGTTATTTTATATGAACAGTGAAAATCTGGCATGAACTTTTGCAATGAACCGATAAGAATGTTTACAGGGAAACATTTTATAACTGTGTTATTATTTTAAGCCTCATCGCAATTAAATAAAGCAACAAATGAAATCATATATATATATATATATATATATATATATATATATATATATATATATATATATATATATATATATATATATATATATATAAACTTTTTAGATGTGCGTTGTGGAGAAGTGGATATAGACTCGGAATGAAATATCGGATAGCTGAGTTCGAATTCCAGTTGAATTCGTTGCATTCACTTACGCGTAAATCCCCTTGGGAAAGATATTAATCCATCACTTCTGCTTCAGCTGCGGGTTAAATAACAGGATAGATTGGGGTCTATAGCCTTAGCTGGCGACCAGTTTATTACAGAAAGTAATGGCAACGTACTGTGAGAAAATCTTTTACCCAGAAAATCTTCGCCCAAGCGTGTATCACGTATTCCAGTTAACTAGGTAACTGACTTTTATAAACATACCTTGTAATTTAGAAACAAGTAGAAATTAAGTGTCTAACTGTTGATACTTGATGCCAACACAATTTGTTTTTTGTCTTTTGTTTTTTTTTATTTAAAATAAAAATTTATTTGTTTTTTATATCAAAACTATTTTGAAACTACAATACTAAAATAATAATAATTTCTACTTGATAACATGAATAATTAGTAACTCAAGTCGGCTTAATTGCAAAAATATCTTCTCCATTTCAGCTAATTCAAAGAAAATTATGATTCTTTTCTGTTGAAAAATCAAATAAACCAGGAAAAACGTGTTTTTTCCCGAAAATGGAAAAAAAGTATTCATTATACATGAAAAAGAAAGAAATCAGCAAATTTAGCTGGGTTTGTTGTGCGTTTGTGTGTGCGGGTGTATGAGTGCTTCAGTATGTCTGCATATGGGTTTGTCTTTCATCTCGTGATATCACAGTTTACCTATGTGGCTGTTCATAAGATAAGGTGTTAAAACGCAGATTAGATAGATCTATCTATCTATCTATCTATCTATCTATCTATCTATCTATCTATCTATCTATCTATCTATCTATCTAGCTATTGTATCGCCGGTGGATAGGAAACACAGAGGAAGTGTGCTGCGGTATTATTCAGCACAATATCCGGTGCTAAATACACAGAACAGTGCAATAGTTACAATGTGAGACAATACAGAATTTAAAACGGAGGAGTTTAGATCGCAATAGGGGTCGAAGTAATCTGTCGAATGAAACTCAAATATTCCGCCTCGAATACTACTATTCTTTACTTAAATAGACCATTCCAGCCTGTTGGCCATATATAATTAAATATCCTACATTCAGATAACAGAAGATCTACCAAGAATGGTGAAATGTTGTAAAAACCTGGACAAAATTTTTTGTGGATGAACTAGCTAATCGCTAGTTCATCCACAAAAAAATTTTGTCCAGATTTTGTCCAAGCACTTTCTAGACATTTTCTCTTGGTCAATTATTTTCTACTTTAATTAGCGTAGCGTTTTTAGGTTAAAATTGTCACCAGTCTTGTTACGGTGGACAACCAATGTATGTTGTGTATTGTTTTTTAAAATGTCTCTTTAGTGCCCATATAATATTTTGTTTGAACGTCTTAAGTTTTCTCCAATATATTCTTTCTAGAAATCCTTACCGGTGATAGAGTAAATTTCTCTTTCAAGTTTTTGCTTGTTGTTTTAGATATAACTGTGACATATTTTACGTTAAGACGAATTCTTTTTGACTGTTGTTTCGATAGAGTCAGTGGGTAGAACGATATATTTTTACTTCGTTAGATATTTTCTTTCAAAACTGTTCTTAATATATACAAAATTATATATCGTTATCTCATATATATGTGTGTGTGTGCATGTGTGTGTGTGTGTGTGTGTGTGTGTGTGAGAGAGAGAGAGAGAGAGAGGGAGAGAGAGAGTATAAATTCCAGCCAATTTGTAGATCTCCCATGGTTACGTCATTATATATTCACCCAACTGGATATGAAAGATTTCTACCTATCAATCATTGAACATTTATTAGATAAGGTCCTCTTCCTATCAAAGAAACACTCTACAATTGCAAGAGCCCACCTGAAAATTATAAAGAGCTACCGAAAATAACTTCTATTTGACTTCCTAAACTACGCTTCCAGTATAATCAAATTCCATTCGCCATTACTAGAGGAATATCTGAGAACATGTCAAACAAAAAATCGTTCAGAAAAGCAAAAATGTGTTTTTCAACAAAACATGACGGAATAAAACAAAATTTGATTTAGTTATTTATGCATTTATTAACAAGCTATGTATTTATGGCGAAAAGGAAGGGAATTTGATAATTAACTCGACTTTTGACTAAACTTTATTTTAGCAAATACTGCAATTTGGACATGAAGATGCATTTAGTGTAAGGGTTATCAGCACTAAAATTAGAACGCTGAACAGAGTTCAACTACATGTCATGGTTGTTTATGTTTCCTTCGTACTAATTACCTTAATAAGTATACCATAGGCGAAACATGTGAAGTGAAAAGACTTTTAAAGGTAGAGGATCATCGCGAGTATTATGAATGGCACAAACAAAAAACGCAAAACTTTTAGTGCGGTGTGAAATTTGAAAGAAATTTGCGGTTATTAAATCACATAAAAGTCAATAATAATAAGCATAATAATAATAATAATTATAATAATAATAATAATAATAATAAAGGATAAAAAAATTTACAAAACAAGCTTGCACAAAAAATTAATTTGCGCGCCAAACACTTAGACAAGTTTTAATTACAATTATAATCCACAAAACTTTTACTTACTTCGATTCATTCGACTGTTGAGTCGAGAAGAATGTGAAATTCATGTGTCGTTTTGGTTAAGTTCACTTTTACAAACTGAGATTTAAAAATGATATAAACTTCATATTTTCAGAGTTTAAATTCAAACTTAATACGTCAAAATTTATGAAAACCTTTCACAAACAACTACAGAAATATAAACGAATATCAACATTTGTAGAATTTTCCCCTTTCTGCTATTATTTCCATTTCTTCTGTTACTTCTTTTTCTGTTTTTCAGCCTCTTTAGTTTTGTTTTTGTTCAATTCCAAGAACAGCCCAACCTCTTTCTTGTGAATTCTGGAACTCTTCTACTTTCTTTGTTTTCTCTTCTTCATATAAATTCAACTATTGGTAACTGTCAACAGAACGACTTTTACCTAGAAAAAAAAAACAAATCCCTTCTTCTTCTTCTTGTCCGTTCACCTCCCAGCATCTACAAACAAATTTTGCCTGTGAAAACAAAATTCCTTATGCCTGTCTGACCATCCAGACTTATTAAATAGCCACAAATCCAATCAAACATTTAATGCTATAAAAGTCGTAACTTACTTTCCCCATTGGTTAAAAAATTACAAAATACATATCTTTAAATCAGGCCTATTTGTAAACAAATGAAGAAAGACTTGTACCTATGCTTCATTGATTACGCGAAAGCATTCGACAAAATACGACACAAAGAATTGATGGAAATGCTAGGCAACCTCGACATTTTCGGCAAAGACATAAGAATAATCAAGAATCTCTACTGGCAGCAAACGGCCTGCATACGGACAGGTAACGACCTCAGTAGATACACAAAGATAGAAAAAGGCGTAAGACAAGGATGTGTCTTTTCACCGGATTTGTTCAACCTATACAGCGAGAATATTTTGAGGACCCTAGATGACACACCAGGATTTGTTATTGGAGGCCACAACCTGAACAACATAAGATACGCGGACGATACAGTACTGATTGCGGACACGGAAAGGAAACTGCAAGATCTCATACAGAAAGTAGCAGTGGAGAGTGACAAGAAGGGACTACAAATAAACTTTAAGAAAACGGAGTGCATGGTCATCAGCAAAAGATACAACCCAAAATGCCAAATACAGGTGGGGGATAACAGAATCAAACAAGTCCAAGAATTTAAGTACCTAGGAGGTGTTCTAACAGGAGATGGAAAGTGCGACACGGAGATCCGAAGGCGAATTGGCATGGTAAAGGACGCGTTCCAGAAGATGAGCAAAATACTAACACACAGGAAGATCTCAATAGAAACGAAGAAAAGAGTGCTAGACTGCTACGTGATGTCAGTTCTTCAATACGGCTGTGAATGCTGGACAATATAATCGAAAATGAGGACAAAACTGGAAGCGGCCATAATGTGGTTCTACAGAAGGATGCTACGGATATCGTGGACTGAGCATAAAAGCAACGACGAAGTGTTAGAAAGAATGGCAACAAAAAGGAAATTGATGCTGAGCATCAGGAAGAGACAACTGAAGTTCCTGGGACATGCAATGAGGAAGGAGAGCCTGGAGAACCTGATACTGACTGGACAGATAGAAGGAAGGAGAGACAGAGGAAGGCAGCGGATAACATATTTGCAGGGCCTGATCAGGTGGATGACGGAACGGGGGTTGCCAGGAGCAACAGGAGCAAACATACTAAGAGCCACAAGGGTTAGGGAGACGTGGAGATCCATGATCGCCTACGTCCTGAAGGGACAGGGCACATAGAAGAAGAAGAAGTCTTGAGTCTCTTTTTTTTACAAATTTGATAACCAAATCAAATATATATATATAATTTTTTTGAATTACTTTAATCCGAAACGGAAAAGTAGGAAGGTAAATTCCAAGAACCTGATCCTAATTTATATATATATATATATATATATATATATATATATATATATATAGCTTTTTAATGAACTGTAGACATCATTTTGCAGGTTCTTTAGCACCATCAATTTATCCCTCACATAAACAAAGCTTAACTCGTCACATTTTATTCAACATCAACTTTCATTTTAGCATCATTTTAATTTAAAGAATACGTGTAGTTCTTTTAATAAGATATTCTTAAATACTTCCTAAAAATATAATAAACAAATCTTGTCTATTGTATTTTTTATTTACCCTTTAACTTTTTTTATACAATTTTACATTTCTTTTTTATTACATAATTTTTATAGAACAAAGAAGTTTTAGAAAAAAATGGGAACAAAAAGCAGAGAATCAGAAATAAAGACGCCATGAGGAAAGACGCCATGAGGAAAGACGCCATGAGGAAAGACGCCATGAGGAAAGACGCCACGAGGAAAGAGGCGGGCTATACTGCTCGTTATTAATAGTGATATTTGGTGCGGAAAGAAAGAAATAATGAGTAATAAACGAAAAAAAAAATCACCAAAATTTTCTGAAAAAAAAAATTTCCACAAATAATAACATTTTTTGGGGAATAAGTTCGTAAATTTCATTAAAATCTGACAGTTATCTGATTTTTGCAAGAATTTTAGATAAAAATGATAAATGATAAAAGAAAATTTCCATTTTTATAGTCAACACAAAACAGCCAACTTTTCTCTATAATAATCTAGGCGAAGTAACACCTTTACACCAAAGAGATAAGAGAAGCGACTGCAAATCAAAAGACTCACTGACAACAACAATTACATAACATCTTCTTTAAGCCAACATTAGCTGCAATGAAAATTATTTTCCCTTTATCAGACATTTCTACAAACATTTCAGATAATAAAACCGTTTATTATAAAAGATACATTAACAAAAATTGTTATGCATACAAACTCATTTTTACAAAAATGTACATAAAATACATAAAAAGGTACATAAAAAGTATGTACATAACAATATACATAAAGTACATAAAAATGTACGTAAAAAAGATTTGCGTTGTGGTGCATTGGATATCGGCTCGGAACGAGAAATCGGGGAGCTGAGGTCGAATTCCAGTTGAATTCCTTGATTCACTGACGCGCAAATACCCTTGGGAAGGGTATTAATCCGTCTCTTCCTTCCCGTTATGGGTTAAATAATAAGACAGCTTGGGTTCTATAGCCTTGGTTGGCAACCAGTCTACTGCAGAAAGCAATGGCAATCTACTACCCAGTCAGTCATGTCTCTTTCGAGACATGATCGCCCAAGCGTGTATCACGTATGGCACTTAACTGACTGATTGACATAAAATGCAATTTTATACTTTACTACATTTAATAGGTTACTACTATATTGTCGTGATTTACGATAAATTACCAACGCCATTATATAATCATTTACGGTAAGTATAAATCTTCTACTATCAAATATCACAGTCTTCATTGAAGATAAACCTCATAATTCATCATCCTAAAATTAAAAATAAAACAACTGACCTATCTTTCGTTTGATATTTAATTTGATCTTAAACAACAATGTATTAGGAAAAACTGGCTCGTTTTTGATGCCTCGTTGAGTGATCGGTTTGAACGAAGAAACCTGGAGTCTTTAACAAAACACAATCACAAAAGCCAGAGAAAATAGGGTGGTTAAGAAAAGAATTAAATTGATTAAAATAAAAAAAAGCAGAAAGAGAAAAATTAAAAATACAAGCTTCTTAAATAGAGAACAGCATCATGACTTGTTCACTCGGATTGTTGTCTCTGTCGTCTGCGTGTCTCCAGTTTGACATTGTGAGGAATGTTGGTGTCGTTTGACTTTATTGTCACCCAATACGGACAACTCATTTATTTCGTTCACTGTGGCTATGAATGAATGAGAAAAACATAAATACATATCCTTTTTATTTTTATCTTTAGAGGTGTAAGTTCATTTAAGAAAAACTGTGAAGAAAATAAGGATACTTGTGCAAACGACGAATGAATTTTATGCGATTGAAACTTGATAGTGACCGAAGGCATAAAGATTACATGAGGGAAACAAAAACTGCAAATTCGAGTTCAAATTTCGGTTGAAGTAGCTAATGTTCATATCAAACTCTGGGGAAAGTCACAAATTCACTTCTCCCTCTGTTGGCCTGATATCTGGACAAAATATTCAATCACCGGCATAGCTTGAGAGTTGAACGAGGGTGGGTTAAAAAAGAATGAATACGAAAGCAAACCGTTCTCTCATCAATATCGTACCTGCAAAAACTGTTACTTTCATAGTCAACCTTGACAGAGTCCAATAATAAAATTAGTCCGTATCTTTCTAATTTTCATCGCTTGCTCACATTTACATATTTAAAGTTACATATATTGTAGGCGGGGCCCAGTTGGAAATATTTTCAGGTATTCCAAACTGGTGTTCCTGGGTATTGTATCGCAATTTCCAAGTCGCCTTTTTTGCCTCAACTTTGAAACTTAAAGTAAAATGCCCTTTCGACGCTAATCTTGCTTCTGAATAGATATGCAGCTCTTGTAGCTCTACAATCTTTATCTTTTTGTTATCGCTCCATAAATTTCATGCATGACCAGTTACGATTAAGCAAATGACAAGCAATTATTATTATTATTATTATTATTATTATTGTGTCATTTTTCATCATATTTCGATTTCTGCTTTGGTCTCACTACCAACCAAGTCTGCGGGGAGACCTAAGGCAGGTAGTGGCGTGTTGTTATGGCTCCATTTCATGTTTTTCTATCTTCCCTATCATCCCCAGCATTACATAGATAAAGTTTTCCTTAGTGTGTGGGCTGTACTTAATAAGACAATTTTTTGTATATCTCTTAAGCTGGGGTTTCCAGGGATTCTTTCAATATGTTGTTTTGTTCCATTTTTTATCATTCCAAGTGCACCTACTATCACTGGCACAACTCTTGTTTTCAATTTCCACATTTTTTCTATTTCAATTTCCAGGTCTTTATATTTTGACAGTTTTTCAAATTCCTTGATTGCTATGTTACAATCCGCTGGACAAGCCATATCAATTAATAGACAAGTTTTCTCCTTCTGGTTTTTATTATTATTATTATTATTATTATTTCTTGGGCTGTTGACAGATATAATATCGTAATGTAGATTTTACATGCATTACCGATGAAGTTATTTTCACTCAAATAAAAACAATTTCGATTTGGCACCGACTTTATTTTCTATCCTTTAAACACATTTTATACTGGAACAGATTCAGTGTACAGGCATAGAGAACATCTTCTTCTTCTTCTTTTCCTGTGAATGTTAAATTTTGTCAAGCCCTCTTTCCTTAATATATACCCAGTAAAATTCAATTGTATTTTTCTGATTCTAAGTATGTTCTTTTTGTTTCTATTTTCTCTAAAACTTCGTCGTTTCTCGCACATTCAGTCCATGGCATTCTCAGCATCCTTCTGTAGAACCATATTACTGTTGCTCCACGTTTCTTATTCATCTGTGATGAGATTGTTCAGCATTAACTGCCACATAGAAGAACCGATATTACATAGCAGCTCGGTACTCTTTTCTTTGTTTATAACGATATTTTCCTGTTTCTTAATGCTTTGCTTAATTTTGGAAGGCATTTTTTTGCTATTCCAATGCGATTTCAGATTTTGGTGTCGCATTTTCCGTCTTCTGTTAAAACATTTAAAACATTTAAATGGTCATATTCACTTTATATTACTATCTCCCATCCATAGTTCGCATCTTATGTTGTTCGTTTTGCTGACAGCCATACATTCTATCTTCTTACAATGGATTGTTAGCCTTTTCTTCTTGCTTTTCTTTACTAACTTCTGTGAGAGCGTTTTTAACCCTCTAGGGCCATTCGTATCATAAAGTGGGGGATCAGTTCTATATTGTTATGAAGTAATAAACAGATCCCCCACTAATTACTACTTAACCCTCTAGGGCCATTCGTATCATATTTGATACAGTATTTCCCTATAAGGAAACATTTGGTATTTCCCTATAAGAAAACATTTGGTATTCATTGACTGAGCAGTCAGTACTGCTTTCATTTGAAATTTATAAAATATTTCTCTTAAAAAATTTTTCAGGAAAATATTTCTTTCAAGGCTTGTTTTCATACTGTATCAAATATGATACGAATGGCCCTAGAGGGTTAATTTACTTTCTGTGTCTCCCATTCTGTGTCATCTACGTATTTTATATTAAGATTGTAGCCGCCATTAATAAGTCCTGGTAGGACTTCTCATTCTCTTAGAATCACCTTATTGTAGTGGTTGAATAAATCCGGTGAGAAGACACATCCTTGTTTTACGCCACTTCCTATTTTTGTGCATTTACTGAATTCATTTACTCTCCGTTGTTCCAGCGTCTTTAACGAAACCTTATCTTTCTCGTCATATTTGTTTGCATTTTTTCTTTTTAATTAATAAAAAAAAAGTGTCACCTTCATCGAATATTGGAACTTCCAAAGTAAGGTAAAATGAAAGCAGCCGTTTTTTATCTAGAAATTCTACGAAGCAACAATTCAGTATAGATTGTTGCTTCTACTACTTTAATACAAAAAAAAAATATTGTAATTTTTGTACTTCCAATTCTCCACTTCCGCTCATTTACAAGAACAGTGAGTAAATCGTTGCACTCGGTGTTCTTTCACAAGGAGGAGAAATTTTCACTTCACGCGCATACAAACATACATTCGTACATACGTGTTAAATTTACCTTAGTAGCTAAATTCTGTGTGTGTTGATACAGGATTTTTTTTAATTCTATAGGTTGAACACAAAAAATTTTCAGGGACATTAACAGTGACACTCTCACGCAAGTAGATCATTGTCAGCTTGATGACCTCTGATGGAATGTGATCGCCGAATGACACTCCGCTTTTTCCAGTGGCTTTTGTACTTTACATGTTCCTACAGAAAGTTAGCTTTGTTTTTGATAACAGGAATGAACCACATGAAAGGTAGACATTTTTTCTTTTTACTTAGCGTTAAATGAAATATGTTTCCGCAAATATCCAGCGTAACACCTGATTTGGTTTAAACGCATTTTATGTCAGTTTAGACCCGACTTTTCATCATAATATGCTAAAAAAAAAAATAAAAAAAATAAAATAAAATAAAATAAAAAATAAAAAATAACGTTCTGTTTGCGAAATTTGTTGATGCTAAATACTAACCTGCAGAATGATCTCGCATTTCTTTGGAGGTTACAACATGATATTTCTAGGAATAAAAAAAAAAGCTTCTCCTAAATAGGTTCAAATGCGTGGAATATTTACGTATGTGTTTTTTTTTTTTTTTTTTTTAATATTTCCTCATTATTTAACATGTTCAACCACGCCATAAACAAATTATTCATATTAATGAAATGAAGAAAATACCAATTCTTTTAGAGGATTGGAAACTATTTGAATAGTCAAAAGATGAAACGTAACCAGAACTAAAACAAAATAGTCAGTTAAATGCCATACGTAATACACGCTTGGGCGATCATGTCTCGGAAGAGACATGACTGACTGGGCAGAAGATTAGCCTGCAGTACGTTGCCATTGCTTTCTGCGGTAGACTGGTTGCCAGCCAAGGCTAAAGAACCCAATTTGTTCTGTTATTTAACCCATAACTGGAAAGAAGAGACAGATTAATAACCTTCCCAAGGGTATTTGCGCGTAAGTGAATGCAATGAATTCAATTGGAATTCGAACTCGGCTCCCCGATTTGTCGTTCCGAGCCGATATCCACTGCATCACAACGCACATCCCCCAAATAACAATGACGAAAATAACAGAGACGATATGAGATACAGTTCTATATATCAAATTAATAGTGGGTAAATAAACGACAAAACAGAAAACATCCCAATGCAATTGAAAATAATTTACCTAAATTAATAATAAATTTGTTACAACTACTTAGCAAACAATACCCAACCAATTTAATGAATACAAAACGAAATAATAGCAATTAAAAAACATGAAACACCTGAAATGTAAACGTTAAGGTGTTGCAGTGCGATATATGCATCACTTAATCTTCCTAATCCAGCTTTCTACAGCTTTCATTTTTGGTTTTATCGCTATTATCTAAATCTATCTAAACTTATTTATAAATGGAACTCTGTGTGTGTGTGTGTGTGTGTGTGTGTGTGTGTGTGTGTGTGTGTGTGTGTGTCGGTTACCTATAGACTCCGAAACGGCTGAACCGATTTTCTTGAAAATTTACACAGTTGTACTATAAACGTCTGCGAGTGTTCTTAGCTAGGTTTTGTGTCGAGGTACCCCTGATAAATATCGAACATCGATAATCGAAAAAATCGGGTTATAGAAGAAGTGGTCCGATTTTAATCAAATTCTATACACTCATAGACAAAGACATAAGAAACGATATTCAGAAGTTTCAATGTTGCAGTTCTTACAATAGTGCAGAAAATGTGATATCGATACCAGGAAATCAAAATTTGACTTTCATCCATTTATTTTTCTTTCAGTCTACGGTTTCGCTTTAACTGGAAACAACTATTGCTTTTTAGTCTTTCGTGCCGACGTCCAAAGAGTCTGAGCTCCAGGACCATGGGTTAGTTTTAAAGCTTTCATTACACCCGAGCAACACCGGGATATACTGCTAGTTTTTAGGCTATAGAACCCAATCTGTCCTATTATTTAACCCATAACTGGAGGGAAGAGACGGATTAATACCTTTCGCAAGAGTATTTGTGCGTAAGTGAATGCAAGGAATACGACTGCGATTCGAACTCGGCTTCCCGATTTCTCGTTCCGAGCCGATATCCACTGCACCACAACGCACATTCAGTTCTGCTAGTTTAGTTATAGTTTCGGAGAGAGACGACATAAACTGGCGAGATCATTAGTTTAAACGAGGTTTACAAACAAACTCACGATTTCGATGAATTGAGACATCGAGTTCGGCTAACACGATGTCTCAATTCATCGAAATCGTGAGTTTGTTTGTAAACCTCGTTTAAACTAATGATCTCGCCAGTTTATGTCGTCTATCTCCGAAACTATAACTAACATCTGCATAGTTGCAATATAAAGCCATCTGGGTACATGGTTGACGTGATTCTTCCAATATTTTTCAACTCTTAAGAGAAGAGCAGTATTTAAGAAAAGAAAAAAGAAAAGAAAAAAATCAATGTTTGACAATATTTCGAGGGTTTGTCGGGCTTCTTCAGATCATATTTTTTAAAAAATATGTTCAAATATAAAAATATGTAAATTTACAAAAAATTATAAGCCTTAAAGTGGAGTACTGTTACCGTATATGGGTACGAGCTGCCTAGTTTTCACTTGATAAAGTTCAAAAGAGTCTCCGTGTCCTTGTGGGTGACAAACTATTTTCTACCCTATAACCCTTTTTTCACAGACGATCGCTATTTCCATGGAAAGTGCTCAGACGAACTACATTCCTTAGCTATATCAGTTCTAACCTTCACGGTTAAGATCCGACATTCCACGCACATTGTAACAGACCCCCTCACAGACCCCCTCACAGACCCCCTCACATTCCTTTCGTGTTTCGTTGGGAGTCGGTCCCACGATCCGTTGCTTTCTGTAGTTGATTTCCAAGAGGATGTTTTCTCGATCACTATAATCTTAACCTGTTCAAATCTCCCCCACATATACGCATAAACTGTAACTCCGTAACCCTCTATCTCGAGCGACTCTCAGGTTTGTTCGTCAGTTGTCTGACCTAAACCAGTTAGACCTGTCCTCTAGAAAGCTGTATGGCTGGCCTGTCTATTAGGGCTGCTAGCTAATCTCCGTTGTAGACGCCTGCTCAGGCACATTCGTGTTTGTTCAACACCCACAGAACCCACATTTGGTTTATATTGCAACTATGTTAAGCGGACCTGAGTTACAGTTTCTGGGAGAGAGTGCGTAATCTAGAGGGAATACAAGTCTGAACAAGGCAAGGACACTCAAATCTGTGGTCACGATGACTTGTGACTAGCAGAACCATCGACACCTCCCAAAGAGTCTAGTCTGTTCAATTTCATTCACTTTCATTCAACCTGGGGTACTGTTTGTCAAAGGCGCCGCACGCTGGGATCGCCTTCTCCACCGAATAACATCAAGAAATCACCTTCCTGACAAGTCGACCATTACGTTCTAACTATTCGGTCACGCACCAAACCCTAGAAGCTGACGCAGTCTACAATCCTGTTTATGAGCAAGAAAAGTAGAAAGGGGACATTATGGATGGGTGTCGAGCTTCTTTTTTTTTTAGTTTGGGGGATGAGGCAACAAAGTTGAGTTTGAAAATACTTGTAGATATTTGGTCAGTCAGTTAAGTGCCATATGTGATACACGCTTGGACGATCATGTCCCGAAAGAGACATGACTGAGATGGGCAGAAGATTATCCCGCAGTAGGTTGCCATTGCTTTCTGGGGTAGACTGGTTGCCGACCAAGGCTATGGAACCCAATCTGTCCTGTTATTTAACCCATAACTGGAAGGAAGAGACGGATTAATACCTTTCCCAAGGGTATTTGCGCGTAAGTGAATGCAATGAATTCGGCTCCCCGATTTCTCGTTCCGAACCGATATCCAATGCACCACATTGGTAAGTCTCTCAATTGGAGACTATCTCGGAAGACTGGATTACTCGACTTGTAATTATTCCTAACCCTAACCCGATCTTAAAGGTTATGCGCTGCTTTTTAACAAAATCTGTCACTATATCGCGCACCTTTGACTGGTATTTTCTTATCGGACTGGGTGCTATAATGGGTACACGGGTTTTGGTATAATTTCACCGTAGCGTCAATTTTTTTGGGGCGTGCTTCTCTCTCCCTCATCTAATAATCAAAGATAGATAATCCATAGTTGAGACTATGAAATAAACTTTGAAGTAAGTAAAGGTATATAAAAACTGTTAATACTTTCTTATACACCCGAATATAATAATAAGAATAATGCAATGGAGCAATAATCTATATATGTGTACAAGTCTGGACGCTTATACTTAGAATTAGAAAGAATCATTTGCAATTTTCTGGTCACATAATGAGGAAAGAGGGCTTGGAAAATTTGACGCTCACAGGACGTATTGAAAGGATGAAGGAGAGGAAAAGGTGGCGAGTAATCTACTTAACAATCTTGTGTAAATGAATAGCAGTGGAAGTAATGGTGAAAAGACGAAATTTACTACGTGCTGCAAAGGACTGGAAGAAGTGAATAGCCATAATTACCAACGTTCTGAAGAGATACGGCACATAAAAGTAAAAGAATCCTCAGTTTGTTTTAAATTATAATTTTAATTGTCTTGGGTATGACGGTAAACTATATCCAGCAGCAAGACCTCTGATCGGGAGGGTTTGAGGAGCGTAGAACCACCACTTAATTGCTGTTGTTCTTAGGTCAGCGTGGTAGCACCTGTTAGGGTCCCCGCTATAGGCAAATGATAAACCTCGAACAGAAGCCAAAAAATAGGAAGTATAGATTTTAAAAAATAAAAATATAAGAATTTCCAGCAACAGATTTTTTGTAAATAGACAATTTACTCCCACCACCTACAAAAAATTAAATTTCTGTATCAAATAACCAATCTTTAATGACCCGTTAAACAAACAAAACAAAAAAAAAACATTCTGCTGATTCCTTTGTTCTTTAGTTAGCATGTACATTAAATCCTGTCAGTATCTCATAAAAATCGTTTTGATCGTGAAAAAACACAGAAAAGACACATAAGAGACGCTGTATGGTTTCAATGAAAGAAAGAACGAACGAAAGAAAGAAAAATGAATGGCAGGTTAGAACAGACGATAACGTTCTCATGCGTTAAACGTCTGCTTCAAGGAAATGGAAAATACTATTATCAATTTAATAAATTATGTTCAATATATATTATTCAGAGATAAAAGTTTTGTAATTATCTATTTTCCTTACTGGTTCGTCATAAAAAATATATTTTTTAATATTCCAGAGGAGAATTCTCAACAGAAAAAATCAGATTGTAGGTCAATATTATGACAGAAAAGGACAATGCCAAACACCATTTTCTTTTCTTTTCTTTTTTTTTCTTTTTTTTTCAATGAACAGTTTACTCCGTAAGAAATACGAAGAATCAAGAGTGGAATCAACAAAATATACATTCATTTTTTTCTAATTTGAATTACAAATATTTCACTGAAAAGCCACTTCCTGACAATCTTCTTAAGCAACGTGTCTATGGTTTTCAGATAAAAAAAAAATCTTGCGCAAGTTTAAACGTGTTTCTTCGAGAGAAATACACAAACGTTTTGTCTACTCACGCCATTCAATAATAGACATTCCGCGAACTAGTGATAATTTAACCGCAGGGTTTGTCGACTAATGAGAGACAAAAATGAATATGCATGCATCGAGCAGATCTCAGCACACATTTTTAGCATTCCACTCTTAACATGGCCGCTTCTTGCTCTTGTGCGCATGCCTAAAGAATATTATTGTTGATTTGACCAATGTGTTTAGTGCTTTTTAATTTAATTTGCCTGAGGCTGTTTTCATTTCAGCTCGCAATCCACAGTGAGAAACCAGAATAAAGAATTAGCATTCGATATACTCCAAACATATTTATACTCATATGTACCCAATACAAGGCCCAAGAGCCACTCAATGTATATTATTATCGAATTAACAGTGTGATATAAACATGTGGGGGAAATAGAAAATATAAACCACTGACTCTAGAATTGAAGAGGTTAAAACTCTCGTGTTTGAGGAAGCATCCTCAAGGGAGTGCATGTTCCAGTAGTGATTGTTAGGGAAAAGTTGTTTGAGTGAAACATCTATCTGACCAATGAAATAGGTAGGGAATAAGGGAGATCTAACCCTGTGCACCTTGCAAGGAAGGTCTTCGCTGTAAAGGTCTAAAATGGTCTCACTAAAAAATAAAGCTCGCGTGAGCATTTTCCATGTTGTTAAATGATGGTTTGTTAATTTTAACACCCTAAGAACGCCATTAATCATCTTAGTGACCCTCTCTGCCTTCCATAACTGATGTTAACCTCTAAGAAAGTGACTCGTTGCGTCTTCTCGGGCTAACGTTCTGAGTTGGCATGAAGTGCAAAGACTATATTGAATCCATTGCTAGGTCAGCTGTTAAGAAAGTTTGTTTTCTGTGTCTTGTGAAATCATTTTTGTATGTATCACGTATGGCACTTGACTGATTATAACAGGCTATAAACAAAGTCTTTCTTGAGTATAAAGCTTCGTTGACTGAACTGGTCAAAACATACACAAAGGGTTTATTTTCAAATCTGAAACCACTGCTCATCGTTATAATCCCCATACAAGGCGTTAAAGTCACTAAGACACAAGGAGGTTATAGTATGTAGAAGAATTAGTAACAAAAACCTTTATAATTAGCGCGAAGAGAAGAGTAATCAGGAGGACAGTAGATAGGAATTGACTTTGCATTCAAATTTTTGATAATTTAAAGTTGCCTGGAAAGCGTAATGCTGGCTTGTTTTGCTCGGTTTAATAATCATTTTGTTAGATTGGTCGGATTTATTTATGTCCATCCGTATTGATTTATTGCAGCTCGTTGGTGGTATGACAGAATTTAATTTTGTTTATATATATATATATATATATATATATATATATATATATATATATATTGCCAGCAGTATAGCCCGGCGTTGCTCGGGTGTAATGAAAACTTTAAAACTAATTCATGGTCCTGGAGCTCAGACTCAGCCTAAAGAATATTTGTGTGAAGTTTGGTGAGAATCGGATAAAAATTGTGGATTTGTATGAAGGACATACAGACAGATAAACACACACACACACACACACACACACACACACACACACACACACACACACACACACACACACACATATCTTGCCTTATATATATATATATATATAATAGATTTCCTGCACTATTGTAAGAACTGCAACCTTGAAACTTCTGAATATCGTTTCTTATGTCTTTGTCTATGAGTGTATCAAATATGATTCAAATCGGACCACGCCTTCCCGATTTTTTCGATTATCGATTTTCGATATTTATCGTGGGTACCTCGACACAAACCCTAGCTAAGAACACTCGCAGACGCTTATAGTACAACTGTGTAAATTTTCAAGAAAATCGGTTCAGCCGTTTCGGAGTCTATAGATAACGGACACACACGCACACAGACACATACACACACACACACACACAGACAAAGTTCCATTTATAAATAAGTTTAGATATATTATATATTAGCCGTTAACGTTTTGTTTAAAGTGTAGATTTTATGTCGTTATGATTATTGATAATATTACTTATCTTTTGAATAATACATTCAGTCAGTCAGTTAAATGCCATACGCGATACACGCTTGGGCGATCATGTCTCTTTCAAACATGACTGACTGTGCAGAAGATTTTTCCGCTGGAGGTTGCCATTACTTTTTGCGGTAGTCTGCGAACAGCAAGAATTAGTTAAGATGAATTCACAAGTCTCCGCGCCAACTAATGGACAAGGGAAGTAACTCAATTGTGTATTTTGAGTTATTTTCCTTTATAGGAAGAGTAAGTTAGCATCCCTCTGATAGTAATTGTACTATTTTGTTGCTTTTGAGAGATTGAAAATTAGAAATTAAAAAGGTTCCTGTAATTTTATGTAAATATTTATAAAAATAAATCTAGCTGCCATATCCTGAAGAAATAGTAAAATAAATTAAATTTAAACAAATAAATAGTTTTATAGAAAAATTTAAAGGAAAATATAAAATAAACGGCGATAAAACTGAGATCCATCGAAGCACGTTGAATTTTCTAGTATATATAGATTCAGTTTGTTGCTACCAGGTCAGGCGGATGACCTAATAAAATAAACAGTGTTTCTTTTTATCATCTTTCGATAGGTATACTTAACTGAAAATAAGACATAAAACAAACGCTTCTTTCTTTGCCTAAGCGGGGGACCTGACAGAAGCCATTACTTCTGTGAAGGCCTTTGAGGCAAAGACATTGAATAAAGTTCTTCAGATATGTGGTTTTAATTTCAAATGTTAATTGTAATGAATGTCGGGTTGTGATATTTTACACCCGTTTTACTTTGATTAAATTTAATATTTACTAAACTTTGTTCTGTATAAGGTCACCAGTATCTGTCACCCAATGAAGATAGAACTCGCTCCTCAGTAGTAATAGTTAAACAGATCAGCTCGTTAGCCATTACTCGACGTCAAGGCAGCTTTTGCTTTCTATTAAGATTGAACTAAATCAAACGTATCAGAAACCGGGTTGTATAACGTTTCAAATCGTTCAATTTTCATTTCACTTAGATAAAATTGAAGACATACCCACAAAGTCAGTCAGTCAGTTAAGTGCCATACGTGAAACACGCTTGTGTGATCATGTCTCGAAAGAGACATGACTGACTGGGCAGAAGATTATCCCGAAGGATTTGCCATTGCTTTCTGCAGTAGACTGGTTGCCAGCCAAGGCTATAGAACCCAATCTGTCCTGTTATTTAATCCATAACTGGAGAGAAGATACGGATTAATACCTTTCCCAAGGGTATTTGCGCGTAAGTGAATGCAATGAATTCAACTGGAATTCGAACTCGGCTCCCCGATTTCTCGTTCCGAACCGGTATCCACTGCACCACAACGCACATTCAAGTTCAGTTTTCATTTCACTTAGATAAAATTGAAGACATACCCACAAAGTAACACCCTTGATTAAATGAAAAAAAAAATACGTAGGTCCGTATATAGTTATTTTTCTTGTTATGAAACAAATATTTTTTCAACATAATCTCTTTCCTTATAGATTTAATTCAGTGTTAAATATTAATCACAGATCAAACATTATTTAGTGAACATTTCATATCAAAATGCATCGAGAGTTAGGCTACAGACTTATTAATGCATTCTAATATGTAAATAAATAACCGAGTGTTTGAAAATGTTATATTCTAGACAGCCAGAGTTTTCCGTTTATGTCTACCGCTGTAAAATATTGTTACAAGGTATGTTCTTATGTGCATAGGTAGTAGAAAGTGACCCCATTCCATAGTCTTTGTCGCAGATGTTATTTAATCTCAAAACATCAAAAAGTTTATAAATCATTTCAAAGTAAATTTATACAGTTATTAGCAACCATTTTAATAATAGAGGGAAACAAAATGTTGCGTAATTTTCTTAATACCCCAGTATTTAGTACTTTTCTAGCATGGAATCTACAGTAGAAAATACTGGAGGTTTGAATGGAATTTAATGTCAATAAGCAACCTTTGTTCTAAGAGGAGTTGATTCGGGGTGACCCAATATGTACTAGGCTCACCCTAAGAAATACTAAAATATATCTGATATTCAGAGCCACAACAGAACATAAGAGGATCTCAATTGCATCAGAAGGTCTACCTGGAAGGTGACTGGTGCCTCAAAAAATGTCGGTGGTTGCTATCGATATGTAAATAGATGGGCGACTTAACCGAGCCTAGAATGTGCACGCGCCTGATAACCGGATGACAGGGAGTTATATAAGCGCCCCACCCGATAAGGAAAAGCTAGAGTCTCTCACATCCTCATGAGGAGATCAATATTTAAAAAAAGGCCCCCAAAACATACTCTCATTAATTGACAAAGTATCGAAGTAGATAAACAATACTTTTGCGTATGAAAGATTAAATCTCGTATTTTCATTAGGTTTTACAATGATAATGTAACACTTTTACAATGTAACACTTTTACAATGTAACACTTTTACAATGATAATGTAACACTTTTTATAAACTTGTAAAACTTTCGATATATGAATGTAAGGACTACCGGCAGGAAGTGGTTCTATTGAAATGTCAATGGTTCTGTTGTGAAGTCAAATTCTTCATGGATGTTTTCTCCCACATTTCTAAGAAGTGAGAAAGTTCATTCCCCAATTGTATATCTCCTCGTCGACAAGAAAGATGAAAAGAGACATTGCTTACGAAAACTACTACTTGATATATCGTTCAATTATTGCAGACAGTGTAGTACGTCATATTATTACTCTTGAAATAGAAATAATGTGTTTCTAAACTTAAAAGTAATCATTCAATTTTCTGCAGATTCAGCCGAATTTATAGATAGATTTATTTTTTTCATGATATGTTTTTTTTATGAAGCATTGTCAGGTTATTTAAAGCCAGAAAACATTTTTAGATTGTAAGAATGTTTTAGAGATAATTATGAACTACTTATACAAGTCCTACTAATTAACCCATCGCTGGGGTGAGTAGAGATAGATTCATAACTTTTCTAAGGAGATTTGCGCGTAAGTGAATATAACGAACCCGACTGGAATTGAAATTCGGTTCTTGGATTATCAATTGCGTGTCGTTGTCACTTGCAACATCCGCACATCCAAGTTTTACAGCATCTGGTATTCCAAAGCCGTCACCCATCTATTTACTGACCAGGCTCGACGTTATTTAACTTCGGTAATCGTACGTGAACCGATGTTTCAGCGTGATATGGCCGTAAGCCTAAATAAATTTAGAAATATACCAGAAGGACAACATTGATGTCAATATTTGGCCTCAATGTTTGAAAATTGGGCCCTTTTTTCTACATGATACTTGCTTATTTTTTTTCAATCGAAGGGTAATCCCAAAATTGTTTGGTCCTGTATAAAAGGTTATTTTATTTGTTAAATGAATGTTCATTCATCAGTTATCCGTAGGACATTCATGTTTAGGTAGTAATATTAATTTGTTGTTTTATTTTATTTTTTTCATTCCTTAATCGCTAAAATGCTGCTGAAAGTAAAAAAAAACTGTTTCTTTGTGTTTATATATCGATTTACATCAAGTGGTCAATTGTTAATGTCTTCTACTAAATTGCCGGGCAAAAACTTAACTGCGACACTATTTAGCTATGATAATTGGCTAATTAATTAATCATAGAAATTAAAAACGGGAATACGTAAAACGAGAAGGAGCTAGATCGAAAGAGATACTGAGCGACTTTATTTTTGTTTTTAACCAAAAGAAAATTTGGGTAAAGATTTTGTTTTCATTTCCTTTTCGCAGAAAATAGAGAATCGTAAAAGAAACAGACTTCGTATTCTGTCAGAACTAATTAATGTCATGACGCTCCAAGAGACGCAGAAATAAGTAAAAGAATGGCGTATTCGCCTCCCACGTAGCAATAATAAAACCCCGGCCGGTCAAGTGTGCCGAAATAATCAAAATTTGTTAATAAAAAAAGAAAACAACGAAGAAAGCCAAACCTTGATATGATCATGGATATGTTTGTTCAAAAGCTGTCAACAATGGATTTTGTTTTGTCGCCAGAAACGGGCATCTGGAAAAGCAGACGAGAGAGGGACAATGAGATCTGATTTTCAGGTGGAACACGGCCACCCAGTTAGAAGTTGATTAACAGTAACCAATGATCTGGCCGAGATTCGGCCAAGTGGATTTTGGATGGCAAAGTAAGATAAAAATGTTAATGACTGGTCATCTGCGAGTCTTAAGAATTCTACCCGATAAAGGGAAAGAAAGAAGGAAAGATAATTTTTATTTTCTCTTTGGGCAATAATATAAACTAATGCCGGTCTAGCCATACCCACACCGCCGAGAGATCATTAGCCGAGTGGTAGCACGAGTGATAGGTGGAGGTGAAGGAATGAGAAGGAAGGGAAACCTGTTGACGCCCACTGAAGGGATTGGCATGAGATACCAATATGAGAAAGGAAGAGTTTAGGAGGATAATTCTCCTCCGACCTCTCCTCACAGAAGGGGGAGAACCCCTCTAAAGCAGAATGTAGTTTAATTTCCAAAAATGGAAAGTGATAAATTTTCTTGTCCGAAGACAAAGAGAATGTTTAGTGGGGATTTGAAATTATCGAATAACCAAGACCACGTCCGGCCCTTACACCGGATTCTGACCCGAGTCAATATAAACGTCCCCAAGCGTTAAAAAGGGGGACAGAGAGGCAGTTGCAGTCGAGTTAAGTCGGAGAGAGCAGTGCGAGAAATATCTACATCTGAAAGCACCCGAAGGTTTTTCCGTAATCTCCCCTATACCTACAATAGAAATAAATTATATTTTCGGTATCCTAGGATTGCTGTAACATAACATCATCATGTCAAGATCACACAGACATGTTATGTCTCACTGTGAATATTTCTAATGCAAGGTTTATTCAAGTTTTTTTCTTTTTCTTCCTCTTCCCCTCCTCCTCTCCGCTCACCCACTCTCTGATTTAATTACCATCTTTATATCAACTTATTATCTCACTCTATTTCTTTCACGCCCTTTGATTTTTCTTGTTCTGTTTTAAAATAACAATATGAAAAACAATGTCTTTAGTTGTTTTTAAATTATGCAATTATAAAATAGTATAAAATCAAATAAATCACAATTTAATGAGATAATATAAAATACCGAATTGATTAAAAAAAACAAAGTAGATATAACACTATTTAAATAGTAAAATTAATATCTACCGGTTTAGAGTTCAAATGTCTTAATTAAGGAAATGAGTCTCTCGACAGGTTTTCCTGATCAAAAGAATTAATAATTTTGTTCCCTATTGGGAAGTCTTCTATTTGCTAAGTCTTGCATTTTATCTGTCTATATATCCTGAGATTTTGTAACTATTTACACGACTTGCATTGTTCGGACTATTGTCCTTATTTTTATTGTCTTATTCATGGTCCAGTGGATAAAAACGTTGGTTGAAGTAATACAGTGACTTGACCCAAAGCCAAGATAAACAAAAACTTCGTTACTTTAGTTACTAAAGGGAACTAACTGAAGCTAAGATATCCATGAAAAGGTATGGCACGTGGAACTAGAATAATCTACCTCAGCGGACGAAATAAGGGATTTGGTTCGAAATTCCAACGTATGACGTTGAATATGACAATAAAGATGACGACAGCAATCCGAACAATGAAAATAATGTCAACTCTTGCATTTCAATAATGCAATATACTTGAAAATCTGCTTAACATTTAAAAGTTTTCGGTTCTCCCCATCTTCCCAAAATTTCAGCATAAGTCATAGCAGCTGAAAATTTGCAAGATTCTTAGAATTTTATTATTATTATTATTATTATTATTATTATTCATATTTCGATTTCTGCTATGGTCGCACTACCAACCAAGTCTGCGGGAAGACCTAAGGCAGGTCGTGGCGTGTTGTTATGGCTCCATTTCATGTTTTTTCTATCTCCCCTATCATCCCTAGCGTTACATAGACAAAGTTCTCCCAAGTGTGTGGGCTGTACTTAATAAGACCATCTTTTGTATATCTTTTAAGCTGGGGTTTCCAGGGATTCTTTCAATGTGTTGTTTTGTTCCATTTTTTATCGTTCCAAGTGCACCTACTATCACTGGAACGTCTCTTGTTTTCAATCTCCACATTTTTTCTATTTCAATTTCCAGATATTTATATTTTGACAGTTTTTCGAAATTCTTGGTTGCTATGTTACAATCCGCTAGACAAGCCATATCCATTAATAGACAAGTTTTTCTTTCTGGTTTTTAACAATTATTATTATTATTATTATTATTATTATTATTATTATTATTTGTTTCAGATTAATAATGATATCAATAGAAAATGTGGAATTCTAAACTTTCTCCTCTGGACGGTCATGAAGTTCTTGCTTATGAAGAAGAACCAAAAGAGACCCATGAGAATACGATGCCAACATTGGATGACATAATAGTCAAATGTGAAGAAATGTCATGCCACTTCCAGTGAAGAGATTTTTGTACCTAATATGCAGTACAGTCTGAAAGGAGTTCAATGATGTCAACTGAAATGCCTGATCATGTTTACAACTTAATTTCGGTCAGTCGTACCTTGACTCTAGAGATAACCGGGTAACGCGTTGGGCTTATAATGCATGAATATTTGGGTATGTAGTTTATGTTAGCCAATTCGATGCCAAAAGGTTTGAATGCTGACAAGAAACGATATCGAGGGATCATCATTTTGCAGCATTTTCAGTGGAACAACTTGTCACTGTTGTTAAAATAAGTTTAGTCCGCTATGGTCCAGAGGCAAAACAAGACGCAATGGAGAATTCTCCACAAATAGACGTATAAATTCAAGACTCAGTAATCAGTAGAACGGATTGTGGCCACAGTTTTTGCGGATAATGAAGGTATTTTCATGAATGACTATTTTCAAAATATTCGGATATTTCTTAACAAGATGTTTTGATTAAAAGAAGTGTTGACAGAAAAGTATCACTGGAAACTAAAGAAACTCGTTCATTGTGAAAAAGAAAATGGCTGTTTTGAAGAATTTTGTGAGGCTATTCGTTTCTCTCTTCAGATCCTTCTCTTTGTGTTAATTTCGTTTGCAAATCTTAAAAGGAGTTTAAAAGAGAGAAAACTTCCGAACGTTTCAGAGATTAGAGCAAAAGCAAAGAAGTATTTCAGTGACTAAACACCAGAAGTCTTGAAACAGATTAGATAAAGGTTATAAACGATGTAGGGTGAATATGCTGAGTAGCAGATTTCATGCCCTCAGATATTTCATATTTCATGCCTTCTTGGTTGAGTCGAAAACATTTCAGCACCACTTCGTAATAATGCATTTGAAAGTTTTCTGCACGAAAATCTAATTAGCTCAAAAATCAAATCTAATAATTATTTTCCCGTTACACTTTTATGTAGGTTATTCTAGCGAATACACTGTAGGTCTTGACGAGGACAATCCTTCTGCGAACCTCATGAAATGGCGCTATAGAATCACAAAAAATCTACTAAATAACTGAAACCACATCACTTGAAGACTTTCAAAAGCAGCATGTTCACATTCCATATTATTTGGAACAAAAGGTTAGAAAAACTCCACCCATCAATACTGGGAAGAGCAATAATAGATCTTGGACTTGATAATCCTATTTTGGATGTGCGTTGTGGTGCGCTGGATATCGACTCGGAACGAGAAATCGGAGAGCCAAGTTCGAATTCCAGTTGAATTCCTTGCATTCACTTACGCGCAAATACCCTTGGGAAAGGTATTAATCCGTCTCTTCCCTCCAGTTATGAATTAAATAACAGGATAGATTGGGTTCTATAGCCTTGGCTGGCAACCAGTCTACCGCAGAATGTAATGGCCACCTATAATCATCTGCCCAGTCAGTCATGTCTCTTTCGAGACATGATCGCCCAAGAGTTTATTACGTATGGCACTTAACAGACTGAATCCTATTTTCATGAAAAGTTGTTCTAAAAGAAATATTTTATACATTTTAACCGATAGTAGCACTGGTTGTTCAGTCAATAAATGTTTCCTTCGACTAATAATAGAGATGATGAAAACCGATACTACACTTTGTATTTACTTTCCATTCCAAGCTGGCAGGATGTGAGGCAAGATCAGTTTAATAATCAAGGCTAGAAATAACCCCCAGACCCTGCAGCCGTCCGCTGAGATGGCATCGGTATTACTACCGACTCCATCACTCTTTAGTGCAATGACGGAGAGACTGCCGTTCGCCGAGAATATTTTCATTTGCGCTCTGCTCGATCTCAGAGACACAACCGAGTTACGCTCTGTCAGAAGACAGAGACACAATTGAGAGATAAAATGTAGTTTGTCCACCCTAGGACAGATACTTCACTCTGATCCCATCCAGATGGCCAGAAAGCAAATGAAAGGGTAACTCTTGTAGCACTGGCATTTCAATTAATGAATGCTGAATGTTTCCTTTTAAAGTTAAAATTTCCCTTCTTCTTCTATGTGCCTTGTCTTTTTAGGACGTAGGCGATCATGGCCTTCCACGTCTCCCTATTCCTGGTGGCTCTGAGCACACTTTCTCCTGTAACACCACGCAACCCCCGTTCTGCCCTTCAAATATATTATTCGCTATTTTCCTCTATCCCATTTTCCCTCTATCTGTTCTGTTAGTATCAGCTTCTCCAAGCCCGCCTTCATTATTGCATGTTCCAGGAACTTTAGTCATCTCTTCCTGATGCTCAATATTAATTTCCTTTTTATTTCCATCCTTTTCAAAAACTCCTCATTGCTCACATGCTCGGTCCAGGATATCCGCAGCATCCTTCCGCAGAACTACATTTCAGCTGCAGTTTTTCCTTTATCTTTGATGATATTATCCAGCATTCACTACCATATTGAAGAACTGACATCACATAGCAATCTAGTATTCTCTTTTTTGTTCCTAGTGTAAGTTTCCTGTCTTTTAATACTTTACTCAGCTTCTGGAACGCGTCCTTCACTATGCTAATTCGCCTTCTGATCTCTGTGTCTCACTTTCCGTCTTCTTTTAGAACATTTTCCAGGTATTTAAATATTTGCTTGATTTTAGTATCTTCTAACTGTAATTGGCATTTTGGGTTGCTCTTTGTTGCTAATAATCATGCATTTGATTTTCTTGAAGTTTATTTGTAGTCCTTTTTTATCACTCTCTTCAGCTATCTTTTATAGGAGGTCTTGTAGTTTCCTTTCCGTGGCGGAAATCAGCATTGTATCGTCTGCGTACCGTATGTTATTCAAATTCTGGCCTCCGACTACAAATCCTGGCATAACATCTAGGGTCCTCAAAATAGTCTCGCTGTACAAGTTGAACAGATCCGGTGAAAAGATGCATCCTTGTCTTACACCCCTTTCTATCTTTGTATATCTGCTGACTTCGTTACATGTCCGTATGAAGGCAGTTTTCTGCCAATAGAGATTCTTGATTACGCTTACCATTAGCATTTGTGGCCAGTACCTTAACTGGTAGTTTCCACCGGCTTGCTCGATGTACTTTCACCTTTTATCACGTGCAAGCTTCTTTTTGTTAGTCTTTTGATCAGTCTTTAACTTCTCTTTAACAATTTTTCATCTTCGCTGTGTATGTATGAGTGTATGCGTGTGTATCTATGTGTGCATACGTATGTGTGCATGTCTATACATGTGTGTGTGTGTTAACTATTCTCTTTCATGCTCTTCTACTTAATTCTTTTTTACTCGTTTCCTTTTTCCTTCTCTTTCATCTTAATTACCGTCTTCCGTGCACTACCTCTCAGGAGAAGAGAGAGAGAGAGAGAGAGAGAGAGAGAGAGAGAGAGAGAGAGAGAAAAGAATGTCGAGAGTCGGAGATCGCTCTTCAAGACAGTACCTCCCTATTCTACTAATGGTTAGCGAGACACTATTACCGCTGCGGTTATATCGAATAAACTGAAGCACCTTAAAAAAGAATTTGTTTTTTATTAAAAAAGAAAACAAAAACAACTAAAGTAGCCTTTATCTTCTTCCTGTAAATTTACTTTTTTCTTTCCGAATGACTCCTAATTCCGTCTTTTTGTTACTTTTCCCTTTAATTTTTTCTGTTTTTTTTTTCTCTCGTCTTCTCATTTCTTTGCTAAATTTCTTTATCCTCATTGGCACGCTTTCGCCATATTTTCACCTTTCCTCGCACTTCAAGTAGCAACTTTTTTTACACTTTGTATTTTTCGTCTCCTTATTACGCCTAATTTGTCTCTTTCTTTGCCCCACCCTCCTACTCACTATTCCCGCTCCCTTCTTTCTCACGCTTCTGTTTTCTTTCAATAAACCACATCCACTCGATTTTGAAAACTACTTTTTTTACGCTTATTTAAAAGTGCATAATCACGAAGGTGTTTCATAAAAATTATTTCTGACAAAATTATGCAATCACAAAAACAGTCGATCATTTTATCTTTTTTCCTCGATAAATTTAGAATAAAATAGTCTTTAATAACTGGTTTTACAATCTCTTCATGTGAGTTATCTAGAATCGTGAGATCGATTCTACATTTTTGCAGTAATTAGAAAAATGAAGTACTAATCGTCAATAAATAAAAATGATGTAAATTCATGGATTGCGTTTTCTAAAATCGATATTAAGAATAATATACTACTCTTGGTAGGTTAGGATGCGTTGAACAAATACGACAAAACTTACCTGTTTAAACACCTATGATATGTTTTATAATCATTTCACCCCAAGCAAAGCAGTACTGACACTGGTGTGCAGGGAGTTACAGTAAGATTAAGTACAGGGGATGTCGAAGAAAAATAAGAGATGTATGGGAACCAAGGGGATAGAAAATGGCAACTGACTTTGCATTTAAACTTTTGGGAATTTTACCTATCAGAAAAAACAAGTAAATGGAAAGGAGTTCCACAAACAGGAAGTGCGAGAAAAGGAACTGTTAGAGTAGAAGAAAAGGTTACATTTAACTATTTCGATTGTAAAAGGGTGAGACCTTGATGCCAATCTAGTCAGTCAATTAAGTGCCATACCTCATGCACGTTTGGGCGATCATGTCTCGAAAGAGACATGACTGACTGGGTCGAAGATTATCCCGCAGTAGGTTACCATTACTTTTTGCGGTAGATTGGTTGCCATTCAAGGCTATAGAGCCCAATCTGTTCTGTTATTTAACCCATAACTGGAGGGAAGATACTAATTAATACCTTTCCCAAGGGTATTTGTGCATAAGTGAATGCGAGGCCAATCTAGTAGAACATGTGATTGGGGAACCAGAGTAAAATGCTCGTCAGAGCAGTTGCTATGAAAATAATTGTAGAAAAGACAAAGGGAAGCCACATCTCGTCGTTATATTGCAGATCCTCTTTTGATGTATAGCAGGAGCACCCAACCAGATATGGCAACAGTATTCGGACGAATGGTAAATTTTATACGGACTAATGGTAAATTTATAAATGTGTAAAGTGGATTCTGACGAGAAAAACACAGCGAGCCAACCTTTCTAGCAGTAGATGCAGCTATGAATTCGATGTAGTCATTCCATTTGAGGTCATTTGAGAGAGTGAGGCCAAAAAGGCGCAATACGTTGCTCTCTAGAAGACTAGCGTCATCCATTCCAATAGTTGGCAGAAATTATTCTCTAGGGTCGTGAAAGGTGAGCAGCTCCGTCTTGAAGGCATTAAAATTTACGAGTCATTTTCTAACCCAGTTAATCACAGATTAGAGGTTCTTTTGAAGGACAGGTTTATTTTCTCAGCCAGGGCAGATTGCTTATTGGAATACGAGTAAATGGTGGTGTCATCTGCATAGATGCCTACTTGGGAACTGATTATATACAAGAATATCGGTTTTCCAAACACCGATTATCCGAGGTTCGGATTATCTGAACAAAATTTCAAAGTCAAGTTATTACAAAACCTAATATTTTTCCCGAGTACTATTGTTATTAGTTTATTACTGTTACCATATTTGTGAAAAATAAAGCGGGTGGTCAATTGGTGACAATCTGCTATTTTAAGTAAGTCAGTCAGTTGTCAGCTATACGTGTTACACGCTTGGGCGATCTAGTTTCTTTCGAGACATTATTGACTAGGCAGAATATTTTCCCACAGTAGGTTGCCATTACTTTCTGCGGTAGACCGGTTGCCAACCAATGCTACAGAACCCAATTTGTTCCACTGTTCAACTCATAGCTGGAGGGAGAAAAGATGGATTAATACCTTTTCCAGGGGTATTTGTGCGAGCTGAAATAATTTTAAATGATAAAAAAACCAAAAAATTAAAATGAAGAATTTTTAAGTATAACAAAGTATGCAATGTTGGTTTCATTAACTATCCGACGATACTAAGTCTCAGATTCGCCGAATTAATAAATTCGACAAATCTACGGTGATGTTCCAAGTTTGTATCTGTTAGATATAATAGCGTTTACTGATGTAATATAACAATCTGGTCCCACCCGAGGAAAGCTGATGCAAGCGGGGGCGTTTCCGGTCGTTGAAAGGAACGGATGTTTATTTGACCTTATTTCCGGCAGTAGCGGAAATGGCTACAAGAGGCAAACAGAACAGGTGTCTCTGAGAATTACGTGGGCGTGCGTGGGCGAGGCAAAAACCGGAAGAAAAAGTCCCGGTTTGGAGATTATAAAAAGACCTCGGCGCACGGATTCACCAGACGAGGACAGACAGAGTAGACAGACCAGAGTAGCAGTAGAGAGAGAGAGACACAACAGACGACACTCCCGTCAACCCTTAGAAGCGCGCTCTCACTCTCTGTTCACTAGGCTACACGGTTCATCGTCATTAATAAAAATATAATTTATATTTATATATATATGGTGTTTGTTGTTTGTCGATATACAACACTGATATCCTCATGTCTGACCCGCGAAAGAAGTCAGTCGGCTTGTTCTTTGTCGGCCATTTTAAATAGTGTTGACATAATCTTAGCAGATGAAAAAAGAATGATTAATCTCTAACTAAATAAACTTTAAAACTGTAAAATAAAATATCACAATTTTTGAAGCAATATCCTGTTTTTTACATTCGGACAACCGACGTTTCACTACCCATCACTATGTATATATATATATATATATATATATATATATATATATATATATATATATAGTGTATCGAGGCAGAGATAATTTTCTAAACATATGCTGTTAAATATAAGAGACAATGAATATCTATTATGTTTAATCATGAGCCGTTCTAAACATCGTATTTTGGTTTTAATTTCAGGTGAAAATAAAGACAAAAGTTCTTCAACATTTGGATAATTTTTTTATTAAGTTAGTTCTAAGCCATTTTCAGAGAACCGCATTACAAATTCACGAACTGCGTTTGCTATTTTTGGTAACTGTCATTGTTGCTTAGCAAAGTTTTATGTCAACACAAGATAAAATCGTTGCTGATGGTGGATGTTTTTATGTTAACGTCCTTGTAACCTTTCTGCAGATGGCTCATGTGAGCCGAAAGTTTAGGACCAACTTAATAAAAAATTATCCAAATGTTGGAGAATTTCTGTTTTTATTTTCAACTGAAATTAAAGCCAAAATATGATGTTTAAAACGGTTCATGATTAAACATAATAGACATTCATTGTCTCTTCTATTTAACAATATATATATATATATATATATATATATATATATATATATATATTAAATAATAAAATTCAGAATCACTTCATAAGGGGAACAGTTTATTTCGGCAGAAGAAGATATCAGTCGTCTGTTTTATCATTTCCGTTCTAGACCGAGTTCGTGTCGAAAATACAAATTTCGGTCAGACGAAAGGCACGAGACAAGGGTCAGGGGGTGGAAGGTATTTGTCATAAAAGGAAGAAGTTTTATAAAAATGAAAATAAAACCCGAATAATAACCTTTATGACATTAATTTGGGGTTATGTAAAGAATTAAATATGAATTAAAAATAAAAAAGTGGTTTAATCTTCTTTTTAAATAAATCCTTTCTTAAACGAAAAATTTTTTTTCTACCCAAAATCTTAAGACGTATATTTCGACTAGTGTCAATTAATGCCCTTTCGAGAACTTTTCGCTTTAAAAATGAAAATAAAAACAGGTAACTCATGGCTTTATAAATAAATACAATTTTTATTTTCTAAGTTTGATCAATTCTATTCTTCTTTTTTCTTTCGTTCTTTTGCGTCTCTCGATGATTGAATTCTTTTAAACATGTCAATTGTCTGATTCTTGACTGCCCGGTTTTCCTTTGACTAACTTTAAAATAATAAAAAGCGTCAAAACATAACCTCTCAATTGTAAATGTCTAATTCGACCTTCGTTATGCTCTCCCGATTTCTCAGGGTAAATAAACCAGTTGATAAGAGCAAGTGAATGCCAACTGCGTAATTGGTTTGGAATGTATTCGTAAATATTTAATATAAACAAGAAAGAAGAAATGGTTGCACGTTGAGAAGGAGCAAAAAAGAGAGAAGAGGTAAAAGAGAAACTAGAAAGAAAGAAAGAAAGAAAGAAAGAAAGAAAGAGGGGTGAGAAGCTTTTCAGGTGGGAGATTAGGAAGGTGGAGTGGGTGATAGAAAAAAAGAAAATGTATACATAAAAAATCTTAAGAATTTCACTTGAGTTCTTTTGTGAAAATAAATTTTATCAATGACAGACACCGCGGAAATAAAAACGTTCTTTGTCTTGTTTAATAATTGCTTTAGAAATTGACCCTCGCATCCTTCACACACACACACACACACACACACACACACACACACACACACACACACACACACACACTGTATAAAGGCTGGCTACTCGTGTTCGAGGATACCCATCTATCAGGGCAACTAGCGCTAATCCCTACTGCATACGCCTGCCTAGACACACTTGTGTTTGTTTACCTGATCGGAACTTAGTTTCAATTTCTTGGAAAGAACGCGTCATCTAGTGTGAACAACAATCTGAATAAAACCAGGACACTTAATCATCGGTTACGATGACTTATGACTTCGCGTTAGCACAGCCATCGATGGCTCCTAAAAGATAGTCGTCTACCCAATTTCCTTCACAAGGCTTGGGTCAAATGGTGGTGTGATTTTCAGGCACTTTCCAAAGATGCTGCACGCTGGAATTGTCTACTTTTCCAAAGGATAACATCAAGAAGTCATATTACGGGCTAATCGACCGGGCTTCATGGTCGGAAAGCGAACGTTCTAACCACTCGGCCATATATATATATATATATATATATATATATATATGGAGGGTGCGCAAGTGTATATATACGTATGTACGTGTGTATCCACACACACACACACACACACACATATATATATATATATATATATAATTCCAAGTGAAGAGGACTCGAGGTTTTTTTATATTTTGAGTTCTCTGGCATTTATTTTATTATAAACAGTGCTCAATATAATGAGTATTATAGAGCTTAATATAATATAATATAATTATATGGTTATGTCAGTTTTTCATTGTTTGATGATAGACGGAGGGTGGTTAGATTTTGGCTGGATGTATAAAGGGTTTGTGTTTGGTTTTTTGTATGGTTGGTGTATATTTTTCTCTAGATCCAAAGTTACATCGAGGAAATCTACTTTTTTTTTTATCTTAGCTTTAACTGTTACTTTTAAATTTAGATTTTTAAATTCCTTATGTATCATTTTTCTAACCCTTTCTATTTTGAAGTTTGTGGTATTTCTTATTACTATCAGTCCGTCATCTCTATAAAGTCCAATGTCTTTAGTGTTCAGTTCCTTATAGGCTGTGAGATTATATAATATTAATAATCCTACCAGATTTGAATATTCTGCAGAATCCATCGAACCCATCGTAATATCAAAACTGTCCTCGTTGGAATTGATTTTTTTCCACTGTTCTTCTTTGTGGATGTGCACATTCACTATTATAATTAAGAAGACACGAATTTATGCTAGTTGGTTTCCTATATAGAGAAGTAGTAAATTTATGTGTGCTAGAATCAATGAATACATCAAGGAATGGGAGTTTGTTATTAATATTGAGTTCTAATGTAAATTTGAGGACGGAGTGACTTTCAAATTTGTTTTTAAGATATTTAATTTGATCGATATTCTTAGCTAAAACAAAGATGTCATCTATATATCTTACATATATAGAGGGTTTATTGTTGTCATTAATTATTTTGTGAATGTCCCCAACGATATAAGTTAGCTGTTATAAAAAACTTACTTCAACGCACACAAATGATATCTTCTTCCAAATCTATATTTTATAAAGAATTACACAACATTAAGCAAACACTAGTCAATAATGGATTTCCTAACTCCGTTATTGATCAACAAATTAAAATGTATCTCAACAAACTTAACAATAGCTCTAACAATAATGATAATATTAATAATAATGGTTTACATCAAAATAAACATAACACTATTAACTTATACTATTGCAACCAAATACATAATAATTATAAACAAGATGAAAAAACTCTCAAAAACATAATACGTAGAAATGTTAAACCAGTGGATAGTAATAATCAAATTAAACTCATTATATATTATAAAAAGTTTAAAACAATTGACCTCATAGTTTATAATAACCCAACAGGCACTAAACTAAATTCTTTACAAAAAACCAATGTAGTGTACCAATGTACATGCCCATTCAGAGATTGCATCTCTGATACTAATCAAAAACCTAGTACATATATTGGTTTTACCACAACCACGCTCTCCCGTAGACTTACATGTCATCTTTCTGATCAGAGTACTATTAAACAACATTTCTCTGAAAAACATAAACATGTAGGTAATATCAGACAGATTTTGGTCAACAATACGGTGATCCTTACTCATACACACAGTAAGAGGAACCTGCAGATATTGGAGGCCATGTACATCAAATCAAAACAACCAACACTCAATAAAATCAACTTTAAAACAGGAAATAACATATTACATTGCATTTGACTAGATGGTTTTGTTGTCATTTCGCGCTATCCCGCGGTGTGACGTCATAAAACCGCATCGCAAACTTAAGAACTGCGTTTATTATTTTTGGTAACTATTGCCGTTGCCAAGCGGAGTTTTATGTCAACACAAAATAAAATCGTCGGTGATGGTGGATTTTATAATATTTCAGTTTAAACTACCTCTCTGAAGATGGCTCATGTGAGCCGAAAGCTTAGAAGAAAACCAATAAATAATTATCCAAATGTTGGAGAATTTTTGTCTTTATTTTCAACTGAAATTAAAGCAAAAATACGACGTTTAGAACGGCTCATGATTAAACATAATAGACATTCATTGTCTCTTATATTTAATAGAATATGTCTAGAAAATTACTTGCTGCCTCGATATACTAAATATATATATATATATACATACATACATTCACAGTAAACCGAAAGTATTTGTCATTTAAATGTAAATCGTCTGCACAACCACACCAGCATTGCCTGATAATGAGAATTAATCTCGAAACATAGAAATTTCCATCTAGCAATGAAAAATTGACATAACCATATAATTATATTATATTATATATATATATATATGTGTGTGTGTGTGTGTGTGTGAGGGTAGAAAAGCAAATATATATATATATATATATATATATATATATATATATATATATATATATATATATATCCGTAGTCAGAGATATAAGAAAAAATTTACCTCAGTTTCAAGATATAAAGTTCAAACTATGGGATTAATATTGACACTTGAATTAAGTGCATTGACAAGAAGTGTGTTAATGTTGAAAAATAAAATATTTTTTGTGTAAAATAACTGCTCTTTCTTTATATGACTGCGGTTTTAATTAACATAACTTCACACATCAAAACACGAGCGAGCGCGTTCACACATACACACACACATACATACACTTACATATATACAAGGCGATTTGTATTATTGAACACTGTCTAATATAAGTGTTTTCTGCTCTAATTTAAATCTGACCTATAACTCTTTATTATATATATATATATATATATATATATATATATATATATTATTATTATTATTATTATTATTATTATTATTATTATTATTATAAACGTTATTTGTAGTTGATACATATACCTGTTTGTAATTTACCTTAAACAGTGAAATTATTACCAATTTGTCTCGGTTGAACACTCCTGCTAAAGGAAAATGTTCCTCCCGACACCAATCAAAATAAAAGCAAATATCAGTTCAAACTCTCGTACTCAACAAACTACCAACTATAGCAAAATAAATTACTTTTATATTGACAAGAAACACGCATAATAATTGCCTTGAGTAATTATTTATGCTTCGAGTCAATGTATTTTATTTTTGTTTTGTGTTTTGTTTTGTGTTTTGTTACTTTTTTTTGCAGTGGACAGAGTTTATTATATAAACTGACGAAAAATAAAATTATAAAATCTTGAAGCATGGTACCGACGTTGACTTGAGTAAACGATGTATATACTCGGCAGGACTTCGGCCAACTTGTCATGTAGTAATACTCATGTCAAGGCACGTTCTGTGATGTGAAATATTCTATTAATTGTAATATCACTTGCTCATTTTGCGTAATTAGAGTTGTTGAAGGAAATATGAACAATTAAGAAACGAATTGTAGTTTTGGAGAATTGCTGCACTGTGGAAGTGCTAAATGAATATATTTTTATGAATTAATCTTCGAGCACTGGGACATTTAGATAAAAAAGCTTCAAATAACTTTTGATGTGGTCAGATGATCTTACAAGTAGAGGTTTTCATCCGAGTATTCATATTCTTTGGTTGGCGCTAATATTAAGCGTGTTGGCTGGCGAAATCAGTTGTTGTAGAAATATGCTTCTCTCTGTCACATTCTAAACCCTGTACGAGTGTTACGGCTAATAAAAAATAGACGTTTTGATTTAAATAATTCCGCTGAAGCAGAATAAAAAATAACATGCGCTTATTGTAAGAAAAATAATCACATTATTTCTGATTGCTTGAAGCTTAAAAAGAAACGTGAAGCTGAAAGCTATTTTTTATCCCCACGTCTTTGATACTTCACAAGCTAATGAGAAACATTTTCATATTTAAAAAGTTGTTGATAATCAAGATATTAAATCTAGTTCCTATTCCATGGAGAATTATAAGCCTTTCTTGTCAAATGGATTTGTTTCTGTTGATGATAATGTTTTAAACCTGTTAAAATTTTATAAGATACTGGTGCGATACTGGTCTGAGACTTTGTTGTTAGAAGTTTTGCTAACATTATCGGACGAAACTTTCACTGGTGATTCAGTTCTATTACAAGGTATTGAGCTAAGTATCATTAATGTTCCTCTCCATAGGATTTACTCAAGGTCAAACCAAATTACTGGTTAAGTTATTGTAGATATCCGCCCTACTCTTCCTATAAAAAAGGTTTCTGTGTTACTTGGCAATGATTTGGCTGGTGGAAAATCTGTGGAGGATCCTATTGTCTCAGCTTCGAAAATCAAGACGTATATCTTGCTTGTGATATTACGAGAGCAAAGACTAAAATCAAACTGAAGATGATACAAAAAAATATATCATCTTCGGATGAATTTATTAAACAGAATGATACTTTTATGTCTCATCAGGCCGAAAATAAGTTGGAAATTAGAAATATCCCAAAGAAAAATACTGGTCCTTCTCAAAAATCTAGAAAAGAAAATTGTTGTCTGAAAATAGTAATATTAATTTTTTAAATTACGTATTAAAGTTTAAAGAAAAATTAAATAGTGCTTTCTAAAAAAGCCAGGGAAATTTCAAATATTCTCAAAACAAAATGAAAATTAAGTATTATATAAATACAAAAAAAAAAAAAAGAAAAGACATTTAAAATATGTGACAAAGTATTAATTTTTTACCAATTCCTAGCAATCCTCTATAAGGAAGATATTTTGGTCCTTGTTTAATAGAACAAAAAAATTAATTATTTGAATTATGTTGTTCTAACCCGGTTCAGTTTCGAAAATAAGAATATGCCATGTTAACATGATAAAAAACTACATTGACAGAAATAATAATCTAAATATTAAACTAATCTCGACCATAATTAATATCATAAAAAGTTGGAATATAATCAAGATGGTCCTGGGCATGACGGTAAAATGCATCCAGCAGCAAGGCCTCTGATTGGAAGGCTGCGAGGAGCATGGAACCACCTCTTAATTGCTGTTGTTCCCATGTCCATCATGACCCGGGTTGGTAGCACCTGTTAGGGTCCCAGCTATAGGCAAATAGTTAACCTTCAAACGGGGGTCAAAACACTATGAAAGTATAAAAACAAACTTTTATGAAATACATACATAAAAACTTTTGAAGGAAAAATATTGCCAACAAAACGTTTTTGAAGGAAAAATGTTACCAACAAAAATACGTTTTTGAAAGAAAAATGTTACCAACAAAAATACGTTTTTCAAGGACAAATGTTACCATAAAAATACGTTTTTCAAGGAAAAACGTTACCAACAAAAGTACGTTTTTGAAGAAAAACTCTTACCAATAAAAATACGTTTTTGAAGGAAAAATGTTACCAACAAAAATACGTTTTTAAAGGCACTACTGCTTCGGCATTAAATGATCCCCAAGAGTCATATACCGTAAACCAAACCAAACCAAACCATATGATCAAGATGACAATAAAGATATTGTTAATATTAATAATGAAGAAAATAATGAAGAGAGTTTACACATAAAATGATGAAATCATGTAATTTAGATTTTTTAAAAAATCTCTAACAAAAAGAAATTAAACTTTTGATTTGGTCAGTGAGTTCAAAAGGATTTTTACTGATGCTCCAGAAAAAACTACGGCTGCCCAACATTTGGTTACAGTTAAGGATTCAAAACCCATCAAGCAACATCCTTACCGATTGAATCCAATAAAACTTCAAAAACATTAAGAAAAGAGTTTCAGTATATCAATGAAATTACTGAACTAGGCAACAGTGAATAGAGTTCATTAAGCATTCTTCACCCAAGTCTTATGACAGATTACGACAAATTAAATGATGTAACCAAAACGCACACTTTTCAGATTCTCAGAATTAATAATTGTATTGACAGAACTCTAAGTTATTTAAAGAAAAAGAAAAATTAATAAATATCAGACAAAGTATTCCACTAATGAAAAGGAATGTTTAAGCATTGTCGTCTGCCGTTGAACATTTTCGGGTTTATCCTAGTGTTACTTTTCATCCAATTCTCGTATACACTCTTTCTTTCAAAAGATAACGAACAATTTTTTTCCACAAAACCCAGCAACTCTCCACTGAAGTTATTTCTAAACATTTCTAACTTCTTGTCGGTAAGCCGTTATGCTTTTCCTTTTTAGCCACTGATCATATCACTAAAATGATAATAAACTAGCAGTATAGCCCGGCGTTGCTCAGGTGTAATGAAAACTTTAAAACTAATCCATGGTCCTGGAACTCAGACTCTTTGGACGTTAGCACGAAAGACTAAAGAGCAATAGTTGTTTCCAGTTAAAGCGAAACCGTGGACTGAAATAAAAATGAATGGATGTAAGTCAAATTTTGATTTCCGGGTATCGATTTATACATATATTATATTTATACATATATTATGGATTTTCTGCACTATTTTAAGAACTGCAACCTTGAAACTTCTGAATATTGTTTCTTATGTCTTTGTCTATGAGCGTATCAAATTTGATTAAAATCGAACCACTCCTTCTATAACACAATTTTTTCGATAATCGGTTTTCGATATTTATCAGGGGTACCTCGACACAAAACCTAGCTAAGAACGCTTATAGTACAACTGTGTAAAGTTTCAAGAAATTCGGGTCAGCCGTTTCGGAGTATATAGGTAACGGATACACACACACAGAGACACACACAGACAAAGTTCCATTTATAAATAAGTTTAGATCCTCTTATTTTTGTTACTATGAAATCAAAATGTTTTTCTTGTCGTTTCCTTTAATTCTCTTTGTTTTATTTCTTTCATCGCACATTCGTCAGGTGGAAATATCGAACAGCGTCATGAGGGCCCAGATTAGTGTTCTATTCGTACTGTTACTGTTCCTGCAAAAGGATGGTGATGTTCTGTTTAGGAAGGATAATACCTGCCCACATAATGTTTGTGCAACTCTACATATTCTGTAATATGTTCGACAACCTCCCTACGCGCACGATCACCAAAACTTATATGATGAATCGACGCCTAAATTTAATTTTACACTTAGCCTGCCAATAGATTTTGGTATCTTACATCAACAGTTGCAAGTGGCTAAGAAGTACGGCAGACTGTATGGTATTCGCTACTAGTATGATCATGTATATGCGAAAGTACTGACTTATGATAATAACCAAGGACAATGTAATATATCGTATAATAATATGGGGTTTTCGAACTGTTGATACACAAACATGTAAGTTAATCTTCAAAAATGTCCATATATATATATATATATATATATATATATATATATATATATATATATGTGTGTGTGTGTGTGTGTGTGTGTGTGTGTGTGTGTGTATTCAGATTTAGTGACCATAAAACCATTAACACCACTCATCACCACATGAATACGTACACACATATAACTTTACATATGAACACACCTACGCATACACGCTTATATCCACATATAATATTTCCCATACTTGCACATATGTACATACAAATGCGTCTATACATACACCTACATATACACACATACACATATCCATCAATATCTACATATATATTGTGTTCACACACTCACATACATATTTATGCAGACTGATTTATACGCGTATAAACAATACTAACATATATTTACGCAAGTATACTAACAAACCTCACATATCTTCAGGAAATGCGCATATATATATATATATATATATATATATATATATATATATATATACTTACTTCAATCCTCCACACACACAATCGCACACATACACAAAAATTGTGTTCTAAATCCCGATTTTCCTATTTTCCTTTGGCCTACTACATTTATACGCACAAACCACACACACACACACACACACACACACACACATATATATATATATATATATATATATATATATAAACTTATTTATAAATGGAACGTTGTCTGTGTGTGTGTCCGTTACCTATAGACTCCGAAACGGCTGAACCGATTTTCTTGAGAATTTACACAGTTGTACTATAAGCATCTGCGAGTGTTCTTAGCTAGGTTTTGTGTCGAGGGACCCCCGACAAATATCGAAAATCGATAATTGAAAAAATCAGGTTATAAAAGGAGTGGTCCGATTTTAATCAAATTTGATACACTCATAGATAAAGACATAAGAAACGATATTCAGAAGTTTCAAGGTTTCAGTTCTTACAATAATGCAGAAAATCGAAAAAGGTTTCATTATACCCGAGCAACGCCGGGCTATACTGCTAGTATATATATATATATAAAGAACAGTTAGGAAAAAGTGTTTTTATTTTAACATCTTTCACTTTAATACATTTCTTCAAACGAAGGATGTAAAAAAAATTAAAAGAATCCAAAGAGACTGTGTTAATTAAGGTTTGATTTCTTTGGTCAGATGAATGCAGATTATGACACGCTTATGATGCAACAACAAATATTTATAAAAATACAAGCCTAAGAGACATACACAGAGACACACTAAATTCAAACCCGATAAAAAAAACATTTTTTTAAATGCACTAAATTCAAATAGTATTCCAAAAACAATAAAAAGAACTCGATGACCCGTAGAGTAGAATTGAATCAAAATCGCTGAAAACAATTTTGAAATATAAAGACGGAATCTAATTTCGCAAGTCACTGAAAAATATTTTATAGCCAACGAAAGACGAGGGGAGAGATTTGACGTGCGAGTGTGAAAAAAAAAAAAACATACATGCATATTAACTTTCTGACCTGCTCACCACTTATCTATTCACACATGATACTTTGGCCATCAGAAAAACAAACGGATCTCGATATGTTCAGTCACGAATATATTCACCTGAAGAAAGTCAACTTTAGACTCGAAACACGTGTAGCGATACAAATACCATTATGAACACTTAATATATCATACAAAAAGCAAGTAATATTTATAATCTACACTTTAAACAAAATGTTCACGGCTTCTCGCACTTTTTTCTTATATATATATATATAATTAAATTGCTATTGTCAGCCAATGACCAAGTCAATTTTAATTTGTTGAGTGACCTGGATGAAAGAGACAGAGACAAAGAAAGATACAGAGACGGAGAAAAGGGAAGTCGTATATATAATGAGTATTCTTTTGTAAGTGCTAAATGGCGTAATGTTTATCAATACGGAAAAAGGGACTCGTACAAACTTTGATCAAATTTCGGCTGAAACAGTATTCACTTAATTGTACTAATTCCTGTGTTCTGTTTTATGATCAGATCACTTGAGAAAATGCTTCTTTACTGGCATGTCACGATGATACAAAAAAGAACGGTGGAGCAGTTCGCTAGACCACTTCCCCAGAACTGATCGCTAAGATAGAAATGAAAGTAAACATTTGCTACACTACACTGACAGCAGCATGGAATGTATATCTTTGTGTCTCTTTACACATATAAGTTTGCATTATGTTTTTTTTTTTAAGTGTCATTATGTATTATTGTGCATGATTGGACAATCTGTTTGTGTTTGTTTTCTTCATTTTAGTGACTGAGCATTTCCTATATGTCAGTCAGTCAGTCAGTCAAAGTGCCATACGTGATACACGCTTGGGCGATCATGTCTCGAAAGAGATTATCCTATCCTGAAGATTATCCTATCCCGCAGCAGGTTGCCATTGCTTTCTGCGGTAGACTGGTTACCGACCAAGGCTAAACTAAAGAACCCAATCTCTCCTGCTATTTAACCCATAACTGGAAGGAAGAGAAGGATTAATACCTTTCCCAAGGGTATTAGCGCGTAAGTGAATACAATGGATTCAACTGGAATTCGAACTCGGTTACTCCGGATTCGCGTTCCGACCCGATATCCGCTGTACCACAACGCACATCCCTTCCTATATGTACTTAAGCTTAAAAATAACTTCATATCTCTCTCTCTCTCTCTCTCTCTCTCTCTCTCTTTTTTCCTACTTTCACCTTTTTTTTTCATTTTTTGGACTTCTTGTCTTTTTTTATTTTTACAACATTAACAATAACGTTTATTACTACTATAGCTACTATTATTATTGCTATTAAATGACTTTATATTGTTTGGTTTTCTTGTCCGCTTTTTTTACCTTCTTTTTCTTCTTGTCTATTTTGTTTTTGTTTCTTTCTTATCCCACAACACCAACAAAAGTCACTAATACTACAACTAGTATTATAATTGCTATTAAATGTCACCTTTGAAAAGGTAAATAAAAAACAGAAATCCTCGTATTAGTCAAAAAAAAGGGAAGTAAAACATTATATGAAACTATTGCTCAAAATTGTAATTCACTGAAATATATGCAGACGATATCGGTCTGATCATCTAAACAAAGGATAGGAGCAGAAATAAAAGCATTTCCTTTGAAAACAAATGTAATCCTTTCGGATTTTGAGAATCAGACCAAACTCTACTCTCCAAGCAGAAAGGTCAATTTTGATAGCCATGAATAAAGAAAAAAATGACCCGCCCGAACCTGACTAAGCTACTGAGTAAAAAAATGCGTAGGAGATTTATTAAAAAAAATTATCAAGCACTCCTGGAGACACGGCAAACTAGAGATCACAAAAGTTAGTCGTGCTCATAATCATTCGCTTATATGGAACAAAACCAAAATACAAGAAAGATTTAGGAATTCGAAAATGGATTTCGCAAATCATGGCAGTGCTGGGGGTCTAGGATGATACAGAGAAAGTTACTGGGATTTTAAAGAAATCAACTGTCACTCTTCCCAGTGATAATCATTTCGTTCTTACATATAAAACTTTTTAACGGATCATTCCATTGAAGCCAAAAGAGTAAATCTCATCATTGTAAACAAAAGATACGGCAATCGATGTTGCTGTTCCTGGGAACCAGTGGGCAAAACCAAGAACGGAAAACTACAAAAATAAAGACAATCTTTTTTATATACTAAAGTTCAGTTAATATAAGACTCGAGAGCTACTCAAGGGAGAGTCTTATTGTTAAAATGGTCTGATATAATGAAAAGAGCTGGTGATAGGAAGTAAAGAATACCAGGATAAGGAGGATAGATAACAATTTACTCTAACTTGAAAAGATTAAAATTGTAGTGTTCAGAGAAATATCGACACTGGAGTCTGTTCCACAAAGTGTTAGTTCTTTACAAAAAGCTGTGAAACTTTCGGCTTACTTTTGAAATACGGAAGTGATGAGGGTGATTCGGCTTCATGGAAATAGCATCGTGTTCCTCACTGTAAACGTTCAAACTAGTGGAACTAAAGAATCGAGGTCAACTTAACATTTGTGATGCATGTAGTAAAAGATTAGTGATAAGCTTACAACACTCCATCTGTGGAAAAGAGACGGTTAAGTGGAAAAAAACAGCGTAAGCATTTTTGAACTCTACCAAAGACTAGAAAATGGGTATTGAACACTTCCAGTTCATGTATGGCAGAACAATACTTTATTTTGGGGTCTAAACTAACTCTGCAAGAAGTGAGATGCTTCCTGGTGGGTGGAATCTTATTAGCACCTCGTCTGGTAGTCAAAAATCACTTCTTGACGAGGTGCTAACAAGACCTCATCGGCAGTGATTTCTGACTATCTGACGAGGTGTGTTGCAGTAAACTGTTTTTATTATAAACTTATAATAAACATATTACCATATATAATGCTCTACTAGTTATCGAGCAGTCTTAATAAAATAAATCACTACAAAACAGTGAACTGCCAATTCAATAGTTTGTACCAGTTCTAAGGTATATATATATATATATATATATATATATATATATATATATATATATGTATATATATATATATATATATATATATATATTTGACGATTCTACACATCATTATCGGCGAGCTTGAAACACTACAGAAGAGACTTGTAAAAAGATGACAACTGGAAATGTAATCAATAACTGAAGCTCAACAAAAGAAAATCACAAATTCCTTCATCTAATAACGAAAAAATCATTTTTCACAAATATATTTATTTTATTTATTCTTAATTCTCTTCCCTGTAAATTCCTTTAATTAGGTATATTAAATCTATATCTATAAAAGTGACGAGGGTGGACGTTATGTAAGTATTTCTTTGTTTGATAGATTCGACTTAGCGTCTGCATTTTACGGTCTAGCTCGACGGGAGTTGCGCTCAGATGTTGATCAAAATTTTAGAACGCTAACGACACCTTGAAATTTTTCAGAAAGCCAAAATTAGGGCTAGAAAATATATATTAACACTCCACAAAGTCAGGGATCAGTTTATGTATTGATTATAATATAGAATTGATCACCCTATTATATATGATCTATATATGTTGCCCCTCCCCCTCCCACCCTAATCCAATAGAGACATTCTATATTGTTATCTATATCTATAAAAGCGACGAGGGTGAACGTTGTGTAAGTATTTGATATGTAAATTCATCATATGTTTTTTATTCTTATTATTTCTTAAACTACCCGAGTGAAACCGGGCTAAACTGCTAGTTTATATATAAACTGCTAGTTTAAATATACACAAAGAGTCCAATGATAGAGCAAGTGGATGATGATTACAACAGATTTCACGTGTTGAACCACCGGATGAAGAGGGCTACGCACGAAGGGTATGCTTGGTTGCCGTGGTTGGACGCTCAGCAGCCGGCTACATGGCACCCGGTCAATGTCGTTCGTTGTAGGCTGTGTCGATTAGATATGCTACAGAAGGCGCCACATTATAGCAGTCAGCGACAATAACTGGATTCTGCATGTCTCATACCGCAGAGGAAGCTCACCAAATCAAATGTGTGAGTTACTTTCTGACAAGTTAAGACCCACTGAAACAAATTCACACCATTGGCACTTTCTTCCTCTCTGGTTTTCTTTTACCGTCAAGCTAAACGGCGTTAGGAAATTGATAACAGGAGCAGGTTTTGTTGGAACTGGAAGCTTCTAGTTCTGTACCTGCACGTTGGTGAGGAATATAGTCATTAACAATAACATCATAAAGGAAGCGATGAGAAAAGAAGAAATCAATTTCTTGGATACGAGATAAAGACGACGACGACGAGATAAAAAAAAACATTTATACAGTAAAAAAAAAATTCAGGTCAAAATTTAGCGAATAACCTGGTCATGTGACAGACTTATTGATGAAGCCTCATATATGTGTAGGTAAATCAGTATGTCTGTAGACTTATTTTTTCACAACAAATATTTGTCTTTTAACATAATGTCATTTCTTATCAATGCCCTTAATTTTAGTGATAGACGTTAGCATATTTTCTGACATTGAATACGATATTTCCCTTGAAATAAATGACAAAATGTAACCTGCCTCTGATAGGCTGAGGGTTTACTGTTTTATTTTACATAATATTAATCTCACATTTGTCTTTAATTTTTTCATTGTTTTACTTTTTTTGCTTTTGTTTTTCAATTTTGCATATCAATTGCGTCCTTGAAGAAAACAGATCACCGACCACAGGAAAAATTCCAATCACAAAGGGAAAACTTTAGTGATAGATAGTGAAAAAATTCATAACATATTAAAATAATATTTCTAATAAAAAATATTAACTAATATTTATGTATCCAATTGCGGGTTTTATTTATGCTGTTTTACATAGATGATTCAGTCAGTTAAGCGCCATACGTGATACACGATTGGGCGATCATGACTCAAAAGAGATATGACTGACTAGGTAGAAGATTTTTCCGCAGTACGTTACCATTACTTTCTGCGGTAGACTGGTTTCCAACCAAGGCTATAAAATCCAATCTGTCCTGCTATTTAAGCCATTGAATTAAATAAAAAAATATATACATTTTTTAAATCCCGCCTCATTTTAACTTTAATCTTTTTATTATAAACTTATTATAATAATAATAATAATAATAATATATTATTATTATTATTATTATTATTATTATTATTATTATTATTATAAGTTTACAATAAAAAGATTGTTTGAGAAAAAACGTGTTTCGTTACTATCTTATAGTACACAACGGGTCTTGTGATCCAGTAAACTATGTTTTTATTATAAACCTATGATAAAAATATTACCTATATTGCTCTACTAAATATCGAGAATTCTTAATAAAGTAAATCACTACAAACAGTAGACTGGCAACCCATTAGTTTGTACTAATTCTAAGATATACATAAGTTTATAATAATAATAATTTACTGCAGCACATCTGCCGTTATGCTTCATTACTATCTTATTAGCACATTGTCAGGTAGTCAAAAATCACTTCTTGACGAGGTACTAACAAGACTACCTGACTACCTGACGAGGTGTGTTGCAGTAAACTGTTTTTATTATAAACTTATAATAAAAATATTACTATATATAATGCTACACTAATTATCGAGCAGCCTTAATAAAATAAATCACTACAAACAGTGAACTGCCAATCCAATAGTTTGTACTAGTTCTAAGGTATATATATATATATATATATATATATATATATATATATATATGAAATGATTTGTTTGAACATTATTTTTTATCGATACTCATATTTAAATAGATATTCTATTTTTAATTAAACAGTATTATATATCTACTGGCCCGATTATTTTTTATATATTTTTATTACGAAAATACGTGTCATTCGGCAGGATTCCGAACTTGTGACCCCTATCCATATAGGGGAAGCTACCATTTAATCTGGCAACGTCTGAGACCTCTCGACCACTAATGACCTCCAGTCTAAACGAGGTTTTAATCAAGCCTATATAACACAATTTTCGATTCATCGCAACAACCATATCTGCTCTGAAATGTATCGTAATATATATATATATATATATATATATATATATATATATATATATATATGAAAAGATTCTTAATGGTCCAAAATTTTATTATGGTAAGGAATATGCGGAAATTTAATGACATACTAAAAAACAAGAATCGGTTTCGTCCCAAATCTCCTCAGTTTAATTTTCTGGGAAATTTATTCTAAAAATAAAAATAAAAAAAAATTTCTAATGAAAGGGTGAGAAAAAAATTAAATGATGAAAAGAGCTAGAGTCCAATCACATTCAAACCCAACAAGCATTTTCTCTGTTTGCAAGATTTTATGTAAATGGACTCCAGAACTTTTAAATGATATATCGAGTGCGACTTTGAAAGGATTTTAAAACAGTCGCAACTCAATCCGGCCAAACATTCCCTGCTAGTTATAGCATGTTGAGCTATATAAGACCCGGATGTATTTGCTAGTTGACCACTCTTTGCAGACGGATTCAAAATTCTGGGGGATAAATGCTGTTTAATTCTAAAATCCAAACGCTGAGATGTTCTACCTATGTAGTCGAATCCGCAACTACACTCAAATTTGTAGACAACAGAATTAATGTGATGTGGCGGTAAAACATCCTTGCGAATGGAACAAAAAGAAATGGTCGAGTGAAAAATATAACTCGAACATTAGCAGAATAATAACACCTACTTATAGACCACAAAATTCGCCTTTCTAAAGATTCAACTTCTGTACCAATGTAAGGAAGACGTAAATAAATCGGACATTTTTTAACAACATACAGCTTATCCTCACAAAATTTATTAATGACATCACGCATAATGGAATCCAAAATATCAAAAGATATCTATTTTTAGAAAGTGTCATTTTAATAAAGTCCATTTCACCGCAGAGGAAGGAATAAGATCGTTAAAATGTTCGTAATAGTCCTTGGAAGAATGTGTATGTAGGCAGGAGCGTATGTATGTATGTATGAGCGTTTGTTGGGTAGGAGTGTCTTTGTAGCATTTGCTCAGTCTTCTGTTCGGTTATCAAGTATAAAAAAGGCAGACGGGTGAACCGTGAGAATGAAAAGATGATGGAGAAAGATAGAAATAATAATAACGATCGCTTGACGTTTGACGAGGAACGTGTTAATTACTCTTGTCTTTGTTTCTCTTTGGCGAAGGTTGAGCTTGCTCCGCCTTTTATTTCGTTTGTGGGGCTCGGAAAGATCAATTGGGAATTCACTCCCGGATGTGATCCTGGCCTTTCCATTGAAGGACAAACAAACTTCGCGTCGACTCGCGAAAAGGGTCCGTAAAAAGAATTTGTTTCTGATAATTAAAGATTATTTGAATTTTTTTTTTTTAGATGTTTTCTAGTTTTCTATTGGCTGAAAAACATTTCGCATCGAGGTGTGAAATTTCATGAGTTTTGTCTTGGATTTGCTTTTGCTTGTGTGCTAAGCAAAGTTTGCAAATTCGAGTACATTTGTTTATTTCTAGCAAAATGAGTCAGTGATTAGCATTTGTATTTTGAAATCTAGAATTTGTTTTGTTCCTTACAAAAATACTGAAGTGGCCTGGATTTAGTTACAATTCTTTTATTTTGTAATGGATTCTCCTATCCTTTTCCAATCATTAATGACCACTCAAAAGGATTTTTTGTACTGCACAAGAAAAGAAACGCAAATGTTTAAACGCCAGCTGTAATTCGTTTCCACAAGTTCAAGTAGAACTAAAATTTTGTTGGCTTCTTTTATTTTGCCCAGCCTGAATTTGCTTCAGTTGACTGAGCGCACAAGCAATAAAGGCATGAATAAATTTTAAATAAATTCAGACTTTACTATTACGTCAAGACATAATCGTTGAAAAATAAGCATCGCTTAAAAAATCAGAATAAAATGATTTCTATCTTGCCAGGTTCTGAACTGACATGCTTCAGTCCACATCCATGAAATTTTAGTGTTTATGTCCCTAAGACATAACTCCTGAATACACGCAGACATATGTGCATATACACGCGTGCGCTAAAGATTCTTCTGATATGTTAAGATAGTATTTTATAATAAGTTACATTTCACGCCATGACGTCTAACTTTCACGGTTAGGACCCACTATTTCGTAGACAACTAATCATGTTCCCTTCGTATTTCATCGGTGAAAAATAAGGTCCACCCGAACAATTTTTCCCGAAAATCACTGCTCTGTGGAACCGACTCCCAAGAGTATGTTTCCTCAATCACAACAATCTTAAACTATTCACGTCTACGGTCAACCGTTTTATTTCTCTCCTATCCATATAAACTACCTCTTAACGTAACCGAGCTTTATACATAGTAAGCCTTACTGTAAAAAAAAAAAAAATGTTGCAAGACCAGAAGCTTCATCTCAGCGGCTGAAATAACAGAAAGGTCCTGGTCATGATTTTAAACTGCATCCGGCAGTAAGGCCTCTGATTGGGAATTTGTGAAGAGCATGGAACCACTTCTTAATTGCTGTTGTTCCCAGTTTTACACTGATCCGGAGTGGTAGCACCTGTTAGGGTCCCTGCTATAGACAAATAGATTACTCCCAAACTGGGGTCAAAATACTATGAAAATATAAAGATACACTTTTATAGAAATACATACATAAAAGTAGACTTTTATATAAAAATATACATTTCTGAAGGAAAAATATTACCAACAATACATTTTTGAAGAAAAAATTATTACCATAACACATTTTTTAAGGAAAAAAATTCTCAGCAAAACATTTTTGAATACAAAACTAGAAGTCATTTTCAGTTTTCTAAAACAAAAAATAAAAGCAAAAAATTTTTCATTAAAATCTCCCTAAATCAACCTTCTCACTATAACCGAAGATTGAAAAAAAAAAAAAAAAAAAACTTGAAACCCCACTTTTTTTTGGCATTAAATAACCCACAGGGGTTATTTAATGCCAAAATTTGTCGTTAAACAAAACTCAAACTCAAACTCATATAACAGAAATTGCGATTAAAAGATTTCATATTTTGTCCGTAGCTCCGATACATGTAGGGTGCGACAAAAGCTAGAAAAATCGAGATTTTTTCAGTAACTCTGGAGCAGCTACAAAATCTGATGTCAGGTGTTAATGTGTCATTTAAATATGAGTTATAGCATTCACAATAGAAGCAGCTATCCTACAAACACTCTTGCGCTCTTCTATGGTCTGGTTAAGGAGCAAAAGAATGAGACAAAGACAAAAAGAGTGAAAACAATTAAATATAGAAAAGTATTTGTCTATACTCCTGAGATGGAGCTATTATTTACATTATTTAGATTGTTCGGACTGTTGTCCTCATCGTAATTGCCATTTTTACGACGTTTCGACCGATACAGGCTCCTGCCTTCTTCAAGCAATTTTGAACCGAACCCTTTATTTCGATCAATGAGCTATATGATTCTCATTCGGTATGCGATGCCACTTCCAGATGCCATGTATCTATCTCTCTTTAACTCAACTCTTTAAGTTCGTCACTGCTGTAGCCAGGTATTGAACTCACAGCACTATGGGTCAAGTCACTGGAAATAACCAACGCCTAATTCCACTGGGCCCGAAGTAGCTTTGCACATGGAAAGAGAATGATATACCCCAGTGATCGAAATAAAGTATTCGGTTCGAAATTCCTAGCACCTGAAGAAGGCGGGAACGTACAACTGCCGAAACTTCGTAAACGTGGCAATAAAGACGAAGAAAAATGTCCGAAAAGTGTAAATGTAAAAATAGAAAGTTCAAAGCAGTTGTTAGAATATAAAAATAGAATGTAGCTAATTTTTCTTTCATGCGGAAGGGTGTGTGTGTAGGGGGGGTGTAAATAGACGGAGAACGTACAACGCACTGATGGCTGCTGATGCCGATGATGTCGACGATAATAATGTTGATATCATTACTACCACTGCTGCTGCTAATATTGATAATGCTGCTGCACCTCTTTCTAACGATAATCATGTTGTAGTTGATGCTGATACTGTTGTTGCTGTTGATGATAATTCTTATAGTTCACGCTGTAGTCCCTGAAGACGATGCTTCCTATTCCCCATTTACTCCGACTGATTAAATATTTTGATCCGTGAAATATTCTGGCAGCATCCACAGTAAAAACGACAATTTATCACAACCTGTAATTACACTTTTAATCTTTTTCCTTCTTTTCATTTTATTCTCAGTATTTGTGTTACTCTCTCTCTCTCTCTCTCTCTCTCTCTTTCTCTCAAAGCCTCTCTAGCGCAAATCTAAACAGATTTAGATAAATTTATTCGGAAGCGATTCACTTTCCATTAAAGTGAGTTTAGTTTTCAGTAGGTACTTCTGCGGGACTAAATAGATTAATAAGCACCTAATATTGCGCACATGTAGAACAACGGTTACCAGGAATGACTCCCACACCATTACTACTAAAAACAATTATTTCAGCCTCTATTGGACTCACTTCAGTAATAATATATACGGTGGGGTGCTGAAAAGTTCTCAGCCAAACTTATTCTGTTTGACAAAATCTAGCCAAATGAGACTTTTCAGGGGTTAAAGTCATTTGATCAGGCTTAGACCTTTTCAACATGATATCAGTATATATATATATGAGAAAAATTAAGCCAGACACGTTATTTCATGGTAAATCGGAAGGGTAAGCCTATTTCAGGCGAACCATCATCAGCTTCCGTCTTTGTTTTGATTTTACACGAATTCGTGTAAAATTCTTTATAAAATAAAGACGGAAGCTGATGATGGTTCGCCTGAAATAGGCCTATACTCCCGATTCACTATGAAATAACGTGTCTGCCTTAATTTTTCTTAGATTTGCTCTATATGTATTTACATACATATATATATTTAGAGCTCTCTTAGAGAGTTATCCTACCACTGTACACTGGATACTCCATGTTGATATATATATTATCCTACGTCGATGGCACAACTCGGAGTTTCATGCGTTACACAATCATCAGGTGCATATTACGAACTGACCGTTCAAGAGATTTGAATTTAAGTTCTCTGAATGTTCATGAGAGTTAATCATATGTTAGGGTACTAATTTCTAATTTATCAAGAGTAAAATTTAAATAGACAAAAATTAAATTGAGATAAAAAAAATTAAATTAAAATTAAAAAAATATCATTAAATGCAGAGCGATGAATTCAAAGGGGTGTAATTTGTATTTTGTTAATAGCAATACTTAAATACGGAAAAAGAAAGAAAGAAAGAAAGAAAGTGAGTGAGAAAAAGAGACAAATGTATAGAGAAATCTATATCAATCAGGATCTAAGAACTTATGTATTTTTCTATGGTAGCATGTAATCATTAATTCACTTTTTTTTTTTTTTTTTGCTAAGTAGATAAGGGTAATTTATATTATTTAAGATGAAAAGTTTTTCTAATTGACATAAGTTACATGTTTCCTTTTCCAGTATAAGATTTGGTTTTAGCGACGTAATAATTGGGTTGTTATTGTTTTTGTTGTTGTTTTTAAATTTCCGACAATATATGAATAAAGCCATGTTTTTCTGTATTTACCGTTGTTTAAAGACAATATGTGGTTATTGAAACGACATTTATATATATTAGTCGCTGCTCCAAAATAGAATTTATAATTATCGTGTATCAAAAATACTTTTGCGAACATTGTGGGGGGTTTCGTTGTCCACATAAATTTATGCACGTAAATCCTTCGTTTTTGAGTTATAAACGTTTCAAGTTAACATATAGACGCTCTCAAATGTACAATCCAAGATACAATCCAAAAATACTTTTATAAACTTTGGGGCGGGTAAAACTGACCGGATGATGAAATACAGAAAACTAAAGCAGTTGTTTCAATTAATTTGTACAAGTGTGCATATTCGAAAGCTTAGTTTTACCTGGACTCGAACCCCGTCTACTGGTGACGGTGTGAATAATATAATTCTTTCCTCTACTAGGCACGCCCTTACATTTATTATTTTTATTTGAATTTGATGGCGCTGCCATTTCTTTTTTATTGCCATTATTCTAACGTAACGTTTATTCTATAAATTAAGAATGTAATTTAGTTTGAAAGAGAGCATGCTATTAAGTTCAGGCTTTTGTGACTGATACAAAAAAGATAGGAGAAAGAAAGACGGGTGTTGGTTTGAAGTCATAGACGGTAATAAATTATTCAAAGAGAAATTAATATGAACAACTGAGGCCTTGCCTTATCTCGGCGTTTGTAGAGTCGGAAGGAATTATAAATCAAAAGAAAATTAAATATTATTGAGAACGGGGTTAGTATAAGAGCCAATGAACAGGTTAGATAACTAAAGAAATGTCTAAAAACTCTGAATCATGAATCGAGGATTTGTTACTCAAAAGATGGGGATTCCTAAAAAAATTCTTATCTTTGGTAAAATTTGGAGAATTAGATTAGGCGAAGGGTTTATCGGCACCCCAACATGGGACTAGTCTACATACAATGTTATTCAAGTTCATTTAACCTTTACATAAAAAACAATAAAACTCTAGTTATTTAAATAGTGATTTGGGGAATTGAATAAGACCGAATAATTTTCAGCCCCCTTTGTATAGGATTTTCTGGGTGAGTGTGAATGTAGCTTAAGGTACACTGGCGCCATTGGTAGTTGTGTACATCTAAGAAAATGTCAGAAATATGAATACTGAGTTTATAGGGAAGCATGTTCTTCAAATTGACACTACACTATTACCCAAGTCATGTGACTGTGACAATGTAAGAAAACCAATCTGTCTTTCCCTCACCCATCCCTATACTTCTTTCTCTTTCTTTATATATATATATATATATATATATATATATATATATATATATATATATTATGTTAGTCATCCACTTACAAGCTTGTTTCGCTGTATGACAGTGTCAATCGAAGTCGCTACCCACTAAACCATAAGCGCATGGAATCAGAAAAGGGAAATTTTAACGTGTTGTATATAAGCAATGTATATACACGCCAGTCACCGAAAGAACTCAATTCATTGCTGAAGAGTAATGCATATATCGCAGAAGTGAAAATTGTTTTTAAAATTCTTCACTAGAGAGCTCAATCGTAACGAGAGCATAGTATGGTAGTAATCCGCAGTAATGTATATATATATATATATACATATATATATATATATATATATATATATATATATATATAGGATTAATACAAATATAAAATTTGTTAGTATAGCAGACAAAACTTTTCGTAATCATTTCGTTTTGTCCACTTCAGCAATTGACTGCAGATTTTCACATTTTCGTTATTTTTATAGAGTGAAAAAATAACTTATGCGATATTTATTAATATTAGACTTATTTTTACTATTTTTTTTTTTTGTTGCGTGTAAGCCTGTGTACATGTGAGTGTACGCGTTTGTGTGTTCGCACGTATGTATGTTTATATGGTTAAATAAAATAAAGACAAGAGGAAAACTGTATTTTAAATCGCCTACGCGTTTCGTCCTGTGATGGACTTTTTCAAGGCAAAAAGACGAAATGAGCTTTATTCTAAATTACGTATCTATAAACAAACAGTGTTGGTAACCACAAAGATGCTCACAAATCATTTTAAAAGATCAACAGAATATTTTAGTTTTTAGAATTTCTTCATGTGTAGCGTAAAGTCACGAGATGTTAAAATGAAGGGAATTCAACCGTTTTCTTTGAAATTTTTATTATGTATGTTAGTCTGTTTTAGTATAATTTCCATAAGTAAAGGTGAGATTGGGAAAAATCCGGGGCGCAAATTGATGTTTTGGTAGTATTGGATAGCGGCGCTCTCGAGAACTTTTCTTCTGAATAAATTGTTTACTCTTTTTATTAGTGTGGCATTTTTAAAATCGAAATTATGGTTGAATTTATTTCTGTGAATCACTAATGCATTTGTTAGATTATTATTAGTGATTTCTCTTTTGTGTTCATATATACGTTTTTTTAAAGATTTCTACTTGTTTTTCAGATGTAGATGGAGGAACAATCCCGGCAATTTATTTTATATACACCTGCTTGTTCGTCATTTTGATTTCGGTTATTTTTAGATCTGATAATGTCCATAATAGTATGTATGTATGTATGTATGTATGTATGTATGTATGTATGTATGTAGAAAAGAAAAATTGCTCTGGATAATATCAATTGAGCTTTCTATTTTATCTATTTAATATTTTATATTAATTAAACTTTTATTTTTTTATTATCCACTCCGTTTTACGGATTTGACATAATTATATACATATATATATATATATATATATATATATATATTATCCTACGTCTATGGCACAACTCGGAGTTTCATGCGTTATGCAGGTGGATATTTCAAACACATTTTAATAGATTTGAATTTAAGTTCACTGGATGTTCATGGGAATTAAATCTTATAAAGTTAAATTAATGCTTTTTTAATAACAAGATAAAAATTTAAATATTCTAAGGTTACATGTTGATAAAAATTTTAAATTTTAAATTTAAATAAAAAATATTATAAATAATGAAATGCAGGAAGAATAAATGAAAGAAGCGTAAATCATAAGACGTAAAAATTTATATATTCAAATATTACATGTTAGTAAAAATTTAAAATTTTTAATTTCTAAATAAAAAAAAGTAAAAATGAAAATAAAAAAATAAGAATTAAGAAGTAAAACTTAGAATCAAAATTAAAAATTAAAAAATGTAGGGAACAAAAATGAAAGGAGCTTAAATCATAATTGTTAAAAGTAATATTGCAGGTGAAAGAAAGAAAGAAAGAAAGAAAGAAAGAAAGAAGGAAAGAAAGAAAGAAGCGGGAACTAATGAAGAAAGAGGGAAAGAAAAGGGCAGACGTATAGACGAATCTATATCAATCTGGGGTCTAGGAATGTAAGTATTTTTTCCATGATAGTATGTAGTCATCATTTCACTTTTTTTATTAATCAAATTAGTATTATTGATATGGTTTTAAGATGACAAGTTTTTCTGAAAAGCATAGATTAAATTTATCTCCTTTTCCATTGTAAGTTTTGGATTTAGCTGCGACATTTCATGTAATAATTAATTTTTTGTTGTTTTTTTAAAATTTCGAATAATGTATGGATATAGCGGTACTTTTGCTGTATTTACTGGTGTTTAAAGACAACATATGGTTGTTAAATCTTATCTTCCACCTGTTAGAAATGTTTGATTTCTTGGCAGTTATTCTTAGAAGGGTCATTTTTGCTATTAGTTGGGTGATAGACGTTGTTTATAAGGGCCAAATATTTTTTTGATATCACAGCATTATCTTGTGAAATATATTTATCTATATTTTTAACGCAACTATAACTGACTTTAACAGTTTGTGTTGAGAATTTTTTTTAGTGTGGGTGAATGGTAGAACTGTGAACTAAGTTAAGTAATAGTTTACCAGTGTTAGTTTGAACATTACAACTGAAGGGTGGGTTAAACCAAATTGTGTTACATTTACGTGATTTCTGTTTATTTCTGCTTACCTTGTTTTTAACTGAGTATTCTATTTTTTAAAAGACATTAATGTATTTAATTATAGAATTGTCAAAAATTTCCTTATTGCTAGAGTTGCCACTTAAACGAAATTGGATATATTTGTGTAGGTTGTTGGTGATTCTCTGGGGATGATTTTATTCCCTGTTGATATATGTATGGTTATGTGAATCCTTGGTGTACGATTTGTTCAGACCATTGTTCAGGTCGAAGGTAACATCTAAGAAATTTACGACTTTAGCGTTAGTGATGGTGGTAATATTAAGATCGTGGTCTTTGAAAAAATGATTAGATCCTCTCTGAGTTTATTTGTTGTTTTTTTTTTTTTTTGGTTTTTTTTTTTGTTGTTTTTTGTTTTTGTGGATTAAGTTTGCGGAGGATTTTCAATCCGTCGTATGGGTAAAGTCTGATGTTACATAAATCGAAGATGTGCCTAAAATTCCGGATCAAAAAAAGCCCTACAAAGTTACAGGCCTCTACAGAATTGTACGCCCCCATTAAGATGCAAAAACCAGGGTTGTCTTTTATAGTCCACAAGCATTCATCGCAAAATAAAATAGATTTCTGGGCCTGTTTGATGATGTTGATGTCTTGGTCGCTGATGGGACAGTAATTTTTAGCCATATTTAAGTCACAAATATCAAACCGGATGAACGTGCAATCCATTTTATTTTTTATTTTGTGAACCAATTAATTGTTTCGGTTGTGTTCTTCCATTCGTCATGCCTAAGGCATTCTTAGTGAATCTGGAAACTCTTTTGAGGGTGATTTTGATAAGTTTACCTACGTAGTTTTTTAAATGTCTCGTTCAGCATCATGAGCGTTTCATAGTCTGCATTTTTGTATATAAGCATTATGCTGAATTTACCTCCATTACATTAGTGTAAGTGTTGAGAAACGCACAGTTTCCTGTTATTGGCTAGTCTAATGCTACTTATGTGCAGAGCTACTCTTTTATTCAGGCCTTGTGCCACCCCCACATATATTTTTGCACACTGATCGCATTTCAGAGCACAAATTGCGTTTTTAGAGTTGTAGCTGAGATTTGTTTTTATTTTGAATGTAGATGTGTTTTCGAATTTGCAGCGGTTTCTATCTATTATTATGTTGCAGACCCCACACCTTTTCTTTGTTGCATTTTGTGACTCCCTGGGTTGTATTTTGCTTGAATTTTGATGAGGTTAGTATGTTTTTGGTTGACGTTTGCTTTTAATTATTTTAGTTGTTTTTACGATTTTCTTTATTTTATCATTTTTGTTAGGTAATTCTAGGTCTTTTTATCTTTGTAAATAATTCTGGGTTGCTTTTGTTGTGTGTAGAGACGTGTACTAGAATGTTTTTTTCTTTTTCATGTTTTTTTCCGGGGGGGGGGAATCTAATGGTAATACTTCTGCCAGTTCAAAACCCTTGCTTATTAGTGGAGTTGGGTATCGTCCTATTTGTAGTGTTTTTCGTAGTTCCTCTAGGCGTATTTTACGAAGGGTTTCGTTAGATACTATTGTGCAAATTCGTCGTGCTAGGGAGTAGGGGATAGATTTTAGACAACTTTTTGGGCAGTGATTCTTGAAATTAAGGTATTGTTGGGTGTCTGTATGTTTATGGTGTCTGTGGGTTTATAGTAAATGTCTGTGATGATGTAATTGTTTTTTGCTTTTATGTGTATATCTAGGAATGGCAAATCATTATAGCTATATTCCAGCGTGAACTTCATTTTGGGGTGTAAGTTTTGAAGAAGATTGGAGTAGATTGTGACACCTAATGTATTATACAAAAGAAAAATAATAATAATAATAATAATAATAATAATAATAATAATAATAATTCTACAATTTAAAAAAATATTTCACGGCTGCTCCCACTGTTTTCATCTATATCAATTTTTTTCGTTGTAACAACCCCTATTTCTCTTTAAAAAGAAAATATGTATATATATATATATATATATATATATATATATATATATATATATATATATATAGGAGAGGCCAAAAATTTGGTGTTACACACTGGATTTCGTTTGTCTATCATCAAAATTTGCCATAGGCCACCTACTTCACTACCTATACTTTCACTCCAAACCTACACAACATCGTTCTCTCTCTCTCTCTCTCTCTCTCTCTCTCTGTTTGAAGAAAGACAAAAGGTTTGTGCCATTATGACAGTATTTTCATAGTTTTTTTTTGTCAGTAATTTGCACGAAATGGCAAAACCAAAACAGTTAAACGTTGAGATTAAGAAACAAATTGAATCTTTATTCAAAGACGGTTTCTCTCAAAGGCACATTGCAAGAAGTTAAAGATTTATACACAAGATTTATAGATGCAGTATCCGTTACAAGGGCAGTTAGAAACTAGTGTAAATGTTGACGCAAAAGGAGATGAAGAACTAAAAGTGACTATTGCTGTTGAAGATAAACACTTGGTTATTCAGAGTAAAAGAAATGGAAGAAAAACTGCTCCAAAATTGACAGCTGAACTTAGCTCCTGTTGACTTCAACCAGTGTCGTTCTCAACTGTGAGAAATAGATTTAGATCAGCTGCGCCGGGTGAGGGTAGGCTTGCAGAGACATCAAGAGAGTCCTGTTAATGTGAAGATGCAGAAAAACTTATGAGCATAAAACTGGACATTGAAAGCCTGACAAAATGTATTGCGATCAGACATGTCTAAATTTGAAGTGTGTATGTGAAAAGAAAGCAAGGAGAAAAGTTGAATAATTAATGTGTGACTACAACAATTAAGCATGGTGGTGGGGGGTCTGTTATGTTTTTGGGGGGATGTTTTGAGTAATAGATGGATGGAGATTGGATTCAGCTCAAGGGAATCACAAAAAAATCAATCGATCCTGCAAAGACATGCAATACCGTCTGGTTTACACATAATTAGAAAAAATTAAACTTTCAACAAAACGATCCTAAACACTGTTCTGAATTATTTCAAAATTACCCCCAGACAAATGAATGAATCAAAATGGTGGAAATTATGACTTGGCTGCCTTAATTCCCTGACTCCTCTCCCACTGAATTAGTGTGGGATGAATTGGATAAGAGATTTTCAAAGGAATACCCAAAGAATAACAGTGGGTGTTTTCAGTGCGTGTGAACGTCTGTCATCTTGTTTTTTTTTGTTTTTTTGAAAAGCTGTTGGAATGAATGCTAACAATTTGTAAAGCAGTATTTGAAGCAGTTTTATTGATGAAAGTTTTAATTGATGAAAGTTTTTATTGATGAAAGTTTTTATTGATGAAAGTTTTTATTGATGAAAGTTTTAATTGATGAAAGTTTTTATTGATGAAAGTTTTTATTGATGAAAGTTTTAATTGATGAAAGTTTTTATTGATGAAAGTTTTTATTGATGAAACTTTTTATTGATGAAAGTTTTTATTGATGAAAGTTTTAATTGATGAAAGTTTTAATTGATGAAAGTTTTTATTGATGAAAACAAAATATGATGATGTTCTTATAGTTAAGCACTTCTTTTTCTCAAACTAAAAGCAAATACACTTCAGTTAGTGAAACCTTATCTTTTACTTCAAAAACATTCAACAATATTTCATTATAAAGTGTTTTTTTTAAAGTAATGCAGAATGCACACAAATATTTTGCATGTAGCATATACATAGTGTTAAATTGTGATGATGCTTAGTGCAAAAATTATGTTTCTTTCTGTAGTTAACTGGTAGAAAGTTATTTTAGGCAAGCATGGTTTTTGTCAAAAAGTGCTCGATATCGAGATAGAGTGTTAATATAAATAATCTAGAGAAGTTTGTCATATAGCTGTGCAGTGTTCTGCCAACTCCAGAGTTTAGTGAAATCATCAAATAACACATACTGAATAACGCACTAAATCGGGCAAACAATAAGAAAACATTTCAGAAGAAAACCTTGACATTATCACACACACCGTAGAAAGTTCATTCTGTAGCACAACAAGAAAATATGGTTGAAAAAGCGTAACACTAAGAACAACAATACCAATAACAATTACAGCTATTATGTAATAATGGGCAGATACGATGGCACATTAATAAGCAAACCAATAGGTATACATATCATCAGTAAATAAATAAGCATTATCAAGAAAAATATATCGGTTTATACAGAGACGACTAACTATAATTTTAGTAAACTGCAACTGCAGAACCACGAAAAAAAAAAAGAAAAATTATTTAAAAGTTAATACACACGAATTCGTACATAAAATAAAATCTAAAAATAATTTTTTTCACATAACACTTAATCGAAACAACAATACATACAAACCATACAAAAAAGCAAGCAACACTGTTATATATATCAACAATTCCATCCACTTAATGTATTCAGCACATACATATCCATAAAGAAAAGAATATCAACGAACTTCAGCAAAATAAAAAAAATTCAATGAAAATGAAGAAACATACAAATCAGCATTAAGAAACAGTGGCTATTCAAATAGGTTAAAATACACAAACGAACGCAAGTCAAACAAAAACAATAGAAAAATCAGTATAATCTCGTCCAAGCCACCCTACAACAATACAATAAAAAGAAAAATAGGAAAAATCGTAAAACATTCCCAAAATACAATAAACTATCAAAAATCATCAGTAAAAAAAGTTAAAATCAGTTACAGCTGCATGAACAACATGAGAAAATAAGCACAATAAGAAAATACCCAACAACAACAAAACCCAATAACAACAAATACCCAATAACAACAACAAAACCAACTAGCAAAACAACACCAATAAATTCAACTGCCGAAACAAACAACTTAACAATAAATGTCTAATCAACAACATACTATATCATGCCATTGTAACAAGCAACATTAACACAGACGAAAGATCAAAACAGGAACCACAGAAACAACGTTCAAAGAAAAACTAAACTATCGAAAAACATCATTCAAAACAGAAAGATACAAGAACAACATAACACTATCAAAATACACATGAAGCCAAAAAAACCAAAATAATTGGGAAATCAAAAAAGAGCACTCCCAAACAATATCAATAGCAAAAAAATGTAAACTATGTTTGAAGGAAAAATAGCAATAATTATCATTAAAGAATAAAGTAAATTATTAAAAAAGAAAAACCAGATAATTGGGAAATGTAGTCATTCGAACAAATATTTTCTTTATTACCTAAATATCAACGCAAACAAACGCAAACAAATAAGCACAACACTTAGACGCAAATGAATATAGATGTGCAAACATTCAATCACAACAAACAAAAAACAGAAGACAAAAAAATGGAAATAAAAGGAACAACCAGATAACAATCACCAAACGGAAAATAATCACATAATACTACAAAAACAACCAACATGCACACACACATAAACACAAACACATAATCATGACCTAATTTTTTAAGTGGACATATATACTGAGACGTTAAAAAGAGGTCAACCCAAACTGTTAAAAATAGGTCAACTTAGTAATTAAGCTTAAGCAAGCTAAAAACAGGTCAACACAATAAAAAGCAATTAACTACCTTTAAACACTATACCACTTAAGAAACGACATACATTAAGAAAAAAAGAAGCACTCATACACAAAGTTATCAAATTACAACAAATGCGAAAATGGAATATTTGGAAACAGCAGCAGAAAACCCTGAAGAGTGAAGAGATTCCGAAACTTCGAAATTCGCGTTACACTGCTCAGCTAAGTTACAAACTTCTCCATATTAATTATATATATATATAGCATTATCGTCTAACATACACCTAAACACACAAGTGTTTCTACCCAAGCATGCATATCCACTATTATACATTTTAAATTCAAAAAAATATCCCGCAAACATACATTTAAAATTATCTATTGCTTTGATACACGTGATGTATATCAGATCAATAAGAACTAATCTAAAATTATAACATATTATATTGTCAACTATATCTTTTCTTTTTTCTTTTTTTTCTTGGTCTCGGGAAAAGTTTTAATAGAAATGAAACATGTTAGATTGAAATACGTTTCTTATTTGTTCTTTATTTTTTATTCTATTCTATATATATTCGCTTACTCAATTGTCGGCCACTCTTCCTTGATAGGCCAATCCTTGCTGCAGCCGCCTGTGTTTCTGCACAACACCCAGAGAGCCCACATGTGGTTTACATTGCAAATATGTTAAGCAAACCTTAATTATAATTGTTGAAAGTGTGCACATCATTAAAGGTTATCATATGTTTGAATAAGGCCAGTTCATGGAGACACAGGAGTCAAAAACGATCCTCAGGTAGTTTAAATAGCAAACGATGAGACAAACTTTCAGTCCTTTAAATTTCATATATATATATATATATATATATATATATATATATATATATAATCAAATAATCTTCGTTAATTTACGTAATATATATATATATATATATATATATATATATATATATATATTACGGAAATTAACGAAGATTAACAAAACTTGGTTATAAACAACCGACAATTTGGAAAGATTTGTTTGAACATTATTTTTGATCTGTTTACAGAGGGAAGGTTTGCGGAATTTGATGTATAAAGACTCTAGAACCTTTTAATGATATAAAGAGTGGGACCTTGATAAAATAGAGAAATGGTCTACATTCAATCCAAAAACACAATTCTTGCTATTTATAACATGTTGTGCAATATATGTTGGCCACTGCTAGCAGCTGGATTCAATATTTTAAGAGATAAATGTTGTTTTATTCTCAAATCCAAAAGCTGAGACGTCCTCCCTATGTAGTCGTGTCCACAACTACATTCATATTCGTAAATTACGAATGGAAGAAAGAATTGGTCGAACATTAGTAGAAAAATAACATTCTTTAATAGAACGAGAAATCCGCCGAGCTGAAGACTCACCCTCTGAACCAATAAAGGGAAGACACAAATAAGCCGGACATTTTTTAACAAGATGCGGATTAACCCTGTGAAAATTATTGATGTCAACACGAATAACAGAATCCAAAGCGTCTAAAGGATATCCATTTTTAGAAAGTGTCATCTTAAAAAAAATCCGTTTCACCGCAGAGGAAGGAATCGGAACAAATCTTAAGAACCCTGTAAGTCAGGGTCTTAATCAAATTAATTTTACGGTGTCGTGAACAAAAAGAGGCCCAACGTGTATAAATTCCCGAAAAAGTAGCCTTCCTAAATGCAGAAGTCAAAAACCCGTCATCATTCCTATGATCCAGAACATCTAAAAAGGAAATACAACAGTTAGACTCCTTTTCTACGGTAAACTTAAAAGAAGGATGGACAGAGTTTAATGATTTGAGAAATAAATCAGCTTTACCCTCATTATTAAATAGGCAGAAGATATCATGTACAAAACGATGATACATTAGAGGATGATCAATTCGAGAAAATAATGAAGCCTCGTGAAAACCGACAAAAATAGTAGCTATGGAAGGACCCAAAGGTGAACTCATCGCTGTACCATCAATCTGCCGATAAATAATATTATTAAAACTAAATTCGATAAATGAGATAGCGAACTTCATAAAATCAACAAATACACTTTCAGGAAAATCCGGATGAGACAACGAGGAACAATGCAAAATATCACAACACACCTCAATTGTCTCAGACAGGGGGACACAGGTGAACATGGAGCATATATCAAAAGAACGCATGAACCCACTACTGGAGGAAAAATTACGTATAGATTCCACAAAAGAAAATTAATCTTTAATACAATAAGTACTAAAGTGCAACAAAACAGGTTGTAGCACTATTGAGAACCAACTATGCTGGGAGGGCCCAATCATGGACAGGCTGGGTCGTAATGAGACACCATACTTATGAATTTTCGGTAGCCCATACAAACGGAGACGAATAGACCCAGTTGGTCTAATTAACTCAGAAATATGAAATGAGTGTAAACCACTCTTGACCTACTTTAACAATTGCCTTTGAAACTTAGCTTCAATAGAAGTGCAGTCATGGGTCTTAACTGGACCTAATTTTAAGAATTTAGATGTGTCATTAAGTATATTGTCCATCTTTGACACATAATCAGAATAGTCTAGTAGCACCACACCGGCACCTTCATCAGGTTTAGTAATAACCAGGTTATGATTGTTCTTTAAACTTTTAATTACTTTTAATTACTTTAAACTTTTAGTTAATTAATTGTTGGTCAAGGTAGCAGAGAAAAAAGCTCGTCAGAGCAGTAGCCGTGAAAATATTTGTAGAAAAGAGAGAGGGAAGCCACATCACGTCGGTGAGAACTTGACTGAAGTCGAGATGCCAATTCAGGACCGTCGGTAGTCCAGAGGAGTCAAATGTAGAGTTGGATGCGAATTTGCGAGCAAAGAACTCGGCCTTGCCTGTGGATGTCAGGACTTGACCAGAGGGCAAAGATGCATAACAAGGCAAGTATCTGGGATAGAAGTAAAATAGAGATCTAGAAGAGAAGTGTGTTCATTGTGATTACTTGGAGGATCCACTACTTACGTGAGAGACTGAGTGATTGAGAAGGTCAACGTTTGGACTCCAGCAATATCAGTGAGTTTCTCAGCCACTTGCCACGATGGGCATTGAAGTCACTAAACACAAATATATTAGCAAATGGTGAAAGAAAAATCAGTCAGTCAGTTATGTGCCATACATGATACACGCTTGGGCGATCATGTCTCGAAAGAAACATGACTGAATGTGAAGAAGATTATCCCACAGTAGGTTGCCATTACTTTCTGCGGTAGACTAGGTGCCAGCCAAGGCTATAGACGCCAATCTGTCCTGTTATTTAACCCACAACTGAAGCAGAAGAGATGGATTAATACCTTTCCCAAGGATCTTTGCGCGTAAGTGAATGCAAAGAATTCAACTGGAATTTGAACTCGGCTCCCCAATTTCTCGTTCCAAGCCGATATCCACTGCATCACAATGCAAACAGCCTTGTCTATATTGTCTGAAATACTATCTAGAATGCAGCAGTCAGAAGAGGAAAGGGAGCGATAGAGAAAGAAGAAATAGCTTACTGAGTTTAGCAGAGAGATATACGGAAACACATGTAAAAGTGGACAGGAGAGACATCTCGCTAGAGCAAAATGTTCGCTGACATAAACATCCATGTCATGCATGTAGATATTGGAGTCCTTCCTAAAGAAAGAAAGGTATTCAGGAATCGAGAGATCAGAGGAGGAAATTGTAAAGTTTAGGTTAGTCTCTCATAGAGTTAAGATGTCTAAGGGCCTTTGTAGAGTAACGATTCCACTCTACAAAAGTTCGTACGGCTACACACACACACACACACACACACATACATACACACACACATATGTGTGTGTGTGTGTGTGTGTGTGTGTGTGTGTGGTAAATGAAAAGTAACGCTTCATATTAAAATCTTATAATTTATTTATTAACTATAATTTTTACAAGAAATGGATATGAGAAAAAAGCGTTTAGTATGAGGTTTTATTTAAAATTCGATATGGGCACCAGATTTCGCTACCAACTCCCCGAGCCGTCCAGGAATCGCGTGAACTGATTTCACCAGGAAGTCTTGTGGGATGGAAGACAAATTCTTATATTCGCCTTCAAGTTCTTCCAACGTTTTGGTTTGGTGTAAAAACTCGCTCTTTTCACCTCTCACAAAGGAAAAGTCACAGAGTGTTAATACATAAACATACATAAAATAGAGAGTTTTTAATCACCCTGAATATCACTAATGCAAATGAATTCAAATTAGCAAATATGAGAAAACTTTATTTGTATAGAAAAGAAACGGATAAGGTAGCTAAAGAAAGCAGAAAGAATGACTACGTATCTGAGATTCGAAGGCGTCTTGGCATCGGCCAAAGATGCATTCTAAAAGCTGAGTAGAGTATTGGGAGGCAGGAAAATTTCGTTGGAAACAAATAACAGTGTGCTGGATTGTTATGTGATGACTGTCCTTCAATATAGCAACGAATGCTAAACAATTTTATCAAAGATGAAGGAAAAACTTGAAGCAATTAAAATGTGGTTCAACAGAAGGATGCTGAGAATACCTTGGATCGAACATGTGAGCAACAGCGAGGTTTTGGAGAGGATGGAAATGAAAAGGAAATTGATATTTAACATTAGAAACATGCAGCTGAATGTTCTGGGACATGTAATGAGGAAAGAGAGCTTGAAGAATCTGATACTCACAGGATGGATAGAAGGAAGGAGAGAAAGAGGAAAGCAATGCATGACATACTTGATGCGCTTGAGCAAATGGATGGTGGAGTTATGTATAGGAGGGGTTACAAGATAAAAGTGTTAAGAGCTACAAGGGATAGGGAGATGTGGAAGTTCATGAGAAATCAAGTTTCATAAAAAAAAAAATCTTTTTAAAATGATTTTATAAATTTCAAGCGACTGTCACCCTGATAGTTGCAATAATAAATGCTGAATGTTTCCTGGACACAGAAGTGGCTCCTTTTACTTCAATGTATACCGTTCGATGGAGGAACGTTACTGGTAATCAAGTTCATTCATCATTTTTGCGATTGATGTGTGTGTGTGTGTGTGTGTGTGTGTGTGTGTGTGTGTGTGTGTGTGTGTGTGTGGAGAGAGAGAGAGAGAGAGAGAGAGAGAGAGCGCACGCGCACCCGCCCACGCACGTTCACACATTATGAATTTCTTAACCTCTAAAATCTTATTCCTAGCAACCGGAGAACACTTCTCTTTTCTTTCTTTTGGACTACAGAAACATTAAAATTATTATTTTTGATAATTTGATATTTTTAATGAGAAAAAAAAATTAACTCGTTATCACTGTTATATACAGAGTATAACAAACAACAAAGTTAGTGAGGCAGGAATAAAAGGAGATAAGATATGTTAAAATAAAATTCTTCGTATTACCGGTATAAAGGAACAAGACAAAATGCCTCTTTGTGCTCGAGGGAAGCGACCTGAAGGATGGGAGAGTTAGCAGTATACTGGCCTGGCATTGAATCTTGTATCATGTCGGTTGATGCGGGGTCACGTTCTGATTGCTTATCAACTGGTTGAGTGTCCCGAGCAGGTTCTTTTAAGCAGTCAGGGTGGATACATTCATCAGAATTTTTTTTCCTGTCATGCTTTTACTATAGCGGCAAAGTTTATGACTGGCTCTCACATTTAAATTCTATTGTATTTTTTGCGGAGGGAGGTGTTTTGTGATCCGGGTGCAGAGACCCTGTGAAGAGAGCGACTTCTTTATTTATTCATTTTGCTTCCAGAGTGTTCACACTCGGTCGACAGATTTTGATTTGGAGTGTATCAGAAAAAAATCTAACTTAAAGAAGTGTATGACATTATGGAAGTCTTTCTTCATATTCGGAGCTCAATGATCCAGGTAGGGTTGTAAACGCAAGCTGCGTCTATAACATGATGCAAGTCAAACTTCCTTAAAGATTATGTGCCAAGATTCAATATAACGCGACAATTTCTGACTACTGCCCACAGACTAGCAGGTGAAGTTATCACTAACTCGTCTACAAAAAAACAAAAACAAAAACAAAAACAACGAAAAAAAAAAAAGTTTTGCCTTCAACAGTATTACTCTTTTCGCTTTATTAAGGAAACCTGACTCTGGTTATTGAATCGTGGACGGTTTGGTTTTCATTCCAGTGAGCATAGAAGACACGACGTTACAGATTGTTTGTTTGTGATTAGAAACATTTCCAAATGACATTTGCAAACGAAGATGCGATAATGAAACCGAAATAGCCGAAACGATATTTTATTTTTTATGAATGAAATAGAAACTAAGACAAAAGAAGAAAAAAAATAAAGCCGCTTAATGAGTTTGGGCGGGAAATAAATCAAGAGAGTTAAAACAGAGACTGACACATTCTAAATTCATTCATAATGTTCGGTTACGTGGAACGCAAGGAAACCGATAGTTAATAATATTCACCTCTTTCCACATTGCTATTATGTGTCTTAACACACACGCGCGAACACGTGTCCATACACGCACACACACATTTACATCTTTTACACAAATTCTGTCATTTCAGACATGCACATAAATATATTTATATTCATGTATGTGCGTTGTGGTACAGTGGATATCGGCTCGGAACGAGAAACCGGGGAGCCGAGTTCGAATTCCAGTTGAATCCATTGTATTCACTTACGCGCAAATACCCTTGGGAAAGGTATTAATCCGTCTCTTCCTTCCAGTTATGGGTTAAATAGCAGGACAGTTTGGGGTCTATAGCCTTGGTCGGCAACCAGTCTACCGCAGAAAGCAATGGCAACCAACTGCGGGATAATCTTCGATCCAGTCAGTCATGTCTCTTTCGAGACATGATCGCCCAAGCGTGTATCACGTATGGCACTTAACTGACTGACTGACTGACATATGAAATACTAATTAAAGGTGGTTTTTAACAGTGTATGTGAGGTGAATGAGGTACGGACTTCTTTTCCCTACGCTTTTTAGACCAATATGCAAACAGAGTTCAAAGTATTATGTCGAAAGCGTGGAAACTAATTTGTAAAGTAACTTTTATCCTTAAATTTCCCAAACCTTTAACTAGCAGGTTGCATCTATATATAGAGGAAGCTATATATAAATGTAATTATATATAGTTATACTCGTTTCGAAAACCTTCCTCGAAAACTTTCGAACGAAGGGAAAATGGTTTTAAAAAGAAAAACAGAAAGAACTTAGGACATGAAAGTCTGTCAGAAGTCTTCAGACAGAAATCAGCACGAAGCCCAAAGAAAAAACCCGACACGATTAACCATCTAACAGAAAGCGCTCAATACAAACTTAATAAAACTTAATGAGCCAGACGAACCTACCTAGGTTTCTCCAAAACGGATAATCAGGGAAAGCTGGTTAAACAGGCAAAGAAAAAACGACATATGAAAAGGTGGCTAAGAACCCCACCTGACCAGGTAACCAAAGAAAAAACTTAATAAAACAAGAGAGGTGGGTTAATAATTTTATTACTTTTAATTTTTAATTTTCAGGGCGAGGGGTAAAAGACAAAAATGTACAACACGATAGATGGGTCTATTATATATATATATATATATATATATATATATATATATATATATATATATATACCTTTCTCGGTTAAGACCTTTAATATAGAACATGACTAAGGTCTATGTAGTCTACGCCATTTCATGTAGCTGTGGAAAGAAATATAAAGATGAAAAAGTTCTCCCTTTTAAGGTAAGGCTACAAGAACATGGCAAGGCCGTAACATGAGGGGAGATAGAAAAATCAGCCGTAGCTGACCACATATGGAGTTAGAAAGGGGATCACCGCTCCTCATGGGATGAAGAAATAATAGATAGAGAACTACGTAAACTTAAGGAATCAGCACATATGCTAGGGTTAAAAAATCTCCTAAGCCAACCAAGCATAGAAATGAATACAATATGGGAATCACTAATACGGAGTGCGAGAGAAAATCAAAAAGATTGAAATATGAGCTCTGTTAAAAACTGTAAAGAATATCATTAGCATCAAAGATTTCAATATGAACTCTGGTAAAAAAAATGGTTATGAAACAATCGGTTTATAAGTCCCAGAAATCCACTTGCTGTTGTCCTCAAGGATACATGGCCCAGTGAATATAGACGTTGGTTAGGTCCAGTGACTTGACCTAAAGAGTTGTGAGTTCAATACCAGAAGTGGTGAACAAATAACTTAAGTAAAAGGCAGAAAACTACATGGCTACCAGAAGTGACATCGAACATGGAATGATAATGATATACTCCAGTGATCGTATTATAGGATTCGGTTCTAAATTCCTAGCACCTTAAGAAGGCCGGAACGTATAACGGCCGAAACGTCGTAAACATGTCAGACAATAATCCGAACAATGAAAATAGTGTAAACCTGATTCTTAGTTAAATTTAAAATTTAAAATTTATAGTTTCTAACATTAATTCGTAATAATTTTAAAAAATAATTTTTTTTATTTTATTTTAAGGTGGAATTAATATCAATTAGTAATACTGATCTCTATTTTAATCAAACATTAATGCACCAGTAAATTGGTTTTAGAGTCTATTGTCATGTTCTTCAAATTAGACATTACTTGTATTTTGATTGGTCATCCGATACTACGTAACAATGTCTTTCCTATTGAGGGGGTTTGGCTAGTTTTTAACCTTTTAAAACCCTTCATCTCACAATCAGCACCATCACTTGATAATACGCTAGAAGTGTCGAAAAAAATAGCTACTTTTGTAGTGATATTATGACATACTAATGTTATAAATTTTATAGAAATATTTTTGCTCTAATTTGTATTGAGCATTTATTTAAGAATAGTGTTTTTTGGATACGGAATTTTATTCCATCCATATCTACGCTATACTTCCCATGCCGTGTGCTGATAGCTTAGAGGTAGAATCTCCGACTGATATCAGATCGGTCGGATTTCAATCCCGGCCGGAAGCAATCGAATCTCTAACTATACTAATGAGATGTGATACATTGGAACAGGACTGTCTGCGGATATATATATATATATATATATATATATATATATATATATATATATATATATATAATATTGAGAGAAAAACTAAGCCCATAATTAAACCGTTATAAATTCAGTATTTATTTCGGCAGTGTAAAAAAAAATTACAACTGCCTCGTTCAGACTGTTGAAAAATATATAACTGTTAATTTTCCTCAGAATATTTTAAAAACGGTTTTAACAGAAGTGAACATTGTATTATTTAAACTGGAAATAAATTAAAAATACATGCACAAAACAAGCAAGCAGACTGGATATATACATACATTAAAACACAAATACACAAACTAATTATTAGGAGAGAATATATACACACACAAGAAAAGGAGAATAGAAATAGACATACACAAAATAAGCAAACGGACATAAACTTATAAAAGGACAAAAGGTAAAGAAAAGTGAAAGGGATGGAAAGACAAAAGTGAATATTCTTCTTCTTCTATGTGCCCTGTTCCTTCAGGACGTAGGCGATCATGGTTCTCCAAGTCTCCCTATCCCTTGTGGATCTTAGTATGTTTGCTCCTGTTACACCTCGCAACCCTTGTTCCGTGATCCACCTGATCAGGCCCTGAAAATATTTTATCCGCTGCCTTTCTCTGTCTCTTTTTCCTTCTATCTGTTCCTGATGCTCAGTATTAATTTCCTTTTTGTTGCCATTCTTTCCAAAACCTCATCGTTGCTTACATGTTCAGTCCACGATATCCGCAGCATCCTTCTGTAGAACCACATTTCCGCTGCTTCAAGTTTTGTCCTCATTTTTGATGATATTTTCCAGCATTCACTGCCGTATTGAAGAACTGACATCACATAGCAATCCAGCACTCTTTTCTTTGTTTCTAGTGAAATTTTCCTGTGTGTTAGTACTTTACTCAACTTCTGGAACGCGTCCTTTGCCATGCCAATTCGCCTTCGGATCTCTGTGTCGCACTTTCCATCTCCTGTTAGAACACTTCCTAGGTATTTAAATTTTAAAAAATTAAGGAAATATTTTTTTTATTTTCAAGTTTTAAAAACTTTTTTCAATTTACTAAAAAACCGTTATAAAAGAATCAGAAAGATTTACAAAATATTCTACAGAAAATAAAAATAATACAGATAATGACAAAGAAGCCACTATAGTAAAAACAAAAAAATAAATAGTCACAAGTGGTTAACATAATTTTCAACAGATTTTAATGTAGAAAAATAAAATAATAAAAATATAGATCAAAATAATAAAATATAATAAAATAATAATTACACAATTATTAACCAAGAAACAATTAAAAAATAATAAAAATAAACAAACAATTTATAAAAAATGTTAAACTGTAAAAGTTTTGAAGATTAATAAATAGCAATAAATGATCAGATTCGCAGTGGAGAAATAAATAAGAGCTGAATTTGCCAGAAAATTATATTAATCATACAAATCCGATAATTTAGATTTATTTCTGTGACGACATTTAAAAATCACTTCGTTTCGTTGGTTTAAAAGCTGGTATTTACCACAAAATTTAACTATTTTTATTTTTTCATCTAAGTATATGTTACATCTATTTCTAAAGCTAAAAAGAGTTTGGAATTTATCAACTATCTTTCATTCGCTCTGTGGACAGACCTCTATCTTTTAATTCTCAGATATAATTAGATAGAGCTGTTTAGGATTTAAGGTGGGGCCTAGAGAATGAATATTTATGATTATAATATCTGTGTTTTCAAGGTCCGGCAGAAATTCCAAAATATACTTTCTTTATCGTATTCTTCAGGGAAAATAGTAGCTTGGTGTATGACTTTTCCACTCGTGAATCTCGGAACGTTAGAACCATGAACAACTGTGAACAGCTGGAAAACGTAACGCAGGCGATGACTAGACTGAACATAAACATTTTAGGTATGTGTGAAACGAGATGACCAAATAATGGAGACTTTAAAAGTGACGACCACAGAATTATATACGAAGGAGGTGAAAATAATGAAAATGGCGTCGACGTTATACTAGCTAAAGACACAAAAAATGCGTCATGTGATACTGTCAGATATATGAAAGAATTCTAGTAGCTAAAACGAAAGAGAAGCCTCTCAATATATTGGTAATAGTGTTATATGCACTGACATCACAAAGTACAGAAAAAATCGAGTCCTTCTAGTCCATGCTAGTTTATACTAAGGCTCAGTGCAAATCACAAGAAATTAAGAATTATCATGGGAGCTCTGAATGTCAAAGTTGGCGAAGGGAGAGAAGGTGAAACGGTCCGCAATAACCATGATGAGAAATGGGTTCGAATGGTGCACAGCGAATGATCAGATAATAACCAACACCTGGTTCCAACAGCAACCAAAAAGACTATGGACATAGAGAAGTCCAGGAGGAGAAACTAAGAACCAAACTGATTATATTACTATCAACAATAGATTCAGAAACGCAGCCCTTCACTGCAAAGCCTACCCAATTGCGAAGCGACCACCTACCAGTCGTATGCAAACTAAAGATAAAACTAAGGATATTAACGAAATTTAATACAGCCCTAATACTGCAGTACAATAGACTCGCGAATGTCCCGAACCTGCAGGAAATGTATACAGAGAGCGTGAAAACGATATACGAAGAACAAACTGGAAACGGAAGCTCAGAATGGGACGCACTAAGAGCGGCTCTAGTGACATCGTCGAACGACATCATTCCAAAGGCAAAAGCACGTCAGAAGAAAAACGAATGGTTCACTTAAGAGATTATTGACCGCATGCAAAAGAGACAGAAAACGATGCCAAGATATGGAACGGAATGCAAGAGACTACACAAGGAAATACGGAGCAAATATATACATGCTAAAGAAAGATAGCTCAACGAAAAATGCGCCGAAGTAGAGGGAGTGAGCACAACAAATAATGGAGATGCGCATAAGAAAATAGAGGAACTAACAGTTCAAAGGACCTGCTCAGTAACATTATGTATAAAAGCAAAGGATGGTACACTAATATTAGAAAAAATACTTCAGAGATGGGACGAGTATATCGGGGATATCTTCCACGACAAGAGAGAACAACCAACAATGCACAAAAATACAGATGAATCAGAAATACAAAAACCGAAGTGGAATCTGTAACGGTAAAATTGAAGAGAAACAAAGCAACGGGACCAGACGGGATTGTAATAGAGATGTTGATGTCCTTAGAATTCTTTGGCGTAGACAGACTCACAGAAATAATAAACGAAATCTACAACAGCGGCAATATACCGGAAGGACATGAGCAGATCAATTTTCATAACACTACCTAAGAAGCCAGGTGCAAAGGAATGTTAATTTCACTGAACAATCAGTTTCAATAATCCACATAACAAAACTCATCATCCGGATTCTGATAAACAGAGCGCGCAGTAGAATCGGCCCAGAGATAGGACAAGTAAAATGTGGCTTCGTTAAGGATACCAGAACGAGGAATGCGATATTGATGCTCAGACTGCTATCTGAACGAGCAATACAAATGCAGAAGGACCTTTATCTGTGCTTTATAGAGTACGCAAAGACGTTCGACAAAGTACGACACAAAAACTTGATAGAGATGCTCGACAACCTCGACATGTTCGGAAAAGACGTTGAGATAATCAAGAATCTATATTGGCAGCAAACCGCTTGTGTACGGTTAGAAAGTGAACTTAGCAGGTATGCAAAAATAGAAAGGAGCGTAAGACGTGTTTTCTCACCCGATCGATTCAACCTGTACAGTGAAGCAATTATGAGAGAAATAAATGCCATGCCGGGATTCGTCACTGACGGCCACAATCTCAATAATATAAGATACGCGGATGAAACAGTGCTGATAGCAGGCACGGGCAGGAAAATGCAGGACCTTCTACAGAAGGTAGCAAAAGAAAGTGAAAAGAACGGACTGAGGATAAACTTCAAGAAAACTGAATGTCTATTCATCAGCAAAAAGAGGAGTCAACTCCAAGTTGGAGAAACTAAAATAAAACAAATAACAAATTCAAATCCTTAGGAAGTGTTTTGACAGAGGATGGAAAGTACGACATGGAGATCCAAAGACGCATTGGCATGGCCAAAGACGCATTTCAGAAGCTAACCAGAATTCTGATGGATAGGAAAATCTCATTAAAAACAAAGAAAAAGTGCTGGATTGCTATGTGATATCAGTTCTGCTGTATGGTAGTGAATTTTGGACGATCTCATCAAGGATGAAGAAGAGGCTTGAGGCAGCAGAAATGTGGTTTTTGCAGAAGGACGCTACCATGAACGGAGCTCGTGTGCAACGATTAGGTGTTGGAAAGGGTGCAAACGAGAAGAAAACTCTTACTTAACATCAGAAGAAGACAGATGAGGTTCCTGGGACACGTAATGAGGAAGGAGATCCTGGAGAAATTAATACTCACAGGTGGGATAGAAGGAAAGAGAGACAGCGAAATGCAGCCCGAGGCCTACTTGATAAGTCTAAGCAAATGGATGGTGAAGCGGAGTTTGGAAGAGGTACCAAGAGAAAAATTATTGAGAGCGACAAGAGACAGAGCCAAGTGGAGGTCTGTGGTCGCCTACGTCCTGAAGGGACACTACACATGAAGAAGCAGATATACTTCCAACTGGGCAGTTAATTCCTTAATTCTACAATTACAAAGGGGATTTATATTTATTTGATTTGATTATAAAAATGAGAATTAATTATGTTGTGGATATTACAGTAATAACTCATTCTTAATGTTTTTTTCTATAAAAGATTTTACTTAGTGGGTTGTTAACATTAAAATGTTTATCGATCAATTTCAGAAAATATTAACCGATATTAATATTAGACAATTAACAAAAGCCCTTAAGAAACATGTTGGTTGAAAATACAAAAATACTATTTAAATCCCATAACAAAAGCATCTCACTGTAAGAGAGGCAGTATAGTGGACTGGGGTAAGAAATGGCTAGTAAATTTTAATGCTTCTAAAACGAAGCCACTCTCAATTAACCATCATCGACAATCTCACCTACCTCCCATTAGCATGGACCAGGCTTACCTCCCAGAGAGTAAAACACTACGCCTCCTTGGTCTCACACTTTCAGCGGACCTCAAATGGTATGACTACATCGAATCCATTGCTAAATCCGCTGCTATGAAAGTCGGTTCGCTGTGTAGGGCCCGGAAGTTTTTTCCGTCTAAATCTATCCTGCACATATATAAATCTACCATCCGCCCGTGCATTGAATACTGCTGCCATATCTGGTCGGATGTCCCTGCTATTCTCCTCAGGCTTCTCGATAAGGTTCAGAGGAGGGTCTGTAATGTGATAGATACCGACTTGGCAGACCGCCTGCAATCTCTCTCCCACCGGCGCGACGTGGTTTCCCTGTGTCTCTTCTATAAATACTTTCACGGCTTCTGCTCCGATGAACTTAGATCACTGGTGCCCCCTAAATACGAATTTGCACGAGATACTAGATTAGCAACTAGATCCCACCCTTTTACAGTTAAACCGATAAAATGCAACCGCAACTTCTACTCCAACAGTTTCTTTCCTCGCACTTCCCGACTGTGGAATTCCCTTCCACACGATTGCTTCCCCGACGGCTACAATCTCCAGGAGTTTAAATGTAAGGTCAATAGACACCTCCTAACACACTAACCTGCTCCCATTCTATCAAACACTCTTCCCATCTGCCCAACCCTCATCCTCGCTATCCTTACTCATGTCACCTTCCTCCTGACATTCCCTATGTCTAACCACTCCTTCTCTTTACCTTTCCCTATGTAGCCCCATGCTCAATAGTGGTAGTGGAATGCCTTGCTTGGGGTGAAATAATTAAAAAATATATATATATCAAACAATTATTCCTTACAATCAATCGCAATCACAGTACTGCACTTGACCCCAGATGGCAAAAGAAAGAGAAGACCAAGAACAACATGGAGAAGTACGGAGATGAAAGACACGCAGTACTCTTGGGGGTCACTGACTAATCTGACCCAAGATAGGCAGAGGTGGAGAAGCTTTGTTGCTGCCTTACACAACATTGGGTGTAACGGATGATGAATGAATGAAAAAATGAATCAACCTTACATTATTTAACTGTGGAAATGAAATTTTAAAATTTAAAAACAAATAAAGAGACGCTCACGCGATGTCCAATCGCTCGATCCTTTTCAAAAACGTATAAAAAATTATACTAGATTCTAAGCATGAGGATAAAATAACATCAGGAAAATAACATCCTTGAAAATGGCCAGTGAAGTGGCTGGAAGCGCTTGGAAAGTGAACATTTATGGAGCATTTTTACATTCCTTATATCCAGCAAAAATGAAACCTGTATGAATACTGCGAAAATTAAATAAAATTTTAAAAAAATCTTCCCTGTCGGTCGTTTTTAACGAAATATTTTTAAAAGATACATATATATAATACATCTATATACAAGTCTGTTTCACAGCTCATCACTATGGCTTGCTTCTGGCCGGGATCAAAACTCGACCGATTTGGTGTCAGCCACAGGCGCATCGAAGCAGAGAATGAAAATTTTAACGTGTTGTATATAAGCAGTGTATGCACACGCCAGTCACCGAAATTCAATGTTTACCTATCTTGTTTCCGCAGAGATTATATCCACTAGTCAGAAAATTTGATTGCAAAATCCCAATGAGTGTATGTAATCAACGTGAAATTCAGAATAGAAACAAGATAAGTGAGCATCATATATATATATATATATATATATATATATATATATAACATAGCACACTTGGTATACAATCCAGGTAAATTCCGATAAAGACGAACTCAAGAGAACTCAATTCGTTTATTTAATTTAACAGAGTAATATAATTTATAAAAGATTTTAGATTATTATAATGGGTAATCCATATTTCACCGCGTCCTGATGTTATTATCGCGGCTCGTCAGACCCAAATAGGTACAACAGTCGGTCCTCAAAATATCCCCCCCTCCAAAATAAAATTTATTTTATTTTATTTTATTTTACATAGATGCTCACATGTCCATATAGATATTTGTAACAGTTATTTACAAAATATTTTCACTCATTTGAAAAGAACCCCAAAGAAAGAGGAAAGCAAGGATAAAGAAAAGATAGACGGTTGATTAATGTAAAGAAGAGGGAAAAAAAAGAGAAAAAAGAAAAAGAGAAAAAAAGAAAAAAGTGAAACAGAAAAAACTGAATGGAAAGCAAGAAGAGAAAAAGAAAGGACAAAGAGATACAATAAAAGGAAATACAGTATCACGAGAAATAAATGTTGACACCATTTATCCTAATAGCGTTTCGATTACATCCACTTATTAGGATTTTGCAATCAAATCTTCTGACAAGTGGATATAATCTCCGTGAAAACAAGATAAATAAACATTTAATTTTATTTATACTATAAATGGAGTATCTCTTGATATCGAGCGCAATAAATATCCAGATTGGTTGTTTTAAAAGCCTTTTTTTTTACAAAATACTCTTATGTCAGATAAAAAAAATCCTATCAAAACTTACTCTTGTGTACCGAAACGTCGTGAAGATGGCAACAAAGATCACGACAACAGACAGAACAATGTAAATAGTGTTAATAATTACCATACCTCATCTCAAAAATATAGACAAATAGGGAAACAGTCTTGCAAACTCTAATGTACTTTGATTATTTAACACTTAACTTTCCTGGAAATACAGATGAAGTGTATGGCACGATGATGATCCTCTGGAATCATTATCATCTTTTTCTAACGAATTAAGCAACAATATTTACTGATGTTTAACTTTTAATAAACAGATTACAAACGCATCGACACTGAAATCCAATGGTGCATTGGAATAGTTAAGAAAAGTACACTACCGGCCATAATTATTAGGCCACCCCAGTGTTTGAAAAAAAATGATGAATTTCATACTAATTTTTAGTATTTATTGCCAATTGAATAATTGTAAATGAAAATAGAATGGTTCTTTTGTTAATACTGCACAATAACTTGTGCATCAAATGAATATATAAATATTTAATATTTACCTATATTGCAGTTTCATCAATGAAAGAATGAAGAAAATTTAGGGTGATTCAGACGAGTTCATCTTTGCTTCCTTGCCTTGTAAAATTTTGCAGAGTAATAATAACAAAAGAACCGCTCTATTTTCATTTGGCAATAAATACTAAAAGTAGTATGAAATACACCATTTCTTTAAAAAAAAACTGGGGTGGCCTAATAATTATGGCCAGTAGTGTATAAAAAACAGAAAACATATCGTTAGAAGAAAAGAAAAAGTCTACTCAGCTGTTATACAATATCAGTCCTCGTATATGGCTGTGAATGCTGGACAATCTCCTACACAGGTAAACAGCATGAAGAAATCGGTTCTACAGAAAGATGCTGAGAATACTGAGAACCGAAGTTCTAGAAACAATGAAAACTGATACTTTTTTAATCGAGATCACCCCATGCAAGTAAAGTAACTAAGATGCAAGGAGTCACTGGGTGTGGAAAAATTAGAAAACAGAAACATTACTAAAGAGCGAGAACAAAAACGATTAATCAGGAGGAAAGTAAATAACGATTGACATTAAATCCAAATTAAAATTTAAGATTAAATTAAGATTAAAGTTGGCTGTAAAGCATGGAGCCGGAAGGGATTTCCATAAGAGCAAATGCGAGAAAAGATACCGTTAAAATAGAATTTACGGTTAAATCTCAGAAAAAGACAGTTGAAATGCTCAGCGTACACAATGAGAAAAGGTTTGGAAAATGGGACACACACAGGACAGGTTGAAGGCAAGAAAGACAGAAGAAGAGAATGCATAACCTGCCTTGCAATTTGAGTGAATGGATGGCGGAATAGTTTTTGTGAGAAATAATAAAAAGACAAAATTTACTAAGAGCTACAAAGGACAGGAAGTTATGGAGTGCCATAATCGACAACGTCCTGAAGGGCATGAAACATAGAATAAAAGAATACTTATTATCATGAAACACGTACTAAACTATTGTCAGCCCGAACAACTTATCAAAAACTTATTAAAATACTACATTTAGGAAGTGGATTCGATCGAGAAATTTTCAGCCTCCTTCGCATGAAGGATAAAGATGAGCCCTGAAAATATGCTTGTAGATAATAATTATTTAGCAAAAGAATGTGGAAAGCCATGATCGCCTACGTCATGAAAGGACAAGGTACACAGAAGGTAACAAAAGTACATTTGATATTATTATGATTTCAATGCTTACGATTATTATCCTGTGAAAATGGTGAATAAAAGTAGAAATCATTAATTTTCATGGTCGAAAGTTCAACTTGACATACAACGTCTCAAGTGGCTGCAATGTCCAACATGTAAATGGCAGATTTTGAATGTAATATCACAATCATGGTACCCTCCCACCGCTTGTACTTCTTTCTTGTTCTCCAGACACCTCTGTGATGAACGAAGCTGGTCTTTTATATCAACTGCCGACTGCGGACTGATTGCCGCCATTGAAAAGTCCTTTTTCACCCACATCCTTACAACGAAGCTGTGGACACCTAGTATCTCGCCTTCTGTTTGAAAGTTCAGTATAAAAAATGTCTATCGGGTTTCTTCCATCTTCCATTCTCCGGGCCTAGCCAAGCTGTAAATGTATACAGTTTTCGTATATATAAAAATAAATCCTATAAAAGATGGGTTCAGGTTTGTTGTGAATAATGCTGTCGCATACAGAGTTTCTAGTATGTATTTAGAGATTATTGACTAAAGCCAAAGATTTAGCAACGTTATTGGTCCTAATATGGGATCTCGACGTCAGTCACTTTCCCAGCATCATTCCCTTGCCTTTTCTGCAAATATTCTTATGGTAATTGTTCAGATGAGCTTTCTTCTTTAGTACCTAATTTTTTTTTTTTTTTTAATCATATCACCCCAAGCAAGGCGATAACGCCACTGATGCGCAGGGGGCTACGTAAGGGTAAAAAGAATGGAAAAGAGAAAGCCGGAAACCTCATCCTAAACAGGAAACAAGGGATGAGCCTCTTCACCTGTTCAATAGATGTGGGTGGAGTGTGAACCGGGCGATAGTTAGATTTTATAGATTTAAATGCAGAATGAATTGAAACCTCGATTGGCTGGCAGCTAGGTTTAATAGCTTTTCTGTTGAAATGTAACCGTAAATTCTATGCTAACAGTTTCTTCTCTCGTACCACTTGATTGTAGAACTCTCTTCTGGCTTCTTGCTTTCCAATCAATAATTTAAATGAAACGTCAATCGTCTTCTTCTGACTTATTATTTCCTGTTCTTTTATTTGTTTTTTCTCCTTAATAATGTTTTTCTTTTCTCATATTCTTTCACACTCAATGAACCCTTCTGTCTTAGTGGCTTTATTGCGTTGTTTGGTGTGAAATGATTTAAAGAAAAATATACCTAACCAATGAAAATAAACGACACAAATTTCAAATTATCTAAAAAAAATTCCCCGCAAATTCTGATTAATCTAAAATAAAATCAAACCATTAAATTTATAGATACACACACACACACATACACACACACACATACACGCACGCACGCACGCACACACACACACACACACACACACATATATATATATATATATATATATATATATATATATATATATATATAGCTTTCATTAAAAATGACAGACAAGTTATGATGGTTAAGTTTCTCATGTAATTTTTCATGTGATCTTATGATTTCGTTCTTTTGAGAACATAAATTATATAAAAATTGTCCAAATGTTTTGCTTATCCGGGCGCTTTCGTCTATACTTTTAGCCATTTTCGAGGATGAATGTTATTTTACGTGTAACAGAATGTAAGTGGTGTTATGTATGATGTGGATTAGTGGTATGTGTTATGTACCGAACACGATAAACATGTTGTTAACATGTTTGTAGAGATCCAAACTACAAGGAACCAACATTATTTACAAATAACATGTTCTTTGGAGAACCGCGTTATTGATCCTAATTTCGTAAATAATTATGTTGGCCATACCACTACGAAATTAACTCGAAGATTGACGCTACGTCTCTCTCAACGGAGCTCAATTCAATCTTATTTAAAACACACACGGAGGCCTATCAAAACCTATCCGTAACATACTTGTTCACAACACAAATATCATAGCATTATCCACAAGCAAAAAAAGACTAAAAAAAATGGAGACCTTATTAATAAAAAGCAAAAACCCAACAGTCAATAACAACAACTATGAACACACTAACAACATGATTGCCGGATGCTTTATATAATTTATTTTTTCTGCAAAAAAAAAAAAAAGAAATCACAAGATCACATGAAAAATTACATAAAAACTTAGACATTACATCTTGTGTTTCATTCTTAATAGAAAAATGTATAAAAGAGAGACTGCTGCCCAAATATATATAGATATATATATATATAATATTGATTTGTGATTTTTGGAGCCTATTTTCAATAGTTTTACTGATAAAAACACTTTGGTAGGCAGGTTTTTTTTTATTGCAAAGTGCTCGATATCAGGGTGTAGCTAGAGCGTTGATAATTTTTAGTGCAAAGAATTTGTCACTATAACTAAGCAGGTTCATGCTGACTTCGAAGTTCCGTAAGAACACCGTTATGATGCTAGCAGAAAAAACGGCCCCGATGAGTGACAACAAGTCGGCATGAACCTGGTCAGTTAAATTTCTAAATTCTTTGCACGAAAAACTATATATATATATATATATATATATATATATATGAATTGCTGTTGTTCCCAGATCCAGGTTATAGTCCCAGGTATGGACAAATAGTTAACCCCCAAACTAGTATCAAAATACTATGAAGTATAAAAAACATTTAGTAAAAATGCCAGCCATACATTTTCATAGTAGGGGAGGTATATCAGCAATTCATTTTTGTCAAAAAATATAGAAATAAATCAATATTAGCAGCAATAAATTTTGTAAAATAAAATTACTATTGCGCCCAGGATAATTAAATTTCGGCGTTAAATGACCCACAAAGTGCTGATATGCCGTTAACAAACATACTCTTTGTTTTATCATAGTCTGTGTACTAGGCTATTTTTTTATGTCTGTCTGCCCCATTCTTATACATGCTCAAAACAAGTAAGGAGTTCCACTTGAGAAAAAAAAAGGGGGGATACTATGTGGACAAGGTTAATGAAAGTGGAACATATTTACATGGTCTTAAGAGCAAAACACAAACCCCGAAAAAAACGGATGTGGATAAAAATAAAATGAAGGTGTCTGGGAAAAAGAGGAAAAAACATGGTGTCGAATGCTCCATTCATTTCACAAAAATCCCTCTTAGCTAAGCAAAAATGTATTTCGCTTTGAACTTTGTCTTTTGACGTCACAGAACTCTTAGAAGAAAAATGCGAACCCCAACCGTTTTACTTACACCAATCTTCTGACTTCTACCGACCTGAAATCTATGTAATTACATTTTTCTTTTTTAATATTTATTTTAATTTAAACTTGAGGTTTAAAGTAAGAAATCGAATTGTTATAAGAAAAAATTTGTTCTTGTAGTTCTCCTTCAGACGCATATCCCACATAACTATTAGAACTTCAAAGTATTTACATTATTCGGACTATTGTCCTCATCTTTGTTGCTATTACAATCACTGGGGTATATCATCCTCATTCCTTGCGTAAAGCCTCGATTGGAAGTCATGTCATGAGTTATCTTCCTCTAACCCTGCAAGTTACTTGTTCACCACTGCTGTAGCCTGATATTGAACACACAACTCTAAGAGTCAAGTCAGGAACTTACCAACATCTATATCCAATGGGCCATGTCTCCTAACTTGCAGGGTTAAAGGGAGATAACCCATGATATGACTTCCAATCGAGTCTTCACGCTAGGAATGAGGATGATTGCTTTAAAGGGTTCGGTTCGAAATTCCTAGCATCTGAAGAAAGCCGGAGCGTACAACGGCCGAAACGTCGTACAAATGGCAATAAAGATGAGGACAATAGTCCGAATAATGTAAATACTGTAAATACTACTTTATCTTAGAAATATTGACAAATACTATTAGAAATTTATTCTGGAATGCCATCTTCCTTAAAGACTTCGGCGATAATGGCTCTCCACAGAGTCCTTTCCTTTTTTATGTCAATTGCTATATCTTATTTGAAAATATAGTGTGATCGTTTCTTGTCTACTTCTACACAGTTTTGAATTCAGGGTTTTCCTTTTATTAGACGGGTTGCCACCCAAAGTTACATAGCTGAGCTTCTTCTGCTATTTAAGTCATAAACTGGAAGAAACAGATTCATTTGTGCGAAAGTGAACACAGTTGACTCGGTCTGAATTTGAACTCTACTCGTTGATCACCATTTTTGTACTGATAATCGTTACACTACTCACACGTCCCGAACAACGTCAAAAACATCTTCAGCCATTCGCCAAGTGAGAGAGAATTTAGAGTTGTTCAGGTATTATTTCTACTTTTAAATATAACAGTTAATACGAAAGTACACTTGTCATGAGAGACCTGGATGCAAAAGAAGGCAAGGAGAAAGACGGGGAAATAACAAGTTCAAACTAGGAACTGATAACGAACGCAGAGAATATAAGGTTCAATGGTGCTCGGCAAATGAGCAATTTGTAGCTAACACCTGGTTTCAAGAACACCCAAGATGTACATGATCATGGAGGAATCCCGGAAGAGAAATGAAAAACCAGAATTTTTATATAACTACCAAGAGGTCCAGGAATGCAGTTTTATAATGCAAAACTTATCTAAGTGCCGACTACGGAAGCAACTACCTACCAGTCATATGTAAACTCCAAATTCCAATACGACAGACTTCTGAATGACTCGAATGTAAAGGAGAAATATATGAGCAGCATTCAAAGTAGATACAGGGAAGTTAATAAGTATGAAATTCAAAGTGGGGAAACTTTAAGAGAAGCTTTAGTAACATCGAGATCATCCCAAAGAAAACACGACACGGAAAAAACGAATGGGTGATAAATGGAATTCTTGAGATGATGAAAAAAAAAAAGAGAGAGTGTAAAAATCTATTTTTGACCAATAGAAAAGAAAAATTGCCTCCGTACTGAGAAAAAAGATCAAGGCAAATTTCGCGAGCAATTGTGAAAATATTTATTAACCAATAACAATAGAGCGATTTGCAGAAAACAACAAATTGAACTTTCAATGACCCGTGTCATGTTTCTCAAAACGTGATCCGAGTTGGCTATTTGCACACGTTTCCCAGCCAATGCAAGCAGAGGACGACGAAGCACCAGACAAGTCCATGTTGAACACCTTATAGCAAAAAAATTTCCATGCCGCCCCTGGTGACCTAAATTCGCTCCTTCTCGCTTTCTTTCACGTACTGTTTATTTTTATTTATTCTACTTCCTCTTCATCTACTCGCTGTACACAAAAAGAAAGAGAGGAACAATACATTACTACTACCCTGTTGATACATCACAACTAAAACATGGACTTGCCTTTTTCTGTACAAATCACGTTTCGCTAAAACGGAGAAACTCATAATTTTGTAAACTCTACTATTTCATTTAGAACATTTTCACCGTTTAATAACTTCATACATACAATTTGATGTTATGCAATTCGATAAATAAATTTTCATTTATTTATACAAATGAAAGTTTAATTTTCTCAACTTTCTGATCTGGAACAAATAGGAGGAGTTCGGTTATGTTTGGCACAAGACCAATTTAATAAACGTGATCAAGCTTCCTACTTTACACCTCATTGTGTAGCAATATCAGATCAATGACTGATTCACTTTTTTAAATTTAAACTCCTTTCAAGATATTGAGCTAAGTATTAAACCATAAACCTCGTAGAATTCCGAACAGTGCACTTACCACTAACCTTATAATCCTGCCGCACTCCTTCTGGGCACGACGTTTTATATTTTCTCTTTCTATTTTTTTTTTTTTTAATTTCTCAAACTAAATAACATTCATTAAAGTACTTGTCATTGGCACGCGTTGTTTGTCGTGTCAGAAGAGGAAAAGGTAAAAGCTGTTAAATGCAAACAAAAAAAACCCCCAAATGATTCTCAGAATATAAATTGTTTATTGGCCAAATTTACGCGTATAACTTACGAAAAGAGGTTGGCCGTAAGTAAACGAAGTAAATTTTCTTCTTTGACAAACGTTCTGTCGCAGACGCTTTTAAACTAGAAAAAGAGCAGTCAAGTTTATTTATAAACATTTGCTTGATGTAAAAGGGTACAGAATGTTTACTGTAACATTCAACACTTTCGGCGTGTTTCTCTTTTGGTTTAGATACTGAAAAATCCGTCTTTTACCCGCCTTTGATTTTGACTTGTAGAAAAGATTATATATGAACTCGCCTTTGTTTCATAGCAAAGGAATTTTATTAAATAAAATGTATGTATCGTTTATTAGAATCATTTGTGTGTGTATTCATCTCTGTTTGAGTTTGAGTTTTGTTTAAGAGCATATCAACTTCTGTGGGTTATTTAATGCCCAAAAAAGATTGGGATTTAAGGTATTTTTTTTAATGTTCGGTTATAGGGAGAAGGTTGAGTTAGTCAGATTTTAATGAAAACTTTTTGTTTTTATTCTTTTTTATTTTAGAAAACTGAAAATGTCTTCTAGTTTTGTATTCAAAAATGTTTTGCTGAGAATAATTTTTTCCTTCAAAAATGTGTTAGAGTAATCATTTTTTCTTCAAAAATGTATTGGTAATATTTTTTCTTCAAAAAGGTATATATTTCTATAAAGTCTAGTTTTATGTATATATTTCTAGAAAAGTGTACCTTTATACTTTCATAGTGTTTTGACCCCAGTCCAGGGGTTAACTGTTTATCCATCGCTAGGACCCTAACAGGTGCTACCACTCTGGGTCAGGGTGGACCTGAGAACAACAGCAATTAAGAGGTGGTTCCATGCTCTTCACAACCTCCCAATCAGAGGCCTTGCTGCTGGATGCAGTTTACCGTCATGCCCAGGACCACTCTGTTTGAGAGAGTAGGGAGAGTAAAAGAAATTAAGAAAATGAGAGAGAAAAGAGGAAGATGGAAAAAAGATATATAGAGAGGTGAAAGAAGAATAGTGAAAGGTGTGAGAAATGCAGAGGGATAGAAAATAGAGAGACAAGGAGAGAAAAGAGAGATTAAAGAGAAAAGGAAGAAAAAGAAGAGAGAGAGATAGTGGGGACAAAGAAGAGAAGAAGAGAGAAGAAAAGGGAGAGAGAGAACAGAGAACAGAGAGATGAGTTAGAGAAGGGAGAATGAGAAGAGACAGAAGGCGAAGAGGGATGTGAAAAGATAGAGGAGAGGGAAAGAAATAAAAGAGAAGAGAAACGGATGAGAGAAAAATGATGGGAGGGAAAGTGGGAGAGACTATGCAGATAATAGAGAGAAGAGTGAGGGGAAGAAGAGAGAGAAGACTGGGGGAGGAGAAAGAAATGAGTTATAAGTAAGGAAATAAAAGAGGAGAGAGAGAGAGAGAGAGAGGTCTGAGAATTTGTATCTATGTATTCATTCGTTTTTGTGAATAGCCGTTCTACATTTGGGCGAAAGTGAATGCAACAGATGAGAAATGAATAATGATAGCAAAATTATAAAATTCTCATCCTAATCAATTCTTTTTCTTCTAGTGCCGTGTCCTTTAAGGACGTAGGCGATCATTGACTCTTGTCGCTCTTAATATTTTTCCTCTTGGTATCTCTCCCAAACCACTTTCCGCCATCAATTTGCTCAAGCCTATCAAATATGTCTCGCGCTGCTTCCCCCTGTCTCTCTTTCCCTCTATCCGTCCTGTGTGTCTCAGATTCTACAGACCTTCTTCCTAATTACGTGTCCTAGGAACCTCAGCTCTCTCTTCCTGATGTTTGCTCTCGTTTGTATCCTTTCCAACAACTCATCGTTGCTCACGTGCTCGGTTTATAGTATCCTCAGCATCCTACTGTAGAATCACTTTTCTGCTGCCTCGAGCCTCTTTTTCTTCTTTGAAGAGTTCGTCCAACGTTCGCTGCGATACTGAAGGATATATATCACACAGTATTCTAGCACTCTTTTCTTTCCTTCCAATGAGATTTTCCTGTCTCTGGTTACTCTCGTTAACTTTCGGAATGCATTCTTGGTCATGCCACTGCGTCTAGATTGAAATCCCTGCAAAAATAATTAGAAGCAGAAAGCTTTATGAAACTATTCCAACCAAAATGTCTCGTTTTGTTACCAAGAGGCAAGAACAGTGTTAGTGTTAGTCGCGAAATTACTTCTGAATATGTTATAGGGAAACAGACCTATTCCTCAGATAATGGACTCTCCCTCCTATATTAATAAGAGTTAACAGGAAGTTCTTGGGAAGTTCATAGGAGTTCTTTAGACTTCTATTGGAGTCCAGTAGAACTACTAGGCAGTTGATATTAGTCGGCAGTTAGCCGAATACTAAGGAGTCAGCTTTCAGTGAAAGATTACCAAGTTCCTAACATTTTGGGTACGTTTAGTGGATTAACAACCGACATAACAACCGATTATAACCTTCAGTGCGAAAACGACTCCACAACAGATTACATCAGAAAAGATAGTTAACCGTGCACAGAACTTGTTCAATAAATCATTTGCTTTTTCCCACCTGACGTTTTAAGATCAGAAATATGTGATATTACAAAGTTTGGCCAGAGAGAGCGCCACTTCCTCGCTCAAGTTTTCTTGAAAGCCTATATCTGCACAGTTTTATATCCGAAACGTAAACAAAGCAATTCCTAAAGAATTAATGGATTTTATTTTCAATTTATTTTTGTTACATCAACTGTTATTTTTAGTGGATATCCCGTAGGATTACACCAACTTGGTTTGCTGAAACGCTATTAGATGAAGCTGTTTTTAGAGCTATAAAAACGGGACACTTCCTGTTTCTGCCTCCTTTATTTTTATTTTTTTCTTATCTGCATGAAGTAGTAGCAACATCAGCACGGGATTTGAACTTGAAGGTGATTGAACTCTTTCACACACACACACACACACACAGAGTGAGAGAGAGAGAGAGAGAGAGAGAGAGAGAGAGACACACACACAATCAATAAATTTTAGTACTTTCTTTATTTTCAGTTATTCTTGCATGCATACACTCTTGTGCAAATTAATTGAAACAAGTGCTTCAGTTTTCTTTGTCACCGTACGGCCATTTTAGACCCACTGGAGTGATAGGGTGTAATCAATTTCTATTTTTTCCTTGGATTAGTTCATTTGCGATGATGTGCAGTAATATGAATCTATTTCATATGGGCGTATGATGAAATTTGAAAAATATTGCGTCATCCTTCATAACATCAGATTTTTATCACGTCCAAACACTATTTTCTCCGCTGTCGATTAGTTGTCCTACGGCCAATGTCTGCGATGCACGTTACTCCAAGGAAGCGTACGAAAATTGTAACGCTGCACGAACAAACGAACAAGCCCTAAAGAGAGATTGCAGATATTGTTGGTGTCAACCTTTCAAATGTCAGTCGTACTATCAATGCTAAGAAACAAACGGGATCCATCAGTCCAAAACGTAAAGGAAAACGCGGTCGGAAAAGAAAAACAACGCCAAAAGACGACGTTCAGAGAAACTGTGAAAGATCCTAGGAAGACGATATTCGTTTTGTTTCAATTAATTTGCACAAGGGTTTATCTCTGTTCATATCTATCTATCTATCTATCTATCTATCTATCTATCTATCTATCTATCTATCTCAGTCTAAAGCGTTAAGAGAAATGTGGTCAGAAGAGAAAAACAACGCCAAGAGACGACGTATAGGTGATCAATGAAAGTATGAAAGATCCTAAGAAGACATTATTTGTTTTGTTTCAATTAATTTGCACAGGAGTGCAGAAATTTTTTTTTTTCTTAATACTTTTTAGCCATATGCTGCGTTGTAGCGCAGTGGATATCGGCTCGGAACGAGAAATCGGGGAGCCGAGCTCGAATTCCAGTTGAATTCATTGCATTCACTTACGCGCAAATACCCTTGGGAAAGGTATTAATCCGTCTCTTCCTTCCAGTTACGGGTTAAATAACAGGACAGATTGGGTTCTATAGCCTTGGCTGGCAACCAGTCTACCGCAGAAAACAATGGCAACCGACTGCGAGATAATCAAAGACGTGTTTCACGTATGGAACTTAACTGACTGACTGCAACAAGACAACGCAAAATAATGGTCGTACAATAAATTAATATTTTTATGGAATTAATAAGAATTGCTTCATTAAAATAACAGATTTACGAAATATTTTAGCCATAGAAACTGCAGCACTTGGATTTCTCTTCAGTTTGGAAACAATTTCTAGTCTTGTACGAATCCAGTGAGATATTTCACGCAAAAATTGCATCAGGTTTATTAACATTTTCCTGATGCCAGAGAAACATATCCTCTCTACTATAATAAAGACCTTATTTATAAATGGAACTTTTTCTCTGTGTGTGTATGTCTGTGTGTGTGTGAATCCGTTACTTACAGACTCCGAAATGGCTGAACCGATTTTCTTGAAAATTTACACAGTTGTACTATAAGCGTCGGCGTGTGTTCTTAGCTAGCTTTTGTGTCGAAGTACAACCGATAAATATCGAAAATCGATAATCGAAAAAATCGGGTTATAGAAGGATTAGTCCGATTTTAATCAAATTTGATACACTCATAGACAAAGACATAAGAAACGATATTCAGAAGTTTCAATGTTGCAGTTTTTACAATAGTGCAGAAAATCGATAATATATATATGTATGAATCGATACCGGGAAATCAAAATTTGACTTACATCCATTCATTTTTCTTTCAGTCTACGGTTTTGCTTTAACTGGAAACATTTTAGTCTTTTGTGCCAACGTCCAAAGAGACTGAGCTCCAGGACCATGGATTAGTTTTAAAGCTTTCATTACACCCGAGCAACGCCGAGCTATACTGCTAGTATATATATATATATATATATATATATATATATATATATATATATATATATAAATTTATTTATAAATGGAACTTTGTCTCTGTATGTATGTATGTGTGTTTGTGTCTCCGTTACCTATAGACTCCGAAACGGCTGAACCGATTTTCTTGAAAATTTACACAGTTATACTATAAGCGTCTGCGAGTGTTCTTAGCTAGGTTTTGTGTCAAGGTACCCCCGATAAATATCGAAAATCGATAATCGAAAAAATCGGGTTATAGAAGGAGTGGTCCGATTTTAATCAAATTTTATACACTCATAGACAAAAACATAAGAAACGATATTCAGAAGTTTCAATGCTGCAGTTCTTACAATAGTGCAGAAAATTGATAATATATATATATATATATATATATATATATATATATAAGCAAGATGTTTGTGTCTGTGTCTGTTTATCTGCCTGTATGTCTGTATTTTTTTAGCCCTTTTATTTTAGTTTTTACTTCGGGTTTGGCTCTAAGTAGGTATAATTGTAGTTCTTAGTCTCAGCCATGATACCATTTACTCAGAGGACTTATTTAGCCTTCAAAATTCAGTTTACGACAAAAAAAACTTATTTGATATCGATGCCAGAAAATCAAAATTTGACTTACATCCATTCATTTTTCTTTCAGTCTACGGTTTCGCTTTAACTGGAAACAACTATTGCTTTTTAGTCTTTCGTGCCAACGTCCAAAGAATCTGAGCTCCAGGACCATGCATTAGTTTTAATACTTTCATTACACCCAAGCAACGCCGGGCTATACTGCTACTATATATATATATATTCTCCTGTCACGCTCATGGAAACAGAGACAATAGAGAGGGAGCGTTGGCTCAGTTCATTCTCTTTATTTACTGAGTAAAGTGTCATACATGATACACACTTAGAAGATCATGTTTCTAAAGAGATATGACTGAATTAGCATGATATTTTCCCGCAGTAGGTTGCCATTACTTTCTGCAATAGACTGCTTGGCAACCAAGGCTATAGAACCTAATCTGACCTGCTATTTAACCCTTAATCTTGAGAAATCTATTCGTCTCTTCTCCCTCCATAACGCACACCTCTTTATTACCAGTTATTAAAAATCTTGCCGTGTGTTTGTTTATTATTATTATTTCTATTACTATTATTTTACAATAATTATATCAAGTAGCGAAAAATCCTCTCTATGATAATATTAAAGTTTCTAAGGTCAAGATAGAACAATAGACACTTACTGTGTTACTGGCCCTAAGAACCTGCAGATTTTTTTTTAATCGTATCACCCCGAGCAAGGCGGTAAAGCCACCGAAGCGTAGGAGTGAAAAGATTGGAAAAGTGAAAGCCGGGAACCACATCCTAAACGGGGAACAAGGGATGAGCCTCTTAACCTGTTCAATAGACGTGGGTGGAGTGTGAACCGGGCGATAGATCTATCTACTTCAATTTTAAAAAATATATAAAATAAATAAATAAATAAATAAATAAAGGAGTGAAAAGATTGGAAAAGAGAAAGCCGGAAACCACATCCTAAACAGGGAACAAGGGATGAGCCTCTACACCTGTTCAATACACGTGGGTGGAGTGTGAACCGGACGATAGTTTAGTCTATCTACTCCAATTGAAAAAAAAAAGAAAGAAAAGTGAAAAGATTGGAAAAGTTTTTCTTAATGAACTGTGATTAGAAAGTTAAAAGGTGAACCCCACCCCCTTTGAAGGGGACGGTAGAACTGTGACGGGACCTAAGCAGTACTTGGAAGCGAGACCGCTAAGAAACAATATTCGTTTCTCTCTCCCTGCTGAAAAGGCAGGCAGCGTTTGCCCATAAAAGATGCATGTTTAACAAAGTTGATGAAAACAAGTTTTCCCTTCAGAGAAAGTTTGAAAAGAAGTTCTCTCAAAGAAGCCTCAGACACGTGCGTTTTCAAAAAGTGTTTTACCACGTGTTTAGTAAATTCTCACCTTCTACGGCTGTAAAAGAAAGGCAAAATTTCCAGACGGACGGAAGGAAATTAAGAGAAGAAAAAAGGGAGTTTGGTCACCAAGAAGAAAACTTCGTCTACACAAGAAAGAAAAGAAAAATGATGAAACCTTTTAACCTTTAAAGGACTAAAAATGTATTGTAGAGCTAAGGCTCTCCAGCCCCCGTATTTTTTTTGTTTGTTATCATTGCCACAACCGGTGGGCCCAATTTTCTTTTTTTGTGTATTGTAATGTTCAATTTATATATATATATATATATAAATTGAACATTACAATACACAAAAAAATGTATGTGTGTGTGTGTGTGTGTGTTTTACATTGTGTTAGTCAGAAAATAGGTTATCCTATTTTCAACAAAAAAGGGACGAATTTTTGCAAGCACCCTTGTTCAGCTGGTTAGAAATAAATATTTTTTCTTTGTAAATGAATCTGATTTGCATTTTTTCTTTCTTTTTCGTTATTACTTCGAGCAATAGAGAAAATACTATTATAGCAGGTTTTCTTTTATTTCAGAAAATAAAATGTCCGGAAAATATAAAGGTCGTTGTATATTAGGTACCACTACACATTTTCGATATCAAAATTTTAAATTGAATTTTTAAAAATACAAAAGTTTTTCATTTTAGTTTTAATTGAAAACTAAATGATTATATTTACTATTTCCAGTAAGCAAAATACTCTAGTGTATTTCAACCAGAAATTATATTGATGGGAATATAAAATTTGAGCTGTTTTATTAATTTTTCAACTTTTTGGCCATTTTTGACCAATTGATAGCTTTATAAACAAAAGTTAATTTTTGATTTTAAAAATCTTCCAAAAATAAAATATAAATTTGTGGTACCTTATTTTTTTTTAAATTAGTAAATTTAATGTTATTTAATCTGATTTACATAAATATTACTTATTTATAGCATGGAATTTAGGATGAAATTTAAACACAGAGTTGATCTTTCTAACCTTTCCGCCGTAATTGAAATGTGTTGACAGATAAGATAAGTGTATGGAGATCACAAGTGACATAATTGTACAAATTTTTTCCGGTAAAGGGAATAAACCGTGAAACACATGACCTTTAAATTTACACATAGAAATTACCATACAATAAAAAAACTTCAAATACACATTCATAAATAAAAAAAAAATTATTATTTTAAAATTACGATTTCTATTAAACTTTTCAATTTTCGATGAAGAAAACATAATCTTAACGTCTAAAAGTCTTGGAAGTGTTTTTAAAATATTTTTGAAACTTTACGAATTATTATAATTAAAAAGAAATGAAAATACTTATTTTAAAATTTCATTATTAATCGTAAAAATGTCTGACATTTGAATTATTTATGATAGCAATTAAAAGCCTATCTTTATTTTCTTTTTTTCTTTTTTAATCGTATCACCCCGAGCAAGACGGTAACGCCACTGATGTGCAGGGGGCTACGTAAGAGTGAAATGATTGGAAAAGAGAAAGCTGGAAACCACATCCTAAACAGGGAACAAGGGATGAGCCTCTTAACCTGTTCAATAGACGTGGGTGGAGTGTGATCTAATTAAATAATGTCATAGTTTTATTGCATTTTTTATTTTGCTATCCGGAGTCGATTTCGGTGAAAAAGGCTAAATGGTTTTAAAAAATAATACATGATTTACATTTCCCAATGAGTCCTGCGTTTAACTAATGAAACTATTTTTGCCTAAAGAATTTAATTTTTGAAATTTCATGAATTTACCTAGAGGGGATAACAGATGTAAAAATAATATTTTTACCAATATTTTAAAAAAATAATGATTTCAAATATTATTTAATTTATTTGTAAATAAGTCCTGAAAGTTTCATTGAAATCCGACAATTATTTGATTTTTGCAAGAATTTCCAAATTAATGTGTTTGTAAGCGGAGAAAAAGTGCGTTTTGTAATATTACGTTTTCCATTGTAAACTCTCGTAACGATTTGGCCCCCTCTAACAAAAATAAAAACAACATTTTTACCAATTTTTCCAAAGTGTTAGAAAGGATTTTTAAAAATTTGAAAAATAAAAAAATACTTTCATCCTTTTAATAATAATATAAATATTTCAATGGAAAAAGTTTCTGTTTATTAAGTTTGGGACCTTTTTTCTTCATACTCAGGTGATTGTTTTTAGAAATGAGCTCATTTCTAAAAACAATCACCTGAGGAAGAAACCAAAAACATAATGGGCTTCGAAACACAAAAAAAAAATTTTGTGTAGTGATACTATGAATTTAAAAACATTGTAACAACCATTACAGTATAACGCTCTACATTTGTATCGAGCACTCTTTATAAAAGTAAATGCATGAACAAAAGGTTAATAAACCTACGAGTTCAACAACTTAGTTACAATATATATATATATATATATATATATATATATATATATATATTCCTGTCACGCTCAAGGGGGATAACCTCTAAAGAAACATAATAATCCTCTAAAATAGTTTGCCATCATTTTTGACGGCAGGGGTACACTCGTTTATAAATAAATCTCAAGGAATTTCTTGTCAGCCACAAAAAGATAAAAAAAAATGAAACTTTGTTAAACATTGAATGAAAACGAAAGCAAATATACAAACTTTCTTTTCAAATTGTTTTCAGTTTTTGCTCGTCTGTTACTAAAAATAGCAACAAAACCAAACAAATTAAATAAACCTTGGTAGAAGTTCGGTTTTTATTTAATTTTTTTTTTTTATCTTAAACTTGGTTTAATTTTAAAGCAAATCTCTTTGGGTGTGTATGACATTCTCAAGGAATTTAAATTACATGCAAACCTTGGTTGAGATAAGATAAAACTCGTTGGGTGCTACACGCGCATGCACGCACACACATACACACATACATACATACACACATGCACTGTGTGTGTGTCTGTGTGTGTGTGAGTGTGTGTGTGTGTGAGTGTGTGTGTTTGTTGCAATAATTAGCTAATAGTCTGGCCAGTGTATGTCTGTGTATGCGTATCTGTGTGTGCGTGTCTCTCTCTCTCTGTGTGTGTGTGTGTGTGTGTGTGTGTGTGTGCACTAATTTATCTATCCTCTCAATAGTGATGGGTCTATTTAACGAAGTTTGCTATTGTGTAATTTAAACATTGTATATATAAATTTTATAACTTTTTTAATAACTTTTCTGCATAGTAATGAGATATACCACTGTTATGGTGACACGGAGCATGTCCAGGTTTAGCATTGAGTAATAAAGTTATAAACATTCTAAAGCGCACTCAAACTTAATGGACACGCTATATATATATATATATATATATATATATATATATATATATATATATAATATATATATAATATATATATATATATTGCTGACAACACAAGTAAATATTATAGCTTGTTGAAAACAGCTATATCATAGCATCATCTTCACACAAAAAGACTAAAAATGATGGATGCCTTATTAATAAAAATGAAAAATCCAACACTCAATAACATCACCTACGAAAAAGCTAACAACCTGCTTACGAAGTTCGGTACATAACACATAGCACTACTCTACATTATACATAACACCACATACATTCTGTGACACGTAAAATAACATTCATCCTTGAAAATGGCTAAAAGTATAGCCGAAAGCGCTCGGATAAACAAAACATTTGGACGGTTTATATATATATATATATATATATATATATATATATATATATACGCTCTCACACCCTGATTAAGCACTCTGGAAGAGTGGGAGACTTTGTAACAGTAGCTACTCCGGCATTTACGCACCACTCATTCGATAATGAATTGGAGCACTCTAGCAATTGACCGTGTTTATACGCGCTAAAAAGCCTGCCTGCCTTCTTCTACTGGACGCTCGTGGCCTAGGGGTAGAATCGCCGACTGACGCCAATTCGGTCGGGTTTCAATCCTGGGTTAGGAAGCAACCGGAGTCTAAGCCGTACAGGTGAGCTGTAATACAGCAAAACAGACCTTTCTGCAGATGACTATAGTATATAGTATATAGCAAATCATAAGATCGCATAAAAAAATTAAATTAATGCTTAACCTTCATTTTTAATGAAACCTGCAGATAGTTGATTTACTAAGCGCCGCTTAGATGTGGCACTAGGTCAAAGGTATGGGGTACCCAGTGAGGATCGAGCTCATAACTCAGTTGTAATAGGTTCTAGCGAGACAAGCTTGGTAACCATTACACCATGTTGGGGTGCTGAATCTGCAGATAGATAGATATTATGAAAATCTTTATACTCCCTTACTCCCAGCAAATGTAAGGATGCTGGAAAAACTCAAAAAAAAAAAAATTAATTCTTCCTTGCGTGCCATATTTAACGAAAGATGTTTAAATGATTAAAAAAAGGTTATTGCCAAATATACATTAACATTTATAATTATTTCGTCAAAATTCGTTAGGGAAATTATTCTGGACGAGAACTTATCATCATCTCTACGTTGTAAGATGGAGATGAGATCAATCGGAGTGTAGGTGTTATTCTTTCTTGAAGTCCGTGTCTGGTACCAACTGAACTTAAACTGCCTTTGAAGTGTGAACGCTCGAAGAAACGTTTTTGATATTAGTAGGTTAACATGTTGAATACACTTACGTCTGTAGGTATCTTAACGAATAGGCAAGTGAGAAAATAGACTGTCTATGTAAAGGGATGTGTTGAGCCCTTGCGTTTAAAAGGCAGGTTATCCTTTGCTGACTGACTGCTCGTCTTCAGTCAGTCTCAATTCTTCATTCTATCCTTTTTCTATTTTATTCGTCCACTTAAACGCTGAATCATAGTCAGGGCAAGCTTAGTTGTATATCTCCTTAATTGCACTTCCATAAAAAGGGTTCATATCTACATATAGTGCTTCTCCCACGTTTAAAACATGAATAAACAAATAGCACAAATAAAAAAAAACTGTTCTTATCGCACCGCCACTAAGACGTTAACTACGAATAGGAGATTTCAAAATCAAACACGTACGGAAGATTTGAAAATTTTTTCACAGAAGATGGAAATATGACTCCGAAATCCGAAGAAACATTTGAATGGAAAAAGATGTCTTTCGAAAACTAAGTACTAAGAAATACAGCGTACTGTTGTCATATTTGGGTGGGTGCTGCCTAGTACTCACTTTCCAGTCTTGATAGATTTTCAAAACCTCCGAATCCTTGTGAGTAATGAATAATTTTCCACCCTCCAACCTGTCTTTTACAGGCGGAATGTGACTCTATCGTTACTTCCATGGAAAGTGCTCGGACGGACTACATTCCTTGGCTCTACCATCTCTGATCTTCATGGCTAGGACCC
>JBBBDQ010000266.1:3942500-4050000 GCA_037127315.1 Ascarosepion bandense
TTTTCAAAGAACTTCATAACTCGAAACAAACATTTGTTAACAATGGATTTCTAAATTATTTGTTTTAATTTTTATTTTCGAATTTTTTGAAGGATTTACTGATGCAAGTCCTACTAATTAACCTATAGCTAGGGTAGGACATTGGTTGATTCATAGCTTTTCCATGGGTATTTTCACGTAAGTGAATAAAACACAATACGTGCGTTGTGGTGCAGTGAATATCGACTTGTAATGACAAATTGGGGAACCGAGATCGAATTCCAGTTGAATCCTTACATTCACTTACGCACAAATACCCTTGGGAATGTTATTAATCCGTCTCTTCCTTCTATTTATGGTCTAAATAATAGAACAGATTGGGTTCTATAACCTTGGTTGGCAACCAGTCTACAGCAGAAAGTAATGGCAACCTACTGTGTGATAGTATCCTGCCCAGTCAGTCATGTCTCTTTTGAGACATGATCGCCCAAGCGTGTATCACGTATGGCACTCAACTGACTGAATATAACGAATCCAATTAGAATTGGAATTCGGCTCTCCAATTCTGATTCGTTCTCCATTGCACCCAGTGGCACATCGAAGCTTACAGTACCTGGTAATCAGTAGTGGTCACCCATCTAGGTAGTGAACATATTCAACATTGGTTATTTACATTGGCTGTACGAGAACCGGTGTTTCAACGTGATATGGCCGTATACCTGAACTAAGACACTGTTTTGTGAGACTGGTTATGTTTTCTTTAATCTTAATTGGCTAACACTTTATATATATCCTCTCCGTCTCTATATCAAGAGTTAAGAATTAAATTTATTTAAAATATTTCTTACTCCTCGTATATGTTACGTTGGCTTCAAATGAAATCAACAAAACACATTGCTTGAATACTTCAAACATCAGCAATAACTAAAACGAATAGCACATGAAACTAAAATTAGAAATAATAGCATAATCAAAATTTAAACTACGCTGCATTAAGCAAAAGGTTAAGAAGGAAACTCCTGTCAATACTAGAAAGCGCAATAACAGCCCGTGGACAATTGTTTGGTCAACGACTGTCGATTGTTTCCTTTATGAAAACAGCTATTCTCATCATTATCATTATATTGGTAGTCTTCAGTTACCACGCTTTTAACAGTAAGGTTCATCTTGTACAAACACCGGGGGTTATTCCGGGTAGAGGGTTACATTAAGAGTCAATTTACACGGAAAGTAGAGTAAGATAACGTTTCACCCTAGACGAGAACAGGGTTAGGATTGTAATGATCGGAGAAACATCGTCTTGGGGGTAGGTTCCACAGAATAGAGGTTCACAGAGAAACTTACTTCTCACCGATGGAATATGGAGGGGGATATTGGTGGTTTGCTACAACGTAAGTGTCATGGTGAGTCCTATCCATGAAGGTTAGAACTGGCGAAAACAAGGAACGTGTGAGCACTTTCCATTGAAGTAGTGATAGAGCAGCGACAGACTTACCACACTCTGCCTGTGAAAGTGATGTTGGGAGGGGTGGAAAATATTTCGTCAACCAAATAAAATCGGAGACACATTTGAACTTTATCGAAACTGGAAAATGAGGTCTGGGCAGATTTACTCTCATTATTAACACATTTTTTTTTTCCAAGTGTAATTTATTAAAGACATTCAGTGTTGGCTTCTTTAGAGTTTAATGTTCTGTTGTCAAGTTCAAATTAGTATGAAATTTATCAATTCTACTTATTTATTATGCATTACGAAACACCAGTAGTGACAACGCGGGTAATGATTATGAAAGTACATTTGTAAAAAGAGAACTTGTATCAGCAGAGGTGTGAATTACTGTGGTTCATTGTATCTGAAAAGTTTATATTTGTCTTTACTGAGATTGTTATGTATAAGCAGGCAGGTATTAGTTTGACTAGACTAACTTAGAATCAAGGCTATCAACCTCTCTCTCTCTCTCTCTCTCTCTCTCTCTCTCTCTCTCTCTCTTACACACAAAAATGTATATTTACTTATTTGTCAAGCAAGCTAGCTTCACACACACACCACATATTGTATATTTGAGCAGCAAACTCTCTTTTATGCCGGTCTCATTAAAAATGACAGACAAGTTATTATGGTTAAGATTTTTATGTAATTTTTCAAGTGATCTATGTTTTTTTTTCTTTTGAGGACATAATTTTTTTTAAAGTTTTTATTATTAATGGGAGCCGTGACCTTGCACGGTCTTAGCCAATTGCTCAATATCGGTAATATACTTTTTTACTTTGAGTTTTACACAATTTTCTAAATGTTCATGTATTAGGCAATTTCGTTGTGGACTTAACAGTGCTTTCATGTGAGAGAAAATTTGCTCACAGGAATTAGTTGAACCAAAAGCCTAAAGAGAAGCAAAAGCAATTTTATTCAAACAGATGAAAGATTTCGGAAGGGATGTCTAACAGTTGAGAATAGCAGCAGATTTTTCTAAATTTTTGTCTACCAGAGACTTTCCTGAGTTCAACAAATCATTTCTACGCATACCGTAGTTTGTCGACCCCTGATCTAAACCACCAAGCAAACTGATTGCAACTATTTTCGTATTCTCCTCAATTATAGCTCCTTAGATTGTCGCCTGTTTTCTCAAAAAAAAAAAAAAAAAAGAAGTTAATCACAGTTTTCCCTTGCATTTAAACGATTAACTGTTGCATGTAAAATCGTTCCAGAGGTCACTATAACTTTGTGACATTGTTCCCTATCAAAAGATGTCACCATCCGAGACACTCCCTGACACATCGCATGAGACTCTTCATCTGTATTTCGGTAACAGATGTTTTGCAAGTTGTTTAAAACATTAAACGATAGCTTTTCCTTATCTCATCATGAAAATGATGAAGAGTGATTCAGGCTGACAAAATGAATCTTGTATTGAATGAGAGCAGATTATATGACTAAGCAACTGGCAGTGTATTAAGAATGACTTAAACAGAATACGTGAGCAATGAGTAAGGCTTAAGGAAAGCATGAACAAAACTGTTGAAATATCTGGTTAATATAATGAGAAAAGTCGGTGTAGAGAATTCAGCACTCACAGGATGCAATGCAAAAGAAATAGGGGAAACCGTGAGTAACCCACTTAATGAGTTTGAATGAATAAATGACAGAACAAGTACAAAGAGTGATGATAAAAGGTGAATGCTATTTAAGAAGTAGTTGTGAAGAGACATGATCACCAATGTTCTCAGAGGCATAGACCATAGAGGAAGAAAGGAACTAAGGGAAAACAACGACTTACTAGAGTAAAATAGATGGCAGGTCAAAGACAACAAAGTAAAAAAAAAACATGTGAAGAAAGAAGAGCAGGAAATTGTGGAGAGTCATGATCTCCCACGTTCTGAAGAGCTGAGAGAGTGAGAGAAAGGGAGGGTAAGAGAGAGAGAGAGAGAGTGCATTAAATATATTCAAGTTAGACGAAAATTGTAAAACATAATAGAAATAAGAGACTACAAAATATGGATTATCTTTTTACTTTGTCTCATAACGCGAATTATCTAAAGAAAATTCGGCAAATAAAATAAATTCCTCAATGAACAAGATAAAAAATTAAGCATTGTTACATACCCCCCACATATATCCAAATTCATGGTAACTAGTTAGGAACAAAATGTTGTTTTTCAGGGTTCCTTCGTAGAGGTTTTACAGACCATAAATGGCAAGGGAGATCCCGACTGGGTTTTTTGTTACTGTAGTCCTGTTGTGGACTAAGCCAAACTGTGAAAATTCTTCTAGAGGCCGTATCTTTTCATGGCGTGATCGATCATGGATTTAAACAACCACCTGTGCTGTGTAGTCCTTAGCAACTTCTTGCTCTTTGCCAAACCTCATCCAATTCTGCAATCTAATCACACAAGTGAGTGTTCAGTTCTCCAAGCCCCACTTTCTCATTGTGTGTCCAAGAAATTCCAGCTGACTCTTTCTGCTTCTGAGTTTTGCTTCCATTTTCCTTAAAACTTCTTTATTAATTATGCGCTTCGACTGTAGAATTCTCGACTTCCTTCTATAGAACCAGATTCTTGTTGCTTCCAGTTTTCTCTTCATCTATGAGGAGATTGTCCAACATTACATTCAAGAAGACTGATATTATTTAACAGTTCAGCACCCTTTTCTTTGTTTCTAACATAATTTCCCTGTTGTTTTGTTTACTTTTTTGAATGAGTCGTTAATCCAATGTGTCTTCGGATTTCGGTGTCACATTTAAACTTCTGTATTTGATTCATGTTGAAATCTGTGATTCGTAGTTAGCCTCTTAGGTTTTTTTTGTTTTTGTTTTTTTTGTTTTTTTACTAACGACCAGACTTTCTGTCTTCTTACAGTTGATAGAGAGCTGAGTTCGAATTTCAGTTGAATTCATTGCATTCACTTACGCACAAATACCCTTGGGAAAGTTATTAATCCGTCTCTTCTCTTCAGTTATAGGTTAAATAACAGAACAGATTGGGTTCTATAGACTTGGTCGGCAACCAGTCTACCGCAGAAAGCAATGGCCACCTACAGCGGGATAATCTTCAGCCCAGTCAGTCATGTCTCTTTCGAGACACGATCGCCCAAGCGTGTATCACGTATGGCACTTAACTGACTGACAGTTGATGGCTAGTCCCTTCTTCTCACTTTCTTTCACTGCCCTTTCTAGGAGGCCCTGTGTTTTTCTTTGCGTATCAGCTGTCAACAAAGTGTCATTTGCGTAAATTAAGATCTTAAGACGACGCCCACTGATAATACTGGTAGGGTCCCCAGCTCCCTTAGGATAGCCTCGCTGTAGCTGCTGAAAAATCCGGTGATAAGGCATATCCTTTTGTTATGACCCCTTTCGATTTTTGGTGGATCTACTCAATTTATTTTCTATCCACATGCAGGAGAGCTTGTTTTTTTTTTGTTTTTTGTTTGTTGTTTTGCTTTTTTTTTCCAGTATAGTTTTCGGATTATTCTAACATTCTTCTCAAATAGATGTCGTTTTTCTAAAAGGATTATTTAATGGAAAATTATTTTTACTTTTTCCTTTCTAAAATTCCTTTTTACAATTTACACCAAAAATTAGAAGAAACAAAATACATGACCTCATCTAACCAACTGTAGATGTAATATTCCAACCTAGAGCCAGTACTCTTAAAATAAAAATTTAAAAGGTGATATCAGGCAAGTATAATAGGCTCCTATTTTTAGTCAAATATTTTTTACGAGGAAAATGATTTCTACTTTAGCGAGACTCAAATAAGAAGATGCTAACGCAATTCTAAATGCCGTTAAGAAACCGTCAGAACATTTTTACGGAGAGTTATTCTCCTGAATCAATATTCAATAATCAATATCCAATTTCGCCCACTAATTCAGAATGCGTTAAATTTATGAATAACAAAGAAGTACAGAAATCAGATTTAAGTAAAACTGAGTGCACTATTAGATGTTATCTAAATCCGAAATAGACCGAGTTAGTATCTAAGTTCGGAATAGACGAGTTGGTATCTAAGTTCAGGATAGACCGAGTTGGTATTTAAGTTCAAAATAAACGAGTTGGTATCTAAATCCAGGATAGACAGAGTTGGTATCTAAGTTAGAAATAAACTGAGTTGGTATCTAAATCCAGGATAGACAGTTTTGATCTAAGTTCGGAATAGACTGAATTGGTATCTAAATCCAGAATAGACAGAGTTGGTATCTAAGTTCGGAATAGACAAGTTGGTATTTAAGTTCGGAATAGACGAGTTGGTATCTAAATCCAGGATAGACAGAGTTGGTATCTAAGTTCTGAATAGATTGAGTTGGTTTCTATATCCGGCATAAACAGTGTTGGTCTCCGGAATAGACCGTGTTGGTATCTTTATATATATATATATATATATATATATATATATATATATAATCATTTCACCCTTAGATTTGTTTAGATAGGAAATATAATAAGATTCCGGTTGGCTGGTTTCGACGACTATGACAGATAAACACAAATTGAAAAATCAGGGTACGATATGCAGTGAATTCGATAGAGAGATATGAAAAACTCTTTAAAAATGAATAATGTGTCACATTTTGGCCATTCTGATGGGTGGCGAATGAATCTCATCTAAATGACATTCTTTGACTTTACCAATGAATCCGCAATAAAGAAAAATATGAATAAAGGTTTCAACAATAAATAACAAAAGAACAGCTAGTAAATTTAAATGCTTCCAAAATGAAACTGCTTTTCTTTAACTACCATAGAGAAACTTTCTTTCCTACCATCAGAATGGATGACGCTAATCTCCTAAAGAGCAATACGCTTCGCCCCCTTGGCCTTACTCTCTCAAATGATCTCAAATGGAATGACTACATCGAATCCATAGCTGCATCCACTGCTAGGAAAGTCACTGTATCGAGCCAGGAAGTTTTTCTCGTCAGAATCTATTTTGCACATTTATAACTCTACCATGTGTCAGTGCATTGAATACTGTTGTCATATCTGGTCAGGTTTAAGATTCCCAGGAAGATCTGAAATAGAAAAAATAGAAGGTAATTACTTGTAAAATAATTGAAACTCACCTGAAGCGAGCTGAATGTGTAACGTTCCTCATGCCAATAACACTTCCAACGAGCCTCTCTACGGCATATGATTTCAATTTTTTTAATGTCTTCCTCTCGAATTCACATAGTTCAAATATCCAACGGCGAAATTAGATTTACGAAAAAACGGCAAACCTCGCGTCCTGAGAATAGGAAAAAGATCTGCATATATAATCGATCCTGGCTTAGCAACCCGCCTTCAGTCACTTTCTCACCGACGTGATGTGGCTTCCCGCTGTCTTTTCTAAAAGTATATTCATGACAACTGCTCTGACGAGCTTTTTTTTCTCTCAGGTTCCTTGACCACATTTATTTACTCGTACGATTGGATTGTTATCGAGGTCCCTACCTTTTACCATCGACCGCTTCTTCTACTTTAATAGTTTCTTTTCTCGCACTTCCCGTTTGCGGAACTCCCTACTGTTTGCTCGCTTCCCTGATAACTACAATGTCCGATCTTAAAGGCAATGTCAGTTGCTATCTTCTTTATACTTGATTTCCATCCTCTTATCTTTTTTCCGACATCCCCTTTTTTCTCTCATTTAAAAAAAAGAAACAGAAAATTAATTTTTGTTGCCTTTTAAAACCTTTTACGTTCGACAGAATTGTTTTAACGTTTACAAAGAACTAAACAAAGAAAGTACAAAAAAGAACAAAGAACTAAACAAAGAAAGTACAAAAAAGAAAATGACTGACGGTGTCTTACATCGGGGTGCGTCATAGCATCCTTATGCTTTTTCCTGCTGCTACATATGAGAAGAAACAAGACGTTTTCTATGTGTTTCCGGGCTTTTTGCTTTTTTTTTTTTAATCATATCACCCCAACCAAGGCCACTGATGTGCAGGGGGGCTACGTAAGAGATAAAAGGTTGGAAAAGAGAAAGCCGGAAACAACATCCTAAACAGGAAACAAGAGATGAGCCTCTTCATCTGTTCGATAGACGTGGGTGGAGTGTGAACCGGGCGATAGTTTAGTCTATCTACTCCAATTTTTCACCTTACTCAGAATAATTAGTCCCCTTATGAAGATATTTTTGAATAACGCCATTGCAGCTTTGACTGACCACATCCAACATCCTACTGTTGTTGTCTTCATCTGGTGGGGTTGATTTCCGGGAGCTATGACCCGTGATTTAGTTTTTGTGATTTTTAATTCACAGCTTCCCTTTTTTAGACTGGTTGCCAACCATGGTTCATTTGTCTTGCTATTTAACTCATAGCTTGGGGAAATGAAATAGATTCATACCTCTCTCAAAAAGTATTTGCGCCAAAGAAACCTGAAATACAAGTACGAAAACAAAACAAGAAAAGTATATTTATGGAACGAAAATGTATTTCGTAACCAAAAAAAAAAAAAAAAAAAATCGATTAAAAACAATAAATAAGCTCATTTGGAAAAGTAATTAAATTATTTTGATTACATTGAGGATTTATTGATAATGTAATGGATAGCGGGTCGAAACGTGAAATGGGCGAGCTGCGTTCAAATTCTGGCCCAGTTCGGAATATTCACTTTCGCAAAGCAAAAGGTATAAGACAATTTAAGCAGAAAAAAAAAGTGTGCGCTGCTCTGTAACCAGGATTGGCAACCAGTCTAGAAAATGATTAACTCTGAATTCAAAACTGCATGTGGCTCTGGTAGCCTGTAGATTTCACAATTACCTGAGGTGTAGTGTAGATACCTCCACTAATTCGCCTTAAAAAACAGCATAGTATGAAAAAAAATCCTCAAACTTAATAAAAGCTAAGTTTTTCTATCAAAATGTTTATGTTATTATTAAGAGGAAAAATCAAAGTATTTTTTTAAAAATTTAATCCTTTCTAAAACATTCGAAATTTGATTTTCGTTAGCGGGTAACCAAATCGTTACGAGACCTTCAATGGATAATGTGATAATATATAACTCAATTTTTTTCGGTGAAAAACATTAATTTGGAAATTCTTGTAAAAATCAAATAATAGATGGATTTTAATGAAAATTTCAAGCCTTATTCACAAATGAATGAAATTATGTTTCAAATTATTACTTTTTTAAAAATCTTGGTAAAAATATATTTTTACATCTGTTACCCACCCTCCGTGTAAATTCATGAAATTTCAAGAAATTAAATTTTGTAGGCAAAATTGGTTTTATTAGTGAAACGCAGGAATGTAAATGGTCTGTTATTTTTTGAAAGAATTTAGCCTTTTTCCCGAAAATCTGCTTCCAATAGTCAAATAAAAAATGCAATAAAAATATGACATTATTTAATTAGATAAGCTGTTAATTGCTTTACTAAATCATATATATTAAGGGCATATAAATATATATATTAAGTCTGAAGAAATTGTTTTCGATTAATAATGAAATTGTAAAAGAATTGTTTTCATTTTTTAGTTATAATAATTTATAAAGTTTCAAACATATTCTTAAAATACTTCAAAGACGTTAGGTTAAGTTATTAAGTGAAGACTATATTTACTAATAGAAAATTGAAAAGCTTAATACAAATCGTCGAGCCATCGTATTTTCAAAATTATTCTTAACTTTTTTTGTTGATTTGAAGTTTTGTTTTTGTATGGCAATTTCTATGTGTACATTAAAAGGTCATGTGTTTCACAGTTTCTTCCCCTTATAGGAAAAAATATGGACAATTATGTCAGTTCTGGTCGCCATACACTTATCTGAAATCTGTCCGTCGTTACAGACCAATCATTTACGGGAAAGCGATCAACGTTCCGTGATTAAGAAATAGGTTTATTCTAAATGTCTGGCTATAAATAAGTAATACTTATGAAAATCAGATTACTTTAACGTTAAATTTGCTAATATTCCAAAAATAACATCTCACAAATCTATATTTTATTTTTACAAGCTTTTTAAAACTAGGAATTAACTTTTGTTTACAAATGTGTCGATCGCTCAAAAATAACCGAAAATTTGAAAAAAAAAATTTTAATTTAAAAATTTTTTTTTTAAATCTCAAAATTTTAAATTCCAATCAATATAATATCTGTTTGAAATACACCAGAGTATTTTGCTGGAAATAGTAAATTTATTCATTAAGCTTTTAATTAAAACTAAAATAAAAGCTTCAAGAAAATTTTTATTTTAAAAAATTCAATTTAAAATTTAGATTTCAAAAATGATTGGAGGTAAATAGAGCGCTGTGAACTCGATGATCCCAAGTGCGGCCGATGAAGTAGGTAGGTAGATGCATTTATCACTTATAGCTTCCTTATCAATTTCATAGATACTTTCCGTTGCTGAGATTAAGATTGCTAATGATCTGGGGAAACGTTCAGGCAGGAGGGAACGGTTAAGCAAGTTTTGTCATTATTCTTATGTACGTGTAACAAACCCCTTTTTTAACTCGACTTTTTGCCGTATGCCGTCTGAGTGTCGCACGGATAAAGAAAAAGATCCAGTTACTTGGGTGATTTTCTTTTATTAGATTACGAACAAGTCTTACCTGAAATAAGACTTACAGTTAATAAATGTTTTGCTTCATTTCTTAATAGAAACTTGAAAACGAACGATTGTTTCCTGTTATCACAACCCTCTGAATTATTGGTGATTTAGTCAATTAACGAGGGCCAAGACTAAAAAATAAGTGTGGACAACATAAATATGAACTCTGTACGCATTCGAATAAGCGTAGAGTCGTGTATTTAATATACTTCGCACTGTGAAGTGAGAGAGCGAAAAAAAAAAACTGACATCTCGCCGACCATAAGTGGTAACAGACGCCAAAGGTCGTGTTTCGCCCTGGAATGCGAACAGCGTACACAAATACTTGCGTAGTCTTCGTTCTATTATTTCTATCAAATAACAATATCAATAGAGACAACAATGGGCAAGCGTGGCACGTATGGCATGGCTTACCTAGCAAAAAAAGAAAAAGAAAAAAAACACGCTTTTCCAATCAAGTGATCTTAACTCAGGTGAAGAAAAACAAAAAAGTAACTTTTTAAGAAGAATCGGTGACCATTTGCTACGATATAGAAATTCAAGATTAAAATTGGCTCCGCGTTACAATACGTTAGAAGAACTTATTTTAGGGGTACGAGCCAATGTATGATTTTGAAAATAGTTGTTATGCTAAGTATCTGGCGATTGGCGCTACACGAGCTTTCCATACTTCTAATAGTATAATTGTATTTAGATACCTCCATTCATTTTCGATACCTAAATTTTAAATTAAATATTTAAAAATAAAAAAAAGGTTTTCTTAAAATTTTTATTTTAGTTTTAATTAAAAGCTTTTAAATTTACTATTTCCAGAAAGCAAAATACTCTGCTGTATTTCAAACAGAAATTATATTGATTGGAATCTAAAATTTGAATTTTTATTTTTCTATTTTTCAATTTTTCGACTATTTTTGAGCGATTGACAGATTTGTAAACAAAAGTTAATTTTTGGTCTTAAAATTTTTGCAAAAATAAAATATACATCTGATTTTTGAAAAATTAGCAAATTTAATGTTAAATTAATCTGCTTTACACAGGTATTACTTATTTATAGCATGAAATTTAGAATAAAACTACTTTTAAAAACAGAATTGACCTTTTTAACCTATCCACCGTAATTGAAATGTGTTGACAGATCGAGTAAGATAAGCGAACGGCGATCACAAGTGCCATAACTATACACATTTTTCCGGTAAAGGGGAGTAACCCTGAAACCAATGACAAAAATTTTACACATAAAAAATTACCATAGCAAAAAAACTTCAAATGCACACACACAGAAAAAAAATTGAAAAATTATTTTTAAAATACGATGGCTAAATGATTTGTATCAAACTTTTCAATTTTCGATTAGTAAATATATTCTTTACTTTGTAACCTTCAAGAACTGGAAATATTTTTAAAATATTTTTGAAACTTTATTAATTATTATAATTAAAAAACAAAAATAAAAAAATTCTTTTAAACTTTCATTATTAATCGAAAAAATATATTTTCTTTAGACTATAATGTCTGACATTTATATTATTTGCTAAAACAGTTAAAAGCTTATCTAATTAAATAATGTCATAGTTTATTGCACTTTTTAGTTTACTATTCGGAGCAGATTTTCAGTAAAAATGGCGAAATGGTTTTAAAAAATAATAGATGATTTTCATTCCTCAATGAGTCCTGCGTTTAACTAATAAAACCAATTTTGCCTACAGAATGTAATTTTTTGAAATTTCATAAATTTACGTGGAGGTTGGGTAATAGAAAGAAAATTCGAGTAATAATGAAATTAAAAAAATGTTTTAATTTTTTTAATTATAATAATTTATAAAGCTTCAAAAATATTTTTAAAATATTTCTAAGACTTGTAAACGTTAAACTGGCAGGTTTTATCGTGAAAACTATATTTACTGATCAATAAATGCAATAAAACTATGACATTATTTAATTAGATAAGCATTTAATTGTTTAAATAAATAAAATAAATGTCAGTCATTATAGCCTGAAGATAAAAAAAAATTTGATTAATAATGAAATTAAAAAGTTTTCATTTTTTTTTAATTATAATAATTTATAAAGTTTCAAAAATATTTTAAAATATTTCCAAGCCTTTTCTTCTGCTTTCCTATGAAATAAGCATTCAAATAATGTATTCTGGTCAAACACAGAATATAGAACATCAACTAAGGACTAAATTAACATGAAGAAAAGTTTGTTTACCCTTACAGTATGGTGTGATCTTCTTCACTAGTGTCTTTTTAAGACAATAATGATTTTTTTATAATAATGCTTTTTTTAAATAATAATGTTTATTGCTGTCGATTCTTGCTCTTTCATTTCGGATTTATTAAGATTGTCCTGAAATAAAATTATAAACACTTAAGTGTCATACGTGATATACGCCATGGCGATCATGATTGACTAACTGAGCAGAAGGTTTTCCCGCAGTAAGTTGCCATTACTTTCTGCAGTAGACTGGTTGCCAACCATAGCTATAGAACCCAAACTGTCCAGCTATTTAACCCATACGTGGAAGGAGAAGAAAATATCCTTTACGAAAGGTATTTGCGCGTAAGTGAATGCAACGAATTCAATTAGAATTCGAACTCGGCTCTCCAATTTTTCTCCTTGGCCGATATCCACTGCACCACAAGCGAAAAGAGCTTTATATTAAAAAAATAATTCAAACAGAAAGTATAACTGTTTCTTTTGTATCAGTTTTTTTTTTTTTTAGAATTCGTGATTATAAATCGAAACCTAACATTAATTACACTTTGAAATATAGGAAGGTAATTTCAAATGCTGAAATAGCCAGTTCGAGTTTATACTATTGAGCGAATGTTCAGACATGGCGAGAGGAATCTGTTGCTTAAACTTACTTAAATTCTGTCTTTCTTTCTCCACACACACACATACACACACACACAGACACATATATATACATATACAGAGAGAGAGAGAGGGGGGGAAGGGGGAGAGAAGGAGAAAGTTTGAGCAGAGAAGTGTACATGGTGATGGAAAGTTTTAAGTCTTGAGCCAAAATCACATAATTCATTGACCTATGTGAAGTAATGCTTTCTATATCCAAACTGTTTATATCTACAGTCGCTTTATCCTAGATTTACTGCTCGTTGCATATAAGTAGAGCACGTTTAAAGTAACACACACACACACACACACACACACACACACACACACAAATATATATATATATATATATATATATATATATATATATATATATATATATTAGTCATCCATATACAAGCCTGTTTTGCTGTATCGCAGCATCAGTGTGGATAGACACTTCCACTTGCTTCTGGCCGGGATCGAAACTCGACCGATTTGGTGTAAGTCAGAGTCGCTACCCCACCTAAGCCATACGCGCATGGAATCAGAGAAGGGAAATTTTAACGCGTTGTATATAAGCAGTGTATACATATGCCATGTAGATTTTTGTCCTTGTTTTGGTGTTAGGAACCCGCCCGCACCCAAACTTTGTAAAAGTAACATTCTTATCCACAATTTTCAGCTCAAACGGAACAAACACGACCGTTTATAATAAGAACGATCACAGGCGATCAGAAATTGGTTATTTACAACAATGTAGAAAAAGTCTGACCCCATTGACAGACAAAAAGAAGTAGCTCAATAAAAAGTCTATGGTGAGAGAAAGGATTAGCATAATTGGTAGATATGCATAAAAGAATAAAAGAACATGGCAAAAGGCCTGCTCATCAACAGGAGGCATAACATCAAAAGCGAGAAAACTGATAATAAAGAAAGAAAAAATATTTAGAAAACAGGATTATTACACAGGGGAACTCTTCCACGACGAAAGAGGAAAGCTTGGAATGCAGAAACATGTGGATGAACCTGAAATTTTTAAATTTGTGACATCAGCACTGGTCAAGATGAACAAGAATAAATTGTAATATACATGATGCTAAGTAACTTACTGAAAGATCTTAGTAGATCTATTTTCATAGCGCTGCCTTAAAAGCCAATTAGAAATGAATTCGATCTTCATCGGTCAATCAGCCTAATGAGCCATGTAAACAAACTAATCATCCGAATTCTGATAGAGTGTGTAACAGAATTAAACAGAGAAAACGACAAGAATGTTGTGATTTCGTTAACGACGCCAGGACGAGGACTGCGATATTTATGTTCATAATGATATCTTCTTCTATGTACCTTGTCCTTTCAGGGCGTAGGCGATCATGACCCTCCACGTCACCCTATCCCTGGTGGCTCTTAGCACGCTTTCTCCTGTAACATCTCGCAACCCCCTTTCTATCATCCACCTGCTCAGGTCCTTCAAGTATGTTATCTGCTGCTGTCCTCTGTCTCTTTTCCCCTCTATCTGGCCTGTTAGTATCAGGTTCTCCAAGCCCTCCTTTCTCATTGGATGTCCCAGGAACTTCAGTTGTCTCTTCCTGATGCTCAATATTAATTTCCTGAAAGAGCAAAAGGACGTATATGCTTTATAGATTTTTAAAACCGTTTGATAAGGTACGACAGAAAGATCTGTTTGAAATGCTAGAAAGGTTTTATTTATTTGGTCGAGATTTTAGAATAACCCAGAGTTTATATCTAAACTTATTTATAAATGGAACTGTGTCTGTGTGTGCATGTGTCTGTGTGTGTGTGTGTGTGTGTGTGTGTGTGTCTGTGTCTGTGTCTGTGTGTCTGTGTGTGTGCGTGTGTCTGTGTGTGTGTCCGTTACCTATAGACTCCAAAACGGCTGAACCGATTTTCTTGAGAATTTACACAGTTGTACAATAAGCGTCTGCGAGTGCTCCTAGCTAGGTTTTGTGTCGAGGTACCCCCGATAAATATCGAAAATCAATAATCGAAAAATTCGGATTATAGAAGGAGTGGTCCGATTTTAATCAAATTTGATACACTCATAGACAAAGACATAAGAAACGATATTCAGGAAGTTTCAAGGTTGCAGTTCTTACAATAGTGCAGAAAATCGATAATATATATATATATAAAAGGCAAGATGCTTGTGTGTGTGTGTCTGTTTATCTGTCTGTATGTACTTTACACAAATCCACAATTTTTATCCGATTCTCACCAAACTTCACACAAATATTCTTTAGACTGAATCTGAGCTCCAGGACCACGGATTAGTTTTAAAGCTTTCATTACACCCGAGCAACGCCGGGCTATACTGCTAGTATATATATATATATATATATATATATATATATATATATTAGGTGCGATTGGTAAATTGTCGGAATTATTTTATTATTTCAAATATTCTTTAGGCTGAGTCTGAACTCCAGGACCATGGATTAGTTTTAAAGCTTTCATTACACCCGAGCAACGCCGTGTTATACTGTTAGTTAAGAATGAATCACCTGCGTACGCATAGAAAATGAATTTAGGAGAGGCACTAAATAGAAAGCATCCTAAGACAACGATATGTCTTCTAACCAATTGTATTAGTCCTTTACAGAGAGACAATCCCGATAGAATTAAAAGTCCTACAAAGATTTATTATTGACGGATACAATGTTTACACATAAGATATGCAGATGGCAAAGCGTTGAGAGCAGGCATAGAAATGTAAACTACATGAGCTCCCAAAGAAAATAGTAAAGGAAAGTGAGAATGAAGTAATATCAATTATACGAATGCAGCATGAGAAACATCCAAATATACAAACTATATCGGGTGTACCAAAATTAACTAAGTAAGAAAATTTAATTATCTGAGAAAATGCGACATTGAGATACATAGGTGCATTATGATAGCGAAAGATGCTGTGCAAAATCTAAGCAAAGAATTAAGAAAACACTAAAAATGTTTCGTTAGGGAAAAAAAGAACATTAAACTATCATGTAATATCGGATCTCATATATGACATTGAATGCTAGATGAAGAGACTTGAGGTAACAGAAATGTGGTTCTACAGAAGGATATTGAGAATACAATGGACTGAACATGCGAATAAAGAGGAAGTTTTACGACAGCTAGAAACAAAAATATGCTTACACTTATAATAAGAAAGATACAGTTGACATTACTAAGAGACATGATGAGGAAAGTAGGCTTGGGAAATGTGACATGCACAGGACTTACTGAAGCTAAAGAGTATAAAGCGAAACAGCGAATTTGTGTAAATGGATGATAGAATGAGGGTAAATCTTATTAAGAGCTAAAAATGTTAGAACTTGGTGGAATGCATGGCCACCCACATCATGAAGTAACTCAGTGCATAGAAGACGACGAACCAGTGATTCTTTCCAGTATACTTGTGTGTGAAAGTTGAGTTTATCGATATTTTCATTGAAATGTGAGAGGAAACCTTACTGAAACATATTTAGTGAGATTATGCGAGATATTTCCAGTATTTTATTCTTGAGGCACTCTTCACCTGTGTTCTACTATAATGGACTGTTCCAAGCACTACATAAAGTAGTAGTGGGAAAACCTCTCGAGTAACGAGTCAGCCAAGTATTTCCGGTAGTGTGCTATTATCAGACTCTACGTCTCACGACGAGACGTGCTACTAAACCCTTGTTCCTGTATACGACTACAACCTCTTTTGTAAATACTATTTCTCCTGGTAATATTTTTTTTTAATCATATCACCCCGAGCAAGGCGGTAACGCCACTGATGTGCAGGGGGCTACGCAAGAGTGAAAAGATTTGGAAAAGAGAAATCACATCCTAAACAGGGAACAAGGGATGAGCCTCTACACCTGTACAATAGACGTGGGTGGAGTGTGAACCGGGCGATAGTTTAGTCTATCTACTCCAATTGAAAAAAAATATATAAAAATAAAAAATAAGAAAAAGAAAAGTGAAAAGATTGGAAAAGAGAAAGCCGGGAATCACATCCTAAACAGGGAACAAGGGATGAGCCTCTACACCTGTACAATAGACGTGGGTGGAGTGTGAACCGGGCGATATCAATTCACTATATTTACGTTGTTTGTATTTATTTGATCAATAATTCTGTTACATGCAACATAACATTTATGTTTCCAACAATTATCAAAAAATGATTACCCTATTAATGAAAAAAATATCTTTGCAATATGTAATATTGATCTACCTGACTTTGGTAAAAGGATCTGTCAGGACTTCAAAAAGTCCTTTCGAATTTGTAATTTTCCGTTTTTATGCAATAACTAATCCAAATTGCACAATTCATAATGAAACACTGCTCCTACCCAGTCATGTCTACTTTATTATTATTATTATTATTATTATTATTATTATTATTATTATTATTATTTTACCTAAATTTGACAGTCAATCTGTATTTGCGTATTAGTTGTTAGAAATTAATGCAAGTTTTACTGGCCATTATGTTTGTAATGGATGTGCGTTGTGGTACAGTTGATATCGGAGATCCGAGTTCAAATTCCAGTGGAATTCGTTGCATTCACCTACGAGTAAATACCCTTGGCAAATGTATTAATCCGTCTCTTCTCCTTCAAGCTATGGGTTAAATAGCAGGACCGATTGATTCTATAGCCCTGGTTATCAGCTACTCTACCACAGTACGTAATGGCAACCTACTGCGGAAACGGGGAGCCGAGTTCGAATTCCAGTTTAATTCCTTGCATTCGCTTGCGCACAAATACCCCTGGGAAAGGTATTAATCCGTCTCTTCCCTCCAGTTATGGGTTAAATAATAAGACAGATTGGGTTCTATAGCCTTGGTTGGCAATCAGTCTACCGCAGAAAGTGATGGCAACCTACTGTGTGATAATCTTCTGCCCAGTCAGTCATGTCTCTTTCGAGACATGATCGCCTAAGGCGTGTATCACATATGGCACTTAACTGACTGACTGCGGAAAAATCTTCTGCTCAGTCTGTCAAGTCTCTTTCGAGACATGATCGCTCAAGCGTATATCGCGTATGGATGAAGGTCATTTAAGGGCAGTTCAAAGAATTGTTTCTTTTAAAAACCATTGCTCTATCTTTTCATTATAATTAGAAAGATTTTTTTAAATCCAAATGCACATTTTAAATGTGACTAGATTATTGACTATATCTGTAGGCATACAAAAATAATCTCTTTTGTTTCATCAGATCTAAAATGAAACTTCTTAGCTGTTGAAAAATATTTTCATTATACTTATAAAGTGAGGAAATAGAGAGTGGCTTTAAATGTGTCAAAAAAGTGTGATTGGGTGATAGATACTAATAATTTAAAATTTAAAATTGATAGTGCGTCAATATATTCAATGTAAATGCTTTGTTGATGTTTTTTAAAATAGAAATGCATTGCAAATAACCTCCTTGCAGAAATTATTAATTTTGCTATAGAAAAATCTTGAAAATAAGTCAGGGTATTAGTTTTTAGGGAGAGGCAAGTACTAATAACAAACCAGAACAAATAACTGCATAATTAAATGAGAATAGACATCAAATAATAACAGACGTTAAATAAGAAAAGACATTAAACAAGAAACGATATTAAATAAGAATGGACGTTAAATAAGAACAGACATTTAATAAGATCAAATGTTAAATATGAAAAAACATTAAATATGAATAAGCATTAAATAATAACAGACGTTAAGAATAGATATTAAACAAGAACCGACATTAAATAAGTCAGTCAGTTAAGTGCCATACGTGATACACGCTTGGGCGATCATGTCTCCAAAAAGACATGACTGACTGGGCAGAAGATTATCCCGCAGTAGAATTTGAACTCGGGACCCGCGATTTCTTGTTCCAAGCCGGTATACACTGCAACACAACGCACACCCACTCCAATATCCACTGCACGACAACGCATATCCGCTCCGATATTCACTGCACCACAACGCACATATGCTCCGATATTCCCTGCACTTCAGCGAACATCCGCTCCGATATCCACTGCACCACAACGCACATCCGCTCTGATATCCACTGCAACACAACACACATCCACTCCGATATCAACTGCATCACAACCCACATCCGCTCCGATATTCACTGCATCACAACCAACATCCGCTCCAATATTCACTGCACTTCAACGCACATCCACCCCAATACCCACTGCAACACAACGCACATCCGCTCTGATATCCAATCCTTCACAACGCACATCCGCTCCGATATTCACTGCACCAAAAACGCACATCCCTTCCGATAACCACTGCACCACTACGCATATCCGCTACAATATCCCCTGCAACACAATGCACAACCGCTCCGATATTTAGTGCACTCACAACGCACATCCCCTTCTATTATCCGCTGCACCACAACGCATTATCCCCTCCGATATCCGCTGCACCACAACGGTACATCCCCCTCCGATATCCGCTGCACCACAACGCACACCCTCCGATATCCGCTGCACCACAACGCACATCCCCTTCGATATCCACTGCACCACAACGCACATCCCTCCGATATCTGCTGCACCCACAACGCACATCCCCTCCGATATCTGCTGCACCACAACGCACATCCCCTCCGATATCCGCTGTTCACAACGCACATCCTCCGATATCCGCTGCACCACACAACGCACATCCTCCGATATCCGCTGCACCAACGCACATCCCTCCCATATCCGCTGCACCACTGCACATCCCTCCGATATCCGCTGCACCAGCACCGCACATCCCTCCGGGATATCCGCTGCACCACAACGCACATCCCTCCCGAGACCGGCACCAACGTATATCCCCCCTGATATCCGCTGCACCACAACGCACATCCTCCGATATCCGCTGCACCAACAAGGTGCACATCCCTCCGATATCCGCCGTACCACAACGCACATCCTCCTGATATCCGCCACACCACAACGCGCGATCCCTCCGATATCCGTGTTTTGCACCACAACGCACATCCCCTCCGATATCCGCCGCACCACAACGCACATCCTCCGATATCCGCTGCACCACAATCGCACATCCCTCCGATATCCGCCGCACCAACGCACATCCCCTCCGATATCTGCTGCACCACAACGCACATCCTCCATCCGCTGCACCGCAACGCACATCCCCTCCGATATCCGCTGCACCACAACGCACATCCCCTCCGATAATCCGCCGCACCACAACGCACATCCCCTCCGATATCCGCTGCACCACAACGCACATCCCTCCGATATCTGCTGCACCACGTAAACGCACATCCCCTCCGATATCCGCCGCACCACAACGCACATCCTCCGATATCCGCTGCACCACAACGCACATCCTCCGATATCCGCTGCACCACAACGGCATCCTCCAAGGATATCCGCTGCACCACAACGCACATCCCCTCCGATATCCGCTGCACCACAACGCACATCCCCCGATCTGCTGCACCACAACGTACATCCCCCTCTCATATCCGCTGCACCACAACGTTATCCCTCCGATATCCGCTGCACCACAACGCAATATCCCCCCGATATCTGCTGCACCAACGCACATCCTCTCCGATATCCGCTGCACCACAACGCACATCCCCTCCGATATCCGCTGCACCACAACGCACATCCCCTCCGACATCCGCTGCACCACAACGCATATCCCTTCCGATATCCGCTGCACCACAACGCACATCCCCTCCATATCCGCTGCACCACAACGCACATCCCCTTCGATATCCCACTGCACCACAACGCACATCCCCTCCGATATCTGCTGCACCACAACGCACATCCCCTCCGATATCTGCTGCACCACAACGCATTATCCTCCGATATCCGCTGCACCACAACGCACATCCCTCCGATATCCGCTGCACCACAACGCACATCCCCTCCGATATCCGCTGCACCACAACGCATATCCTTCGATATCCGCTGCACCACAACGCACATCCCCTCCGGATATCCGCTGCACCACAACGCACATCCCTCCGATATCCGCTGCACCACAACGCACAGACCTCCGATATCTGTTGCACCACAACGCACATCCCCTCCGATATCCGCTGCACCACAACGCACATCCCTCCATATCCGCTGCACCACAACGCACATCCTCCGATATCCGCTGCACCACAACGCACATCCCCTCCGATATCCGCTGCACCACAACGCGCACATCCCCTCCGATATCCGCTGCACCACAACGCACATCCCTCCGATATCCGCTGCACCACAACGCACATCCTCCGATATCCGCTGCACCACAACGCACATCCCCCTCCGATATCCGCTGCACCACAACGGCCATCCCCTCCGATATCCACTGCACCACAACGCACATCCCTCGATATTCACTGCAAAACAATTCACGTCCGCTTTGTACTTACTGCTCGTATAAAACGTTATTTAATTTCGATATATAAAAGCTTATTCTTATTAATATTCCGATGAGTCAATGTCAAAATGGTGTTGTTAACAAAGCTATTTTTTTTTAATCTTATCACCCCAAGCAAGGCGATAACGCCACTGGTGTACAGGGGCCTACATAGGAGTGAAAAGATTGGAAAAGAGAAAAGAGTGTGAACCGGGCGATAGTTTAGTCTATCTACTCCAATTGAAAAAAAGTGAGAAGATTGGAAAAGAGAAAACTGGAAACCGCATCCTAAGCAGGAAACAAGGGATGAGCCTCTTCACCTGTTCAATAGACGTGGGTGGAGTGTGAACCGGGCGATAGTTTAGTCTATCTACTCCAATTGAAAAAAAAATGAGAAGATTGGAAAAAAGAAAACTGGAAACCGCATCCTAAGCAGGAAACAAGGGCTTGTTTCCTCAGTATCTTAATGTTGTTCTATCGATGAGCTATTTTTTTAATCGTTTCACCCCAAGCAAGGCAGTACCGCAACTGGTGCGCGGGGTGGGGGTCCACATAAGAGGAGAGTGAAAGTTCATATAAAAGGAGAGCGATGAGAAAGAGTAGCCTCTTACAGGGAATGTCAGAGAAATGGCTACAGAATGATAGGAATACTGGCAAGAGAAGGATAGGTAAACTATACTTACCAAATATTATTAGGGTCACTGTACGAGTTAATTCCCGAAGTTTTGAGACTTTTCAGGAGACATTACTTTCAAAGAAGTACAAAACTCGAATAGCCTTCAAAGTAGGTTCTTCTGACTTCAATGCACTTATTATAGTGCACCAATCACTCCGTGAAGACCCCCATAGAAGTCATCAAAAATGAAGATGACCAGGACCCTTGTCACAACCTCTTTCATCTTCCTAATGTCTTCAAAACGACTTCCCCTGAGATTCCTCTTCAGTTTGAGGCGTAACTAAAAGCCACTCGCAAGCAATGTATGTGAGGAACATTTTGACGATCATCATAATCCCTGCTGCCACCAATGCGTCTTTCCTTGTGTTTGTCACTGAGCGACCCGGGAACAACTTTTGCGCATGTCCAGATCTTCATTAATATTTCTGTGTACAGTTGCCACATCGGGGATTCAAACTGTACGCTTATTGTCTTTAGACACATGACGACCTTCATCCAGAAAATTGCCAATTTTCTCAATCAACTAATTTTCTCCGTCCACATTGTCCTCCTTCCACATCACTCATGGTCTCTCACATCTCCTTCGCCGTCCTTAAACCGGCGGAAATCACTTGCTCAGCTCCTACAAGTTAATCTCTAAGCCGTCTGGGACATTTCATACGTTTCTGTCGCATTTTTGTCCAGTTTGACACAAAACTTTATTGCATAGCGAGCTTCCAAATTGTCTTCACGTCCCAACTGCATTCTGCAATTTTGTTAGCTGTGAAAAACATTCTTTAGTAGGGTGTGTTCAAAGAGCTTTTACAAACGTCTCCTTCAATCTGGAATAACAAAAGTTGGCAAGTCAACTTATTAGATGTAGAGTTATTATATACTAAAACTACAACAATTTATGAAATTTATAATTGCCTCTCCATAGAATGTCTCTAAACTATTTAAATACATCTTGTATTGTTGATATTATTTTCTTCTGTGATTTATTGAATGAATCTGACGAAAGCAGAAGAACGAATAGGCCGAAACGTTAAAAAGGTGTTAAAGTGAACAAACAATATTTGGTATGTTAATAACTCTTCTCTCAAATATAGAAAATAAGTTTAGTTTAGTCTGGCATGAGATTATTTACGTAGAGCGCAGAGGAAAAATTATACTTACTACAGTCGTTTGCAAAAGTAGTTTACAAACCCTTGCAAGGCTTCCTATTTACTAATCTGAGCTTACTCTGACACAGTTGTGGGATTCCAAATGAGGATGGAATTCACTAAAATAGTTACAAGACGAGCTTACTAGCTTCTGGTTGTGCATTGGAGAGCTGTTTTATCGATACAGAAAATTCTGCATACGAGTTTAGAACAAAAAGTATCGGGGCTCGTACTATAAAAAGAAAACTACAAAACATATCAATTATGTATTTAATCTCCTTCGTAGTAGTCCCCCTCTGAACCCACACACTTTATCTAGTGTTGTTTCCATTGATTGAAGCATTCCTGGAATTTTGCTCATTCTTCTTCCCAAGCCAAAGGCAGTACACATGACAATGGAAAGAGTGGTTCCCATTCACCTCCACAGTGCTCATGGTTGTTGCTCTTCATTCGTTAATGCAAAGTTCAAAGGTAAAGAAAGACAATGTATCGCGTTGCCTATTGACCTCAAAATTGAATAAATAGAAATTATTTAGCCTTAAAGTTTGCCATTCCTTAAAGACATTCTGAATTGATTTGCCCAGAACAGAGGTTTTAACAGCTTTTACTAATTATTTTAGTTTCTACTGTAACAAAACATTGACTAATTTTCTACGATTATTCAAGCGTTTTTATTTATACTTATGTATATATCAGTACAATTCAAGACAATTTGAATTGATTGATTTCATTGTACCCATGAAACTTATTTTGATAGACATTTCTCAACAATATTAAAGAAACATGATCTATATTAAAAGCAGCTCATGAAAAATTCAAATACAGCAATATTTTAAAAGTTCATTGTGCCTGACCTTAGTCTGTACAGAACAAGTTGCTGTTTTATCAGAATTAGAAAGATGGACTTTTCTCTTTTGAAAACCATTGTTTGCACTTTTAATTCTTATTAGAAAGATAAAACATTCAAATCCATGACCATTTAAAATGGTTCTAGTTCCTTTACTTGAACTATCGATCTGTACAAAACTGTTTGCCGTTTTCTCGTTGGTTTTGAAAATTAGTTTTCATTATTATTAGAAAGATAAAACAAAACTTGGCAGATGACTTGGTCTGTATTCATAAACAAAACAATCTGCCTTTATCTACGAATTAAAAGAAACTTCTCATTAATTTAAAACTCATTGTTAGCACTTTTAACTATCATTAGGGTGTGCAAGTGGTGTAACAGATGGCGTCTCGGAAAAAAACAATCGAAAAACAAATTCAAATTCCAGTCGGGTTCGTTACATTCATTTCCGTACAAATCCTCTTGAGAAAAATATAAATATATCTCCTCCTCACAGCTGTAGGTTAAATGGTAGGACTTGTATCTGGAAAAATCATTGTTAATCTCAAATCGCTTATACAATATTCGCTCGCAAAAAGAAATTATTCTCATGATCAAAAATCTGTTTCGGCTTTAAGTGTCCCACGAAAAGTTGATAAACTGTAAAAAAACAAATCAGTCAATTAATAGTATTATATAAAAAAAAAACATCCAGAGAGAGCGACATTTTCAATACGCCTAATGTTTTTTGCTTTGTATGAATGCAATACAAAATTTCAACTGTCAACATTACAACTGTCTCCACCCAGAGGACATTCATTAAAACGTGTTATTAGATTTCAAGGTATTGCCTCGTTTCTTTTAAAAATAATTGCGCGTTATTTTTATTACCTTAGAAAGATAAAAAAATAATTCAAATACATCAACATTAAGGACACATGGTCCAGGGAATATAGGTGTTGGTTAGTTCCAGTAACTTAACCCCAGGGGTTGTAAGTTCAATGCCTGGCTACAAGAGTGGTGAAAAAAATAACTTGAAGAAGCAAGTTAAAGAGAGATAACTAAATGAAATCCAGAAGTGGCATCGTACATGGAATGAGAATGATATGCAGTAGTGATCGAAATAATGGGTTCGGTTCAAAATTCCTAGCACCTGAAGAAAACCGGAGCGTACAACGGCCGAAACATCGTAAACATAGCAATAAAGATGAGGATAAGCGTCCGAACAGTGTAAATAATGTAAATACTGCTTCATCTCAGAAATATAAACAAATACTATTTACTAATCTTACATGGGAAAGGTTACTACAATTCAATTTTGAATTTATTTTATCTGTGTATAAACGTGTTGCTGTTTGTAAATACGGATGCCCAAACGCGAAATCATCAGAAGATAAGAGCGGTAACTATAGTAAAGTTAAAATGTATTGGTAATTTTCTAGCTTTTCCTCGACTAGCATGTTCGTAAGTTAGACTATGAAGCCAAAGTACTTAAAATCTAATAAAATATTAGATTGCTCAGAGTATTGTCTACATTTTTAAAGATTACTGGGTAGTTTAAAAATGTATATATAAAAAGGTTTTCATGCTATATTCGTCAAGTAATTATTACAGTTATGTCTACCGTAGTAGAAAGAGAGTTGCACCTTATAAAAACGTCCACCTCCAATGCTTTTCTGCGATATTTTAAACGAAAAGTAAGTAATATTTGTTTTAGTTCGGATTAATTCAATTTTAAATCAAGTAAATTTTCTCAAATAAATTTTCAGAAAAAAAAGTATATTATATTTGTGAAAGATTTTTTATGAAGAGAATTGCGTTGTGTTGACAGATTTGTCAAACTGAACTTGCTGACACCCACACCCTGAACTTTGCGATCACCCAGTCTCTCACGCAAATGGTGGACTTCCCCACACGTTTCCCCAGTATGCGTGAAGAACAAGCCTCTCTTCTAGATCTCTTTTTCACTTTTATCCCTAACTCCTGCCATGCCATGCAGCTTTGCCCTCTTGGCAACTCTGATCACGCTGTGGTTTCTGTTAATATATCTCTCCACTCCTCTTCCTATCCACGATCCTCTGATCAGCAGAATCTCTTACTGCTATCAAAGGGCAAGCTGAGAAGCACTACGAGATTTTCTGTGCGACGTCCCTTGGAAAAAAGCGTTTAGCCTCCCTGTTGAAGTCTGTCCTTCTGAAGATTCCTCCTGGGTGAAAGCTGGCATCTATGCTTTCATCCCAGCCAGGAAGTTCCGACTTAAACCCCATTCGTCCGTCTTGTTTTCCTCTGCCTGTTCGGCTGCCATAGCCCACAGAAATCTTTACTTCCGGCTTTATCGGAGCCACACGTCTGACCATAATAGGTGCCTATTGACTCTGCTCGCAATGAGAGGATCCTCAATGAAGCTAAGCTGTTGTTTGCTAACGGAATGAAGCAGAGAATAACAGCGTGCAAATTTTAGCTCCAAAGAATACTGGCGAATCTGCAAAAATGTGCTAAACAGCAGCAAACTTTCCGTTCCTCCTTTAATATATAAATATGATGTCCTCACAGCTACAGCAGACAAGGCTGAGTTCTTTGCTAGCAGATTCTCCTCCAACTCCTCACTTAATTTGAAGTATCCTCACCCTACTTCCCACCTAGAACTGAGGCTCAACTGAGCAACGTTGATCTTTAAAATCTCGCTGGTCTCTAACAAACCTAACCCTGTCGTTCCTATTTTCAAAAACCCGAGAGAACCATCAGACCCCTTCAGTTATCACCCTATCAGCTTCCTACTGATTTTTGGCAAAGTGTTCGAGGCCATCATCAATGCTAAAGTGGTTCAACTGCTTGTTCTCCAACAGACAGTATGGCTTCCGCTTCGCCAGGCCTACCGCTGACATGCTAACGACTATCACTGAGGCTCTTGATAAAAACGGCGAAGCTGAAGCTGTTCTCCTGGATATCCCCAAAGCATTCGACAGGGTCTGGCATGCTGGCCTTCTGCGCAAGCTACAGGACTATGGTATATCTGGACGATTGTTTGACTTAATCAAATCGTTCCTATAGAATCGCGTAATGAATTTCGTATTGAACGGGCATGCTTCCAGATCCTATCATATGAACGCGGGTGTTCATTAAGGCTCTATCCTAGGTCCAACGCTTTTCCTGATTTTCATCAACGATCTCCCTGATGTAATCAGATCCAAAATTAGGCATCTACTTCTACGACATCATCATTTACTCCCGCCCCGCTAAGAAATTTGTCAATGCAGACAAAACTAACCTTGCTGCTACCATCGAAAAATATTTCCAGTCAGTGGCAGACTGGGGTAAAAAATGGCTCGTAAACTTTAATGCTTCCAAAATGAAGCTGCTATCTTTCAACAATCATAGACAATCTTTCTTACCTACCATCAGCATGGATAACACTAGTCTCGCTGAGTCTTGAATTAATAGCTAAATCTACTGCTAAGAACGTTGGGTCTCTGTGTCGAGCCAGGAAGTTCTCTTCTGAATCCATCATGCACATTTACAAATCCACCATCCACCCGTGCATTGAATACTGCTGTCATATTTGGGAGGGCATCCCTGCTGTTCACCTTGAGTTTCTCGACAAGATCCGAAAACGAATCTGCAATGCAGTCGATCCTGACCTGGCGGCCCGACTCCAGTCTCTCTTTCACCGACGAGATGTGGCTTCCCTCTGTCTCTTCTACAAATACTTTCACGGATTCCTCTCCGACGAGCTTAGCTCTTTGGTGCCCCCATTACGCGAATTTACTCGAGCTACTAGACTGGCAACAACATCTTTCTTTTTTACTGGGATAATAATTAATTGTAACTACAACTTCTACTCTACAGCTTCTTTTCTCTCATTTCTCGCCTGTGAAACTCTCGTATTCCTGCTTCCCTAATAGCTACAATCTCCAAGAGTTTAAATGCAACGTCAACTGTCATCTCTTATCTCCTTGATTCACATTCTCCTTCACACTTTACAGTTTGCTCTCACGCAGTTCTCTTTACACCATTGTACCCGTTCTTGCCTCACTCATTCTCCCATGCATACTGTGATCTGTCCTCTTCTCTCTTCACTCTCCTATTATGTAACCCCCATGCGCATTAGGGACAGTTCTACCTTGCTTGGGGGGGACACGATTATAAAAAAAGATCACATGAAGGATTTTATTGTTTTTACTGATAATCAAAAAATCATTCCAATCAATTTCAATCCAGTTTGAAATACAGCAAAATATTTTTCTTGTTGTAAATATTAAAGTTAATCTATTAGCTTGAAATTAAAGCCAAATAAAAGCTTCAAGAAAGATTTTTTCCATTGTTTTAAATGCATTTTAAACCTTAGGTATCGCTTTTCTTTAGAGGTACTGTTATGATGTTGATAGTTGCTCATTCGAAGTCATTCTCTCAAGTGACTATTCTCCCTCAGATACGTCATATATATATATATATATATATATATATATATATATATATATATCGGGATATGGCTATGCTAATTATTAGCAGCTAGCCAATCCCACTACACCTCCAATCCCACTACACTATTAGGTCTAACTCCCTAAGTTGATCGACTGCTTCTCCTACAGGTACCTAAATATAACACACTAACCACTGAATTTCATTGTTTTCATGTACAATGCAATGTGGGTGCCTACACAGAGCCTGAATCGGATCATTGAAGTTACACTCAGCATTTTTTTAATTAAAATATATTATTTTATTTCTATTACTATTATATTTGTGTTGGTTCAAAAATTTTGAAGATCTCCACCCATATTTCTACATTCATTGCAACTCGTTGAGCGAGCAGAAAGTAGGTGTATTCCTCTGTCAAGAAAATAGTACTTTTTGCCAAATCTGATTATAAAGACAAATTGTCTGTCTAGTAAGGTTTCTTAATATAAACAGATGTTCCTATCCAGGTATACAAATAATTCTAAGAACATCTGTAAGAACGCTCCTTCTTTGTAATCTTTGTATGCTGCGACTGCGTCGACATTAACCTGAGAGTCTCTGCGCCTCTTTATGTGTCTCTCTTTAGGTTTTAGCTTAATTGGATACACACATTTATGAGTGTTTGTTTCACTTATAGATCCATCGGGTTTTGTTTTTTTTTTACTCTGAGTCGGTATCTATTATTATTTGAGTATCTGATTTAAGAGAAATCGAGAAGCCGAGTTCGAATTCCAGTTAAATTCCTTGCATTCACTTTCGCACAAATACCCCTGGGAAAGGTATTAATCCGTGTCTTCCCTCCAGTTATGGGTTAAATAATAGGACAGATTGGGTTCTATAGCCTTGGTCGGCAACCAGTCTACCACAGAAAGCAACCTACTGCAAATTAATCTTCTTCCCAATCAGTCATGTCTCTTTCGAGACATGATCGCCCAAGCGTGTATCACGTATGGCACTTAACTGACTGACTGATCTTATTTAAAATTTTATGTATGTGTGTGTTTACGACATTACTTTAGTCTAAAAAGCGGAAACGTGAAGCTAAAACGAAAGATGGAAATATATATTTACATTATTTATATGCGGACTACTTTCATTAACTTTGTTGTTCGACCGTTGTGCCTTCTGACCTGTATCAGATGCTTGTCGATCCTGGATAACATCATCTCATCACGTTCTTATTGAACGCTGCTCAGTTATTGCTCACACGAGTTTCCACTGCATGCAAAGACACCCGTCCCAGGCATTGAACACACAATTACTTTGTCAACAAATTTACTAGCAAACGCCGGAATCTATTCTTGACCTGTCTCAGCAGTTCACAGTAGTTGGCACTGTTTACAGTGCTTCCTTTCTCAAGGAATGAAATGGTGATTGACTGATTCGATCACCTCAGGAGACCTCACTTCTGTAGGCCTCCCATGCTTGTTTTCATCCTCAACACTGCTCCGTCCTTCTTTAAACAATTTAGCCCACTTGTAGACATTTTTGGCTGAAACATGTGGCACCATACACAGTTGACATTCTCCTATGAATTTCAACTGGTTTGCACCCTTCAGCAACCAAAAACTTGATAACTGACCTCTGTTCAATCCTTTTTGATCGGCCATCTTTGTTAATCTCCAAAACTCTCAAGGTTTTTTTCAATCTGCAAAAAAATTAAATCCCTTTGAAAAAGAAGTAAAGGAAAATATTTTTTTAAAAAGTAAGCTTCTATCTGTATTAGAAGTCCTTATACCGAAAAATTCACCTTGTTTATTGAATGATCCCCGTAGTATTTTTAAAAAATCTCTGTTTACGTCATGAATTTTAACACTTAGCCACTTGTATTTGTTCAACACCCACAGAGCCCACCTATGGTTTATACTGCAACTCTGCTGAGCTGACCTTAGTTAGTTCCTGAGAGAGAGCGCGTTATCCAGCGTGAACAACAATTTGAACAAAGTCGGGACGCTCAAGCCCTCGGTCACGATGACTTGTAACTGCAAGCTAGTACAACCATCGACGGTTTCTCAGAGGGAGCCGTCTCCCCAATTTCACTCACAAGACTTGGATTAATCCGTGGTTTGGTTTACAGGAACTTTCCAAAGGTGCCGTACCGATATCAAGTCACCTTCCTAACAAATCGACTTCATAGTCAGAAAGCGAACGATATATATATATATATATATATATATATATATATATATATAATTAAATTCGTTTTTTAATTAAAAATGCATTTCGACACGGAAATTTCTATATTTAGTTAAACTCAACACACGCATAAATTTTTATGTCTTCCCATATCTATTATTGTTTCTTATATTTAAATGAAAATCATTTTCACAACAATGATCTAACATTGCCTGATGACGAGGTAGAAATCTCGAAACATAGAAATTTACGTATCGCAATGTATTTTAATTGAAAAACAAATTTAATTATATGATTATATTATGCTCTACAATATTTCTTGTATTGAGCACTTTTATAAAAATAAGTAAATGCATTTACTTATTACTTACTATTTATGCTCTCACACCCTGATTGAGCATTCTGGAAGAATGGTAGACTTTGAAAAAACAGTAGCTACACTAGCATTTACGCATCGCTCATTCAGTAATGAATTAGAGCACTCGGGTCACTGGCGTATGATACATCATACGCTAAAAGTCTGCCTCCTTCTACCGAGCGTCCATAGCTCAGAGGTAGAATCGCCGACTGATGCCAATTCGGTCGGGTTTAAATCCTGGGTTAAAAGCAATCGAATGTCTAACCGTACTGATAAGCTGCGATACAGCGACACAGATCTGTCTGCGGATGACTATATATATATATATATATAGAGAGAGAGAGAGAGAGAAAGTCCTAAAAAATTTACATAATTTAAAATGTGAATCTCTGAGTAATTATATGCCCCAGTCAAACGAAATGAAATATGCTTCATGTTAAACAATAAATTATCCATTTATCAAAATTCCAACAAGATATTAAAAGGGATGTATATTCTATAACCAATTTAACAAAGCTTCATAAATGTTCAATATCTGCAATATCTGCGACACAACACACATGAAGTCGATAGTCCAGCTCCTGTCAAACACGCTGTAGCATGTCTTGCGTAGCATTCTCCAGCGTCTCAGTGATTCTCCGTTTATGTTCCTCTAGGCTTATAGGAAGAGGAGAATAGAGATCTGTTCTATCACATAGCCTCATAGAAAAAAAAATCATATGGTATGAAGTCAAGTGAACATTTTCTTGAATTTTAAATCATTTTAGAATTAGCTATGTTATAAGACTACCAAATGATATAAATTTTGTGGGGGACACACTATATATATTTTGGCTTGGTGGGATGGGAAGACACAATATATATGTGTGTGTGTGTGTGTGTGTGTGTGTGTGTGTGTGTGTGTGTGTATATATATATATATATATATATAGTGACGTAAGTTAATAAATATAGATATGAGGAGGGTGTACATGAGGTAGGCGGAAATAAGCTGAAATCACGTAAACGTAACATTATTTGGTTTAACCCACCCTTCAGTCGTAACGTCCAAACTAACATTGGTGAACTATTTCTTAACTTAATTCATAAACATTTCTACCCTTCACCCACACTAAAAAAAATCTTCAACAAAAACGATGTCAAAGTTAGTTATAGTTGCGTTAAAAATATATAGAGATATATTTCATAACATAATGCTATGATATCAAATAAATATTTGGCCCACATAAACAACATCCGTCACCCAACTGATAGCAAAAATGACCCTTCTAAAAATAATTGCAACTGCCGAAAAAATAGACCTGTCCACTGAATGGCCAGTGTATGTCCGAAAGTATTGTTTATAGAGCTCGGATTCATTCGGATGATAATGTTGTTAAATTTTACTTTGAAAGTACTTCTAACAGTTGGGAGATACAATTTAACAACCACGTGTTGTCTTTAAACAATAATAAGTACAGCAAAAGTACTTTGTGGTGATACCAAGCAAAAGCGATGGACCGGATGTTTGCGCTTTCACGACCAAAAAGAAATGACCAAAAGTCGTCCATGCGCCGCCGGCTCCGCGCAGATGTTCCGGTTGAAAACTAAAAATTAATTAAATATTAAATTTCCAGTTCGCGAGCCTACGCGAATTTTATTTATCAGCCAATGGGAAGCCCAGAACCAAATACAAGTGTGAAATCCCAAATGAGCTGCTGTGATCCAAAAAGAAAATATAAAAAAGCGGATACAGAAAGCATTCGACAGGCAGGCCTTCTCAAGGAGAAAAGAGTAATAAGTATCTGCCTTGACCCAAGTCAAGTAGCTTACTACGCTCGCCTCCCTTACCTCTTTCCTTCTTCCCTGCCTCAAAAACTACTTACTGACCTAAGGAGCGAATACATCAAATACATTCCTTACTTACACGCTCCCAAATTTTTAAGCATTAATTCTCTTTCAGCATTTTATTGCCATGAACATTTTAACCTCCGTTGGACCTATACTTCATGTATTACTTCAATTGTAAAAACATTAATTAATAAGTGTTATATATAAAATGTTATCTTTCAACTCAATTTGCTTTTCTTGGTTTATAACCTTTCTTTATGACTTATAGTGGGCTATCTACAACAAGGCCTAATTCTGTTAACCTGCAACAGTATACAACTACCCTTCACTAGAACGGACTCTCCACTACTAACAGAAAAGAATAGATAAGCAACCCACTATAACTTCTTTATCCAGACCACGACCTCCGCTATATTACCATATATTGGTAATATAGCGGAGGCCGTGATCCAGACATTATTGGAAATTAAAAAACAACAATAAGAACTCAATTAGTACCTGGAATATCGGAACTAAAATCCAAACATTAAAATGGAAAAATATTACAATGATAAAAATCATTGCAATGATATGATAACATTACAATGATTAACATTACAATGATAAATGTAATCTATGCCTCTTAGAAAAACTCGCCATGTTAAATCATATCAAGAATCCAAATTTACTTAATAAAAAAGTGATTTAATGACTACATGCTGTCATAGAAAAAACTACTTAAATTCTTAGACCCAGATTGATATAGATCCCGCTTTACGTTTGCCTATTTCTTTCTTTCTTTCTTTCTCTCTTTCTTTCTCTCTTTCTCTCTTTCTTTCTTTCTTTCTTTCTCTCTCTCTCTTTCTTTCTTTCTTTCTTTCTCTCTTTCTTTCTTTCTTTCTCTCTCTCTTTCTTTCTTTCTTTCTCTCTTTCTTTCTTTCTTTCTCTCTCTCTTTCTTTCTTTCTTTCTTTCTTTCTTTCTTTCTCCTGCAATCCTACTTTTAACAATTATGAAATATCCCCTGTTATTTTTGCTCCTTACATTTTTAATTCTTAATTCTAAATTTTACTTCTTAATTTTTCTTAATTTTTCCTTTTTCTTTTCTTTTCTTTTATCTTATTTTTATTCAAAATTTTTGATGTGCGTTGTGGTGCAGTGGATATCAAATCGGAACGAGAAATCGGGGAGCCAAGTTCGAATTCCAGTTGAAGTCATTGCATTTACTTACGCGCAAATACCCTTGGGAAAGGTATTAATCCGTCTCTTCCTTCCAGTTATGGGTTAAATAAGGACAGATTGGGTTCTATAGCCTTGGTTGGCAACCAGTCTACCGCAGAAAGCAATGGCAACCTACTGCGGGATAATCTTCTGCCCAGTCAGTCATGTCCCTTTCTTAACATGATCGCCCAAGTGTTTGAATATTTAAATTTTTAAGACTCATGATTTACGCCCCTTTGATTTTTTCTCCCAGCATTTTTTAATTCTATTTGAATTTTAATTTAAAATTTTGAATTTAAATTCCAAATTTTTATCTACATGTAACAGTAGAATATTTAAATTTTTAATCGTGTTATTAAGAAAGCCGTAACTTAACCCAGTGTCCTCAGGTTTTAGAACATTAGATTCATTTAAAATCACAAGAATTTTTCTTCCAACCGGGCAATATTTGGAAGGTAATTTTATTGATTCATTAATATGTCTTCACTACCTATATACAATAATGGTTTTATATAATGATTTATACCCATTATCTTTTATAGTTTTGTATGCTGTCCTCAAATGAGGACACTGGGTTAAAATGGGTTAATATTATAAGATTTAATTCCCGTGAACATCGAGTGGACTTACATTTATTAAATTGTCAGTTTAAAATATGCACCTGATGATTGCATAACTCATGAAACTCCAAGTCGTGCCATAGACGTAGGATAATATATATATATATATATATATATATATATATATATATATATATATATATATATATATATGTCATGCAGCGTTCGCTTTCTGACCATGCAGCCCGGATTCGATTCTCACCATGGTCGATCGATTTGACTTATCGGTCTGGAGGAGGTGACCCCAGCGTGTAGCAATTTTGGAAAGCGCCTGAAAATCATTCCACGTGTTGACCCAAGCCTTGTGGGTGAACTTGAGTAGCCGTTGATAGTTGTGTTAGCTCGGAGACGCAAGTCATCGTGACTGAGAGCTTGAATTTTCCTGAATTTTCAGAAAGTCTTCCATTGAGTCACTCAGCCGGCACTGAGATGCTACTGAGTGAACCTTTTTATTGTGTAACCATAGCATTTACAATGATCGCAATAATGTTTTCATTACGCTTCATGCAAAGTATTGCGGAAGCAATAGTCACCCAAAATATTATACTTCCTTCCCACTATTGTTTTCTAGGGAGCAGGACAACTGAACCCCGAAGATTGAACACCGCCGACTGAACACCGCCAACATAACACCGCCGACGCAACACCACCGACTGAGCGCCGGAACAACTCAACACCGCCGACTGAGCACCGGGACAACTCAACACCGCCGATTGAGCGCCGGGACAACTCAGCACCAGAAAGACATACTTTTTTTTATAATCGAATAAAAGTAATTTACTAAAATTATTTGAAATATGGAACATATTTTTTAATTATTTTTAATAAAGTGAATCGTAATGTAATTTATTTTTTTATAAAGTAAATCGACATTCTAACATATTTTAATGAAAAATAATTTTATAGTTTGTGATTTATTTTATTAAAAATACTTAAAAATAAAAAACACGGTTCATATTTTACATAATGCCTTTTCAAATGCTTTATTTGAAGAAAATATGCGGTAAGACTTTAATCCTTAATAAATTACTTTTATTCGGTTATAAAACAGTTAAGTTTTTCTGTTATTGAGTTATCCCGGCACACATTTGGCGGTTTTCCTTTCCAGTGTTTTCTAAGCCACGTTATTTGACTATTTTCACCCCGAACTTAACCTTCAGCCGAACCCTCAGGCTCGTCCAACTTTATCACTAAAATTTACTGTTGAGAAATCAAGTTTTCATGTATTTCTTTACCTAACTTACACTTTTCTCTTGGGTATGTTTACTTAAAAGTAGTAGTTTCGTTGTTTTTATGTTTTTAGCCAATATTCTTAATATTCTATATCTTTTCTCTTTGTTTATATTCGCAACACCAGCTTATTTTTTTCATTGCTTTTAAATTTTCTGTTGAATAAACTTTTGTGATTTTCTTAAACACAGTTTTGTTTTTACCAACGGTTTCAATTAATTTCTTAATATCTTTTTGGTCTTTGTTCAGTATTTCTTGTAATTTCTAAAGTCGTGTTCTCATAATACAATAATTTTACAATATTTTGTTTCTCTTGAGATTATACCTATCCAAAAACACCCGGCAATGTTTATATATATGGAATTAACAACAACTACACTACTATATATAATTATTTGCAATATGATTGATGACTCTTCAGTTGATAATAATACATTTTACAACACCAGATAAGTTATTGTTAATATTTACAATAAAAACAGATATAAGCTGAAATTTAAATAGTATGTTTGTCATAAAATTATAATTATATAAGGAAAAGTCTAGCTTTTTATGATAAAACTGCAAAAGTAAGTATACAGTAAGTATTGGAGCAGTATTTTTAGGTTATTACAAAAGTAATGCCCACTCAAAGTATTGTATTCTGAAAAGCCATTTTGAACATAGTATTCACGGTATACATTAGGTGAATTTTGTTTTATACGTAATAATTAATTTGTGCTCTTTAATAATTTTTAACTTATTTTTAGACAGAAATATTTTTGAAGCATAGAAGCTCTTAATTATGAACATGACAAAACATTTACTTCATTTGCTTTTTTTGCATGAGTGCCTACCAAACTTCTTCCAATATCAACAGAGTATGGTGAGATGGATCCACAAGTGATCGGACAGTACAGATGTGGTTCCAGACATTCTGTACTGATGATATGAACCTTGAAGATGAAGAAGGCAAAGAACGGCCATGCAGTCTTTACAACGAATAACTGCAAGCATTTTTTGTGCAAAACCTACGTCAAAGTGTCAGAGAAATGTGTCAGATGCTTGGTGTCAGCACTGCAACAGTCTCATGCCATTTTCAGAGTATTGGCAAGGTGAAAAAGCTCGCTAAATAGGTTCCTCAAGATCTCAATGAAAGTCAAAACCTAGGCGTTTTGAAGTGTGCCCGATGCTCTTCCTGCGTAACACCAATGACCCATTTCTTGAATGAATAGTCACTTCTGATGAAAACTGGATTCTTTATGATAGCCATAAACAATCAGGTTTATGGCTTGACCGTGATGAGTCTCCCAAACATTTCCCAAAGCCAAAGTTTCATCAGCAAAACATTATGGTGATTGCCTAGTGGTCTGCAATTGATGTTATCCACTACAGCTTTCTAGAAGCTAATCACAGCATTAATGCAAAGCTTTACTACAATCAATGCATGCACAACTGAAAAAAACGAGACCTGCATTGGTGAATCGACGTGATCCAATTCTACTCCACGATAATGCGCGGCCATATTGCTAGAATGACGTTGCAAAAACTAACAGATTTGGGATATAAGAGTTTACCACATCCTCCATATTCTCCTAATCTTTCATTCACTGATTATCATTTTTAAGCACTTAAGCACATTTTTAAATAGTAAAACTGTTAAGCCCAAAAGGTGGAATCAGATTTTAAACGTTTCGCTGCCTCACAGCCAATAACTTTTTATCAACGAGGAATAAATAATCTCGTCGATTGATAGCAGAGGGGCAGAGATGCTCAAGGCTTGTATGTTGACTAATTTCAACATTTCTACAGTTAATTTTTCAAGAATAAAATTATGTTTCTGAAATCGGCCATTAATTTTGTAATAACCTAATATAATAGTGGTTCTCGGATTCATTTAATACTAGAATTCATTAAAATCATTTTTAATAATTTTATAATAATACATTAATTACAATTTTTATTTCTGATAAATAATAATAAATTTTATGCAAGTAAAGAAGAGTGTGTAAATGATTTGGACAATTTGAAGGAGTAAATGTTTAATTATTCACCTGTTTATTGTTGTTATGTTTATATAATTATATGCCATCATAGACAATCGCACATATCTCCCATTAGCATGGAACAGACTTGCCTCCCAGAGAGTAAAACACTACGCCTCCTTGGCCTCACACTCTCAGCGGACCTCAAGTGGAATGACTATATTGAATCCATTGCTAAATCCGCTGCTATGAAATTCAGTTCTCTGTGCAGGCCCCGGAAGTTTTTTCCGTCTGTATCTATCCTGCACATATATAAATCTACCATCCGCTCGTATATTGAATACTGCTACAACATCTGGTCGGGTGCCCCTGCTATTCTCCTCGGGGTTTCTTGACTAAATACAACGGAGAGTCTGTAATGTGATTGATACCGACTTGGCACACCGCCTGCAGTCACTCTCTCGTGACGTGGCTTCCCTGTGCCTCTTCTATAAATACTTTCACGGCTTCTGCTCCAATGAACTTAGATCACTGGTGTTCTCTAGGTATGAATTTGCACGAGATACTAGATTAGCAACTAGGTCCCACCCTTTTAAAGTGAAACCGATAAAATGTAACCGCAATTTCTACTCCAAGAGCTTCTTTTCTCACACTTCCCGCCTGTGGAATTCCCTTCCACACGAATGCTTCCCCGACAGCTACAATCTCCAGGAGTTTAAATGTAAGGTCAATAGACACCTCCTAACACACCTCCTAACACACGAACTCGCATCCATTCTCTCAAACACTCTTCCCATCTGCCTCAGCCTCGTTCTCCTTACCCGTCTATCACCCTCTTTCTGATATTTCCTCTATCTAACCACTCTTTCTCATCACTTTCCGATATGTAACCTGTGCAATAGTGGCAGTGGAATGCCTTGCTTGGGGTGAAATGATTTTAAAAAAAATAATAATAATTAATACATACATTTTGTGCGCGCGTTTTGTGTTTCAGTACTGTATACCTACATTTGCACTCCCTGTATATATGCATGTATTGTGAATGGAGATGCTTTTATGTGTACTTATAGAAAGATGTGAAGAGTAAAGAGACAGAGGGAGATTATAGACGTGTTATTATATACTTTTTCATACTCACGTAGATTGTTGTACTGACTATGTTTCGGCTGCTGCACCGTTCGACCTGCTTCAGGTATTTTTCGTACTTGGAAACCTTCAGGAAATACTGAACAAAACACTTTATTCAACGTTGACTGTTCATATTACACTTTCCATGGTTAGGGGAGTAAATTGTATCAATTACTTGATATTAAGGAAAATGAGAACAACCTATCCTCACGGATTTGATAAAGGGTTCTATTCAAAATTACAGTGTATAATAGACGCCTGAAGAATGTCGAAGGGTATAACGAATGAAACAGTAACAGTAGAACAATCAAGATTAGCATGCCGGTTCGAATAGAAAAAGACATATAATAATGACAATGCTTCATCTCAAAACTCCCCATATAAATTGCTTGTGTATGTATTAAGCGCCTGCGTGTTTCATTTTGGCACTTGTGTCCTGAGTTTTAATGCTTGGACATTGATTTCATATAAGGCAATCAGTCAGTTGAGTGCCATACGTGATACACGCTTGGGCGATCATGTCTCGACAGAAACATGACTGACTAGGCAGAAGATTATCCCGCAGTAGGTTGCCATTAGCTTTCTGCTGTAGACTGGTTGCCAGCCAAGGCTATAGAACCCAATCTGTCCTGTTATTTGACTCATAGCTAGAGGGTGAAGAGATGTATTATTAAGTATTAATTAGGGGGGGATCAGTTTAATATTGTTATGAAGTAATACACTGATCCCCCATTTTATGACCAATAGAAGTCTTAATCATGTTTCCAACTATTATATTATTCAGTCAGTCAGTTAAGTGCCATACGTGATACACACTTGGGCGATCATGTCTCGACAGAAACATAACTGACTGGGCAGAAGATTATCCCGCAGTAGGTTGCCATTAGCTTTCCTCGACAGAAACATGACTGGGCAGAAGATTATCCCGCAGTAGGTTGCCATTAGCTTTCTGCGGTAGACTGGTTGCCAGCCAAGGCTATAGAACCCAATCTGTCCTGTTATTTAACCCATAACTGGAAGGAATAGGCGGATTAATACCTTTCCCAAGCGTATTTGCGCGTAAGTGAATACAATGGATTCAACTGGAATTCGAACTCGGCTCCCCGATTTATCGTTCCGAGCCGATATCCAATGCACCACAACGCACATTCATTAATACATCTCTTAATCATGTTATTCGTACAGCCTTTTCCAAGATTCGTTAAATTGAAGCAAGCCATTGTGTGGGTAATTTGCATGCTTTGTTAACAAATGATTGTGTTTATCACAGGAAACAAAAATTAAGTTTATATAAAGTAGAGGCGGCAACTGAAAAACAAGTAAAAGAGAATGGAATTAAAAATAAGAATACAAAACGGGAAGACTTTAGCAAAAAAAAAAAAAAAAAAGAAAAAAGAAAAGAAAGAAAGAAAGAAAGAAAAGCGCGTGAAAAAATACGAAGGGAGATAATCATGAAAAAATAGTTAGAAGTGTAAGCATACAAGTGAACAAAAATGTAAGTAGACAGTAACATTTAGAATGGTAAGAAATAGAAAATAAAAAGTTCTAAAAGAAATAACAGATACTAGAGATAAAGGAAAAGCAAGAAAGAAAACAATTAGAGAGGGAGAAAGAAAAAGAGAAAGGAAGACACAAGACAGAAAAAAAGAAAGAAGGAAATTTACGAAGTATTTCTCTGTTGAAAGATATAAATTCAACGACCGGAAATTCCTGCCAAATTTTGCCAATTTTTTTTCTTTCCCTGTCTGTCAAAAATCTAAATTTTCCTTATTGTTCAACTAACTTTGCCTTCTTTTTTTTTTTAATTTATTTTATTTTATTTGTTTCTTAATGTAATTTGTTCTACCTACACAGCCGATTAATTTCTATGTTCTTGAATAGTGGTAACAAACGCCAAATAAACATGCTCTTTCAGATTGGGTACAAATATAGAGAAACGATGTGAGGATTTGGGGTTTGGGTTATCCGAAACACAAAGGCACACGCGCACGCGCACATACACATGCACGCATAGATACTTCCGGATGACTTTTCGCTCCTTTTAAGGTTTTGATAATGCTGACGCAAAAGGAGTGAAACGTAAACATGAAAATAAAAGTTATCATCATCTACGTAGTTTCCATTTATTCTATCTATACCGGAAAACAGCCAACCATTTAATATTAACGAGAACCTCAATTTTTTTTTCTTTGAATCCCGGCGCCCTTCAACTTCCAGAAAATGTTTGCAAGGTCCCCTTTCAGCGTCACCATCAGCGGTATATTTGTGAAGTTATAGCTGATGCGATGTTTAACCTCTCTCTCTCTCTCTCTCTCTCTCTCTCTCTCTCTCTGGCATCTTACACTAAAATTTTGTAATCCTTGTGAAAACCTTGTGCTTACGATCAGAAAGCGACAGTTAAAATTGGGGAACACGTTATGCAGAAACAACTTTTGGAAAACTTGATACTCACAGGCCATATTGAAGACACCGGAGAAAAACAACGAATGACATCGCTAACAAACTCGTAGAAAATGATGGCAGAACATGAACTGAGAAAGACAGTAATGGGTAAAGAAAGGATAGGAAGTTGTGGAGAGTCATGATACTCCTCATCCGGAACCGATATGGCGCATAACAGGAGAATTATAACAGAATGCAACATTTCGGTGAAAGACGCCGTAAATTCGTAGAATGTTGTGGGAAAAGTGTTGGTGAATTAATAAGTTATTGACAGGCATAAATATTTTGTCGCAAATATGGTGGAAAATTTTACACTAAATTATCACACACACACACGCGCGCTCGCGCGTGTATATATATATATATATATATATATATATATATATATATATATGATTAATGTAGAGATGTTTATCACTTAACTGAGCAGAGTCATGCGGACTTTGAAGTTTTGTGACGATGTCCTCACTACTCAGGGTTTTTTTCTCAATTTTTCTATATCTTTTTATAAGTAAGCAGTAAACATCATCACAACTCAACAATATATATATATATATATATATATATATACAAAAACGCTCAGACAAAGTCCTAACCTATAAACTCTCTTGTTTCCTCAGGTTAGAATAAAAGAAAAATTACCTTATCGCATCCAGTGTCCAAACTCTAAAGTCTCTGTGTGCTTGCTTTGTTTTTTTTTTTTGTTTTTTTTTGGGGGGGGTTGGGGGGTTGGGGGGGTGGGGGGGGCTTTGTTGTTTATATATATATATACTGTTCACGTGAGCGAGCGATTACAACGTTTGCTTTCTGACCATGAAACCCGATTTTGAATTTCACCAGGGTTGATTTCTCAGGAACGTAAACAAAGACAATTTTGTTTTAGGAAGTTGATTAAATCCGACATATTTTTAATTTATTTGTTTAAAAAATTGTCTTTGCTTACGTTAGATTACGGAACAGATCAAATATGTATATTTCGAGAATTATAAGAAGTGTGTGTTCAAATTAATTATTTGGGCTTTCCTTGCGCATGAGATTCTACGTGGCCTAACGGTTCGAAGCATGTTAGAACTTCTGAGTTTTCCCTTGGAGATGGAGGTTCGGATCCTGCCGAATAAAGTATTTTTTTTTAACAAGATTTATCGAATATTCAGGCCATTAGATGTGAATAAATAAATATACTGGTTAATACTAAAAAAGTGCATCTATTCAAATTTGAGTATCCATTAAAAATAACATTTAAACAAATATTGTATATATATATATATATATATATATATATATTATAAATTATATTTTAGATTAGAACATCTATAAACTATAAACTATAAACTATATATATATATATAAAGTGTTTTTTGCAGTTTAGCTAATCAAAAGAAATTTGATAGCTAGACGAAAAAATATATCAATGTTTTCGTAAAGTCGTTTTTATTTATTTGTTTATTTCTCTCACCAGCCACGCACAACAAACAACTACCTTGAACAGTGGGGGAACATTCCTTTCTCTGCAATGATGTCGGAAGAAGGAAAGAAGTGCGCCAATAGGGGGAGAGCTGTAGTAATTTACACCTGTTGAACTCTCTTTTTAATTTAATAAGACGAAAAGTGAACAATCTTGGACGAAACAAAGACCTCTCGACCTGCCATCAACGTTTACTGCCTTTTTTTTCACAGCCGTGGCCATTATTCTGATGTTGTGGTGACGTCGACGGTGGCAGTGAATGTCGTTATTCCAGTCGCTATGAACATTTAAAAAATGTTTTTTTATTCATCACTCTTATGCTGGTTATTTCGATCGGCTTAATGTTGTACAATTGGCACTGATATGATTTTTTACTAAGCTGGGAGTCACCCAAGGTAGAGGGTTATTGTCAAAATGGTAATCATGAATGGGATGTGTGATTTGAATGGTGCGTGGTATGAATGGTATGAATGTTGTGATATGAAAGAGAAGAGGGCATGAAGTGGAAATTATGAGGATAAGGATGATAGATAACTATTGACCCGTGACTTGAAGAAGTTTAGTTTAAATTGTTAGGGCGTATGTTCTACAACTGGAGAAAAAGCTACCCAAGTGTAACTTGTTTCTGACATTAGCAGTACGGGAGAAATAACTGTGATTTGAGTCTGTGGAAGTAGCATGGCGTGTTCTAGCAGTAAAGGTTTGAACTGATTGATCTAAATGGTGCCGTTAAAACAATGATAGAGTAGCATTATTTATATTTGGAATAATACTCTCATCTTTATTGTTAATATTACAATGTTTCTGATGCTGTACCATTCGCCTTTTTCAGCGAATCTGGAACTGAAAACTTTATTTGATTGAATAACGATTTGTTCCTGTTTATCGTTGTGAATAACATTTTCCGAGCTTAGCTCAGTATGGCAAAAATCCAGTGAAGACAATCTTACAATCGGGGAGAGTTTGCCTGTCTGAAAAATCAGCATCCCAAATCTATGTTTTTGCTTGGAACTGAAACTTTTGGTACACGTGAGACATATGTAAATATTCCAGACGTGAAACAAACCTTTTTTTTTCTTTCATACGTAAACAAGTATTTAAAACAAGTATTAAGAAAGAGTGTTTAGAAGATTATGTTACGCCAACCGAAATTCCTATCTCAAAGTAAACCTGTGCCATCACTATTCTTCTTATCATTCTAAATATGACCCATGAAATTTCCTCGGTGTCGCTTTGCCTGATTCACATTTCTCATTAAATTAAGTAATCGAGACACACTTGGCTCTGGTTACTTCTCATAACTTAATCGTAAAGCATGCTTGATATGAAAGATGTTTTCTAAATTGAAAACAGAATACAGGTTCGATTCATGATAAGAACTAGATTTTTTTGGTAAAACTTTCGATCTCTACGACGGTAGACATCAATATCACTCAAACAGTTATGTGAATAAAAAATGTTCAATGTAATTTTAAAAAAATAAGAAACTGAGAAATGTAAAATATCTAACCATTCCCGCTACGAAGGGTTTCAGCCTGTGGGTTCCTTTAGGGTTTTGTGGAATTCATTTCCGCCTACTTGCTTTCCCAACAGCTACAATCTTCAAGAATTCAAATGTAAAGTTAATAGTCATCTCCTGTCTCACTAACTTGCATCCTCTCTCTCATGCTCTTTTCTCCGTCCATCTCACTCTCATCAGTATTCTCATCCTTCTCTTACCCACTTCCTGATACCCTCTATAACTGTCACTCTTTCTCATAACATTCCTCCTATGTAACCCCCTGCACAACAGTGGCAGTAAAATGCCTTACTTGGGGCCACACGATTATAAAAAAAAAAGTAAAAGAATAATTCTATCTGTTGCTACCTGAAGAGTCACAGGTGAAGTTTAAAAGAACGTAAGCTTTAGATTTTTTGCTGAATATATATAATGGCCGGAGAGTCACTTCTGCATATAGCCGTTTGAAAAAATAGAAAACTAATCCCAGTTGAAGACGTCGTTCAGGCACATTTGAGCTTATCTGTGGTGTATACTGTAACTAGGCTGAGCGAACATTAGTTACATTCGCATCATTTAATGTAATCGACAGTTTGAACGAAACCAGTTTGCTCAAACCTTCGGCACTTCGTGTTAACAAAACCATAGATGGCCGCCAAACAGCTCCGTCTACTCAATTAAAAGAGTCAATCAGTGGGTATCACTTTCTAAGCACTTTCCAAATGATCTGCACGTTGGAACTGTCTGTCAAGACACTTTTCTGACTAATCAATCATGGTCAGATCTGAACCCGCGTCTTATGGTCAGAAAGCGAATGTTCTAACCACTCACGCGCCCTGTGCAAAAGTATTAGGACAAGAACTATTTTATCTTTTATGAGGCATATTGACAGAAAATAAACAATTTAATTGAAGTAATTTTATTTGATTTACTCAACAAATGCTTTAACAAGAAAAAATACTTGTTACAAAATAAATTTAATATTTAGTATAATAGCCTTTTGCTTTGATCACAGCCTTCATTCTGTCAGACATTGATATCAGAAGTTTCTTCAATGTATCTAATGGTATCGCCTGCCAAGTAGTTTCTATTAGTTTCAAAAGTGTCTCTTGCGAAGTAACATTAGATTTATCAATTTTTTTATTTAAAATATCCCATAGATGTTCAATAGGATTGAGATCAGGGATTTGTGGGGGCTAATTCAAATTCCGAAGCCTTCCTCCCTCTTCCTTTTTAGTTAAATAATTCTTACAAAGGTTTGGCTTTTCACACTTTATTTGAATTTCGGTGAGGTTTTTAGTAAAATCACCCTTGTCCTAATACTTTTGCACACTACCGGTATTGTGCAAAATTATTACGACGGGGATGATTTTAAACTTTATTTTGATGCCTCATAAAAGATAAAATAGTTATTGTCCTAATACTTTTGCACAGTACTGTATATATATATATATATATATATGGACAGCAACCATTTTTAAGCATCTTTCATTGAATGCGGTCAACAAAGATGATTTAATTTTATAAAGCTTTTCCAGTATTCTAACATTTTTCCGTTTTTCAGGAGCTAAAGAATATAAAAAATTGTCTATAGTTTATATTGTTCCAAACGCTTTTTAGTCATTCTCAAGAGTGTTGTATTAGGTATATTTATACACCGTGTGTTGTATTAGATAGTAGATTTTACTGTGTGAAGATTCTTGTGGAAGAGTGACCGTTTGGAGCAGTTACGTGCCATTCACGTCTGGGTTGACGTGAGGTCACTTCTATTTTTAGAAAACACTTAACACGTCGTCTCTGCTACTGGGCAGTGTTAGATAAAAATTATTAGCGAGCGAAAGGTGTTTAATCAATAGGGTTTCTCTAATAATAATGTGTCGGTGGTAATGTGATTAAAAAAGGATTTTTGTGTTATCAACGAGAATGTTTCTTAGGTGACTGTTAAATTATGGGTTAATAAATGCTTTTTAATAGCATTTTAATTCGACAGGTGATATGTAAGGGGTCTTCTTAATGAGGTAGTAGTATGTCTGATATAGGTAATTGATTTGAGACAAGGAAATTGGGGCACTAATTATCGCTAGTTTCGATTTGGTGGGATTATTTTGGTTAGTAACGACGACGTTAGTGATTTTCCATTTTCTGTTATATATCATAAACTTAACATGTTTTTCAGGGTTTATAGCAGAAATATGGTGTTTAATAAATTTCCTCGTGGCAAATTCGTACTGCTTATAATTATTATGCATCTGATTGCAGTAAAATATTTTGATGTTTTGTTTTGTTATGTTTTTATTACCGGTCTCGTGTATTTTATGCAAGAATAATTTTATTTGTCTGTCAATGATGTAGTTAAGAAAATTATTGTTGACTAGTGTTTGTTTTATGTATTTCAGTTAATTTAGAAATATTCTTTAGGAAAAGGAATTTTGCTGTGCTCTATTTAAGAAATTTGTTGTCACTACTATTACATATATATATGTGTCTGTGTGTCTTTATGTCTGTGTGTGTGTATGTCTGTCTCTGTATGTGTCTGTGTGCCTGTGTGTGTAGCCCCGTTTTATAAATGTAGAAAAATGATAATAGATTTAAGTACTGTCACAGTACCGGTTCACAGAAAGTAACTCAATTTTTGTAATACATTTTAACCAACCAGCAACGTCATAAGAGACGCGCGGTATTCTTTGAATTGGCAGACAGCAAAATAAAATATTCTCTAAAAAATGAAATTCTGAAGGCTCAACTTCAAAATATGACCAACAATATTTATCTTCCTTAAAAGAAATATGCAATAAAATTGTTAAAATATATATTAGCCAAGTATCATAGGAATGAATCTAAATTTTTAGATCAATTCGGGGCCGACTAGATTATTATAAACATGAATCAATTTTGTTTTCTAGCTAGTCTTTCAGTGAACTGTTGGCCAGCGTAGTTTTGTTCAATCGTTTATTGCACAAACGAAACTTCTCACATTTAAGTAATTACTGACATCTTTCGCATATATATTCGAGTCTACAAATATTTCAGACTGATGCTTCGCTGTTAGTTTTACATGCGTCAACACTCACATCTTATTTCGTGCTTTCAATATATATTTGAACCCTGCCTAATAAAGAAAGCGTATTACTCTACATATATATAGACACGTGGCTTAGGGGTTGGAACGTTCGTTTTCCGATCATGGATGAGAATATTATTAGGACGAGTAGAACTGATAACGCTTGACCCCGGATTGTTACATTCTTCAATATCCAAAGCATTGCGAATTGAAACTTAAATGGGTAATAGTTAGTTTCGTCCTCCTCTTCCTTTTGCTTTTTCCTTGTATGAAAAATTCACGATGGATGAAAAATTCCTTTTTCATTTCAAACCTGTTCTTTTCCGGTAACCCCCTCCTCCGATGTCTCTCTTCTGAACAAACACGCCATCGTTATTTGGCTCAATTTCTTACCCCATTTCATCCATTTGTGGTTCACTTATTTCTGGCTAACAGTCACTCGATTACGATCGGGCCCACCCTGCGGCACAATGTGACACCTGCCTGGTGCAGCACCTGCCAGGCAGGTGTCAAATTGGTTCTAGACTCATTCACGCCACTATTTATCCCATTGCTAATTGTCATATCATTCATAAATGAGTTACGTTTTAAAGCCACCATTAAACCATATTTTTATCGAGACACTATCTCCAGAATGGTTGTCAATCAAAGTTAAAGAGCTCCTCCTTCCCAGATGACCATTTTTTTTCCTTTCTTTAACAAGCATCATTTTTAATTCTGTTAGATTTCTACTCACTCCCCTCACCAGAAAAGCATGGTGGGGAAACCTGTTTAGTCACTGATAACCAGACCATGGTACATGAATCAATCGTAGTAAAATGACGCATTATTATTGTTATTATTATTGTTGTTGTGATGAATTTTTAGACCACTTGCATGTTAGGGCTTTACGGGGACTTGTTTTCAATTGATCCTCATTAGATCAAGTTAAAACAAGTCCCCGTAATACTTCACTACTATCTTCGATATGTTTGCAAATTATAATTATATTATTGATCTGGTGATCACAAATCTTTTACGGGTTTCAATTTCATTAATTTTTACCATTATTTTGAATTTGAAAGTTCTGTCGAATTCTGTTTCTTCTTGTCTCTAGAAAAGGTTCTTGTTTGTGCTTACACTCTTGGTCAGTATGTTGAATTTTGAACAATTCCTAGTGATTCTTTGTTCATACCTACTTATGTCTATTTATATACTGTCAGAGCAAATTTGTTACCTTCACGCTGTTATTTTTACCGAATGAGTTTTTATGTCATTAATATCTGATGATTTCACTGCAGATGGTGTGACAGCAAGTCTCTGTAATGTTCCAGAACTCTGTATAATGTTTCAGAGTTTTTCCAGAAGTCTCCTCAGAATTTTAAGTGAATTCAATAATGCCTTGTTGGAATAGCTTCCATTCGTTCACGGCTTTCGAATTTCCTTTACTTTTCAACAAGCGTCAGTAATGATGAGTAAATATGTCGCTTTCGAGTTTAGCAGTCTATTTTTAGTTCTACACATGGTTTAGATATTTTTGTAACTTTTCGTTTTCTTATTATTTTATTCTGTTGTTTGTCGGAATAATAGCGTCGAACATCCAACAATATTTTCTTCTTGTTTATGATGAATAGATCTGGTTTTCTAACTTAGGTTAGGTGATTTCAGAGAACTTTATATTTTTATTCTACAGGACAATGTTTGCTTTATGAAGAGCCCATCGGTTTGCATTGTTAAATTTCAGCTGTTTGCACAAGATATCATTTTCCCACTCAGCCATGCCTATTTCTTCTGGGGCCAATTTGTTACATTCTTCTTCTTCTTCTTCTTCTTCTTCTTCTTCTTCTTCTTCTTCTTCTTCTTCGTTGTTTTTTTTTTTTTTTTTTGCAAACATCTCACAGCTTTTGATACTGGCTTTTTCAAAACAAAAAATATCAGCAAGAAATGTTAATTTAAGTACATTTGTTGAATTTAAGACTACCCAAGAGAAACGAAAGCAATAACAGCAACAATAACAGAATTGATAATAATAATAATAATAATAATAATAATAATAATAATAATAATAATAATAATTTATTCTCATTATTTTTCTGTAAAATAACAATTTCAAAAAACAAAATTTCAGTGTTTTATCATGCTACGGGGGAAAATGATAGTACAATTCATTTAATAGTTTTGACAGCACACACACACACGCGCGCGCACACACACACACGCACACACACATACACACACGTACACACACGCACACACATGCATAGACACGCATACGCATACACATGCACACACACGCATACACATACGCATGCACGCACACTCATACACATATACGCATACACACGAACATACACACACATACCCCTGTTTTGAAAATGTGAATATTCGGCATAAGTTATATAAATTGTAATGATTTAATTCATTTATTTTTCGTATTCTTCTAACCCACCCACGATACCTGTATATTGTACAAGGATGGAGACCAACAGGCTACGGGTTAGATGACCTGGTTTTCTTTATTCTATAAAGAAAATCTAAGTTATTCCTGTCTTCTTCGAACAATAGGTACGACTTCTTATTCAGCATTGTTTTTCTTTGAAAGATTTCCATATTTTTCTTTTATATTTAATACCTTTTATTTTGTAAGATATTAAATTTTAGGAAATAAAATGGAAAGGTTTTACTCTATACTTTCAATGGTGCTTGGTTGCTTCTAAAATCAGCATTTAAAGTTCTGCCTTTTAAGTAGGTAAGGCTCCTTATCTCTGAATCTACCGTAGAGAAAATTCTTGAAACTTGAAATGCAAACAGATTTATCTAGGCGCGTTCAATAAATCGCTTCACAGTATGAATAAAAAGGTTTCAAACTTAATAAAACGAACTTTTCTCATCAAAATGTTTATGTTATTATTCATAGAAAAGATCAAAATATTTTAAATTATTTAAAAAAAAAAAATCAATCCCTTCACACGCGTTCGAAACTTTGGTAAAAATCTTAATTTTGATTTTAGTTAGCGGGAAACCAAATCGTTACCAGAGTTTATAATGAAACATTTAATATTACATAACTCATTTTTTTATTGCTGACAAACACATTAATTTGGAAATTCTTGCAATAATCAAATAATTGTCGGATTTTAATGAAACTTTCAGGACTTGTTATTCACAAATGAATGAAATTATTTTTGAAATTATTATTTTTTAAAATCTTGGTAAAAATATTTTTTGGATCTGTTACCCCACCACCACGTAAATTCATGAAATTTTAAGAAAATAAATTTTGTTGTGATAATTGGTTTTATTAGTTAAACGTAACTATGATATTATTTAATTTGATAAGCTTTTAATTGCTTGAATAAATAATATAAATTAAGGACATTATAGTCTGAATAAAATTTTTCGATTAATGATGAAATTTAAAAAAAATATTTTTCATTTTTTTTACTTATAATAGTTTATAAAGTATCAAAAATATTTTTAAAATACTTCAAAGATTTGTTGAGGTTCATTTAAAAACTTATTAAACGAAGATTATATTTAATAATCGAGAATTAAAAAGTTTAATACAAATCGTCGTGCCTTCCTATTTTTAAAATAATTTCTATTTTTTTTTCTGTGTGTTTGAAGTGTGTGTGTGTGTGTGTGTGTGTGTGTGTGTGTGTGTGTGTGTGTGTGTGTGTGTGGTAATTTCTATAAGAAAATTAAAAAGTCGTGTTACAGGGTTTCTTCCTCTTACAGGAAAAAGTTGTACTATTAAGTCCCTTGTGGTCGCCATACTCTTATCTTATCTGGCATCTGTCAAATCTGTTAACAAAAAATAGTTTTATTCTAAACTTCATGCTACTAATAAGTAATATTTGTATACATCGGATTTATTTAACATTAAATTTGCTAATTTTTCAAAAACCATGTGTCACAGATGCATATTTTATTTTTAAAACCGAAAATTAACTTTTGTTTACAAATGTGTCGATCGCTGAAAAATGGCCGAAAAATTGAAAGATTAAAAAATTGAACAATTTTAGTTTCCAATCAATATACTTTTTATTTGAAATACACCAGATTATTGTGCTAACTGGAAATAGTAAATTTAATAATTTAGCGTACATTTAAAATTAAAATAAACGTTTCAAGAAAACTTTTTATTTTAAAAAAATCAGTTTAAAATTTAGATCTCGAAAATGAGTGGAGGTAACTAGATTTATCGAGTATTTTCTTAGAAGAATTAACAGTCGGGTATTTTCTGAAGCATTCGAATGTTACTCTCTTGTAGTCTCACCCGGGCAAACCCAAATAAACATTGTTTGGGGACAAAAGGAGAAATCCGACCCTGTCTTTGATGTGGTGTTCAGCAAACATCACACAACCACAACAATTTGATTTCTCAGACGTTGGGAATTTTTACAATGTGGGTCTGCTCATCTCTGTGCACGCTTTTCTATGAGTGTGTGCCCGAGTATATTTGTATTGCGATCATGGGTATTTATTTAAAACACGTGTGCAATCATATTGTGAAAGAACCTCTAAACGTTCACCCGAGTTGCTAACCACTATCACTTTTTCATATTTATTTAGATTAAAGCAGCACATAACCAACAGGAGAGAAAATGATTGTGTTGCGACAATCTTTCACGTGAGAAGAACGGTCTGCTCTGGAAATCAGTAGTCAATATATTGACTCGAACACAGATCTCTGCCACTTTACAATAAGGTCGTGGCTTAATGATAAAAACGGCATTTATTTTAGATAAAATATACTTGCTTTTCAAAGTAATCTCCTTCCTTGTCAATGCACTTAGTTTGGTAGTGGATATTAATCACATAGATCCAACAGTATAGCGTTAAGTTTTCAGGTCAAATTCAACTAATAAACAATGTTTCAGATTACGAACTTACTGATCCTCGTTTCTCGACTTCGAAGCAGGTCTTGATCGCTGTGTGTTTGTTTTAGGGGTGGATGCGCGCAGGTTGGGCTTTTTTCACTGTATTTTCTGCCTAATTGTCTATCGTAGAGTCCCAAAAAAAACTATCATTTTACTTATTCTTTTAAGACTGCTAATAGCGTTTTATGAAGAATAGAGTCTGTAACAATTTTCAGAATTTTCCCCCATTTTGACAGAGCGTGCGCACGCGCGCACACACACACACATACGCACAAACGCGCGCGCGCGCGCACACACACACACACACACACACACACACACACACACACACACACACACACATATATATATATATATATATAGGATAAAGATAGAGTGGCAACAAATTGTTTCATGCTTAAACACAATTATCAACCATGGTTTAATTGTTTTCAAACAGGAAATAGACAGTTACTTCTCGGTGCTGACATCACTGTCAACTTTTATATTTACATGAACTCTATCTCTGATATTGAGTACTTTTACCCATAATTACAGCAGATCTTAAAACTATATTTTATCATATATAGAATAGTACTAGTAAAAAAAAAAACGAAGGCGCGTATAATTACATGTAGATAAGTTATACAAATATGCATATTGTAAAGGTGGGGTGAAAAGTTCAGGGGCTGAATATGATGGAGTGATACTACAGCTGTAGAATCTTGTATACATTAATGCCAGAACTTTTTATTTATAGTTTATTTCCAGATTCAACATTGTGTGAAGCAGATTCATCTGGTTTCTTTGAACGTTTCCTCAAGCAGGTTGATTGTTTGCTTCATCACTTTGAGCCAGAGACGAAAAGATAAACCATGCTGTGAAAACACCCCTCTTTACCTGATCCAAGGATGGCCAATGTCGTTTCATTTGCAGGGAAGCCTCAGATTTTTTTTTTGGGGGGGGGGGGTGGAGGAGATGCAATATTATTGTGTTTATTGACTTTCATCAAAATGACCACGCCATCAATGAAAAGGAATATAGAAAAGTCCCTAAAAACTGACGAAAAGGGTCTTGTTTCATCAGGACAATACTCCAGCACACAAATCCTTGGTTTCAATGGGCGCTGTGATTGACTTAGGCTATGAACTGGTTGATCACACTTCTTATTATCGTAATTTGACTCTCATCTGTTTTCCAACGTGATAAAACATCTGCCTTGGTACCGATATTGCAGTGATTATGATGACATATCAGCCTCTGGTGACATTTTTTACAAACAGAATGAGCAATCATCTTTGAACAATCAGAAAGAAATATCGAAGTTATTAATAAGAAGAGTTGAAATTAATACAGGCAAGATTTCACAGTTCTAGCATTTCTCCTTCATAGTCATCCTATAAACTTTTCAGCCTACCCTCGTATGGCTTTAAAATCAGACGTTTTAAGAATATGCATTCACATTATGTATACTAAACATATATATTAAAATAAAGTGCAGTTTAAAATGACCTTTAGAAGGTAGTAAAAAAAATATGCTTCTATGTTAGTGCTTCTAGTTTTACGATTGCAGAAAACCTGAATAATTTTATTTCTTCCTCGTCTTTTATACAAATTTTTTTCACAGCTGTCAGCAAAGCGAATTCGGATTACGATTCGAAAGTGCTTAAGAGCCTGTTTATTAAGTCTGGGAAACCTTCTCTCGAGCAAAAGAAACGGCTGCTTGGACTTAATGTAATCGGTATATGACTTATATTACTGATTCGCTGGTAGCATTTTTTCTTTTTTAGTCGTTGAGCATATATATGTTTTGTCCTTGACTGAACTCTGAAGTGAAACTACGATGAACGGTTACTATTTCTTTTCTTATATTTTCCGATTTACCTAGTATTTTTTATCGTTGCGATTCCTGTAAACTTGTAATATATTTTTATATATTATGTGAATAAATACTCTTAAAATATCAGTTTTTAAACCGTAATAAAATCTTGCACCACTAAAAGTCATCTGAAAATCGTGTGAGCGTGAAACTTGCGTAACGACACAGACAGTCCTTTATTAAGTGCTGATGTCGTGTAGCGTCTTTTGCTCTGTGTAGATAATCTGGCAGTTCATGCACTTTACTGAGTAAGTAGTCGTTTGCCTTTGGTTTTTTTTTTCTTTTTTTCTTTCCATGTTCGGGATTTTTTCTTTTCTTTATGGTGTTAAGTTTTCTGGCAAGTTGCCTATTGGACGCAGATTAAATTATAAATTATCCAAATATGCATATTACGAAGGCGGGTTGAAAAGTTCAGAGACTGACAATGAAAGAGTCATGCTAGAGCTGTACAATCTTACATCCATTAATTTCAACTCTTTTTATTAATAACTGCATAGGTTGTTTCTAGGAAGACTTCAGTAAGTAATAAATAGGGAAATCTCTTGAAAATAGCCCAAATTTAGCATATATATATATATATATATATATATATATATATATATATATATATATATATATAGGAAAAACTACTAAAAAGTTGTAAGTTTAAAAATATATTTTTTTGTCAGTATTTATTTATTTCTATTATTATATTTGATATTTCAGACGGTCCTCGGCCCTTCATAAAAAACAAATGATTTTAATGAAATTATTTTAAATGATTCTGATGAAGGGCCGAGGACGGCCTGAAATATCAAATATAATAATAGAAATAAATAAATACTGTCAAAAAAATACATTTTTAAACTTACAACTTTTTAGTAGTTTTTCCTATACATATTAAGACATTATACGTGGATCATCACTATGTTATATATATATATATATATATATATATATATATATATATATATGTATGTATGTATGTATGTATGTATGTATGTATGTATGTATAAGCAAATAATAGATTCTAATTTAATCCGACATTATTTTTATTACTATAAATGGTATATTAAGTGAGCACATGTATTTAAGTTGACATGTGTTTAATTTGATAAAGTGCAATTAATGTAACCGGACAAGAGATCGAGAGGTTAAAAAAAATGTACCTCCCGATAGAAATAAAAAATATATACTTCAAACATAAAAGCGAATACGCTGAAGACTTTTTGACGATTTTCTACAATTTTTTTGTTTTTTAATCATTTTAAAACAAGATAACAACAAAAGTGAAGCATTAGCAGTAGTAGAGAGAGATAAACAACAGTAGTTTCCTATCCTCAACGAACACACAAACCCAGTAGAGCACATTTCTTCTTTGCATGTTCATAGCAACCTATTTCTCTTTATACTGTTTATGGAGCAGAAAACCTAAAAAGAGACAAAAAACGGCAACAGCTTTTGTACAATAAAAGATATATGTATTCATACATCTAAATATTTAGTATATCGAGACAGCAAGTAATTTTCTAAACATATGCTGCTAAATATAAGAGACAATGAATGTCTATTATGTTTAATCATGAGCCGTTCTAAATGTCGTATTTTTGCTTTAGTTTCAGTTGAAAATAAAGACAAAAATTCTCCAACATTTGGATAATTATTTATTGGTTTTCTTCTAAGCTTTCGGCTCACATGAGCCATCTTCAGAGAGGTTGTTTAAACTGAAATATTATAAAATCCACCATCACCGACGATTTTATTTTGTGTTGACATAAAACTCCGCTTGGCAACGGCAATAGTTACCAAAAATAATAAACGCAGTTCTTAAGTTTGCGATGCGGTTTTATGACGTCACACCGCGGGATAGCGCGAAATGACAACAAAACCATGTAGTCAAATGCAATGTAATATGTTATTTCCGGATTTAAAGTTGATTTTATTGAGTGTTGGTTGTTTCGATTTGATGTACATGACCTCCAATATCTGCAGGTTCCTCTTACTGTGTGTATGATTAAGGATCACCGTATTGTTGACCAAAATCTGTCTGATATTACCTACATGTTTATGTTTTTCAGAGACATGTTGTTTAATAGTACTCTGATCAGAAAGAAGACATGTAAGTCTACGGGAGAGCGTGGTTGTAGTAAAACCAATATATGTACTAGGTTTTTTGATTAGTATCAGAGATGTACATTGGTACACTACATTGGTTTTTTGTAGAGAATTTAGTTTAGTGCTTGTTGTTTTATTATAGACTATGAGGTCAATTGTTTAAACTTTTTATAATATATAATGAATTTAATTTGATTATTACTTTCCACTGGTTTAACATTTCTACGTATTATGTTTTTGAGAGTTTTTTCATCTTGTTTATAATTATTATGTATTTGGTTGCAATAGCATTATTTAATAGTGTTATGTTTATTTTGATGTAAACCACTATTATTAATATTATCATTGTTGTTAGAGCTATTGTTAACTTTGTTGAGATACATTTTAATTTGTTGATCAATAACGGAGTTAGGAAATCCATTATTGACTAGTGTTTGCTTAATGTTGTGTATATATGTAGATATTTACTAAGTATCGATTATTCTCGAACAGAGTTCCAATTATAAGATATCCTCTAGACATCTTGTACTGTACTCTCTCAGATAGATTAAGTTGTTAGCCATCACTTCATAAGATGCAATTCAATTTTGCGGGTTTCTTAACGATACTAGCCGATCTCGCATGTTATTAATAATGAGTGATTTCTATGTGCGTTTTAACTCGGGCCTTCTGGCAGACTAAACTAACCTTCGGCTATTTTTGGTAGGTACACCTGATTGAGTTGATATCCCTAATATTTCAACACCTTCATTGTTAGAGGTCACTTAGAAATCTGACCTCAGACGCCAGCTTTGTAATAAACAATTTAGGCAATAAAAAAAAACGTTTTTATTTTGACGTTCAAATTTACAAGCCATTTCTGATTAAAGGAAGGAAGGAAGGAAGGAAGGAAGGAAGGAAGGAAGGAAGGAAGGAAGGGACCTGGTCAGAGAGTAATGGTTAACAAGCTAGTCTGGTCGCTAATTAATTTTTAAATGTGAGTTTGATAAGCCATTTCTGATTTCAGCAGCAGTTGAAAGATTTACGTTGTCAGACCTATCGGGCAAATAAGCAGTTGTTTGACTGGTATATATATATATATATATATATATATATATATATATATATATATATATACTAGCATCATATAATTATATAAAATTTGTTGTTTCAATATTGTTAAAAAAATCCATTAAAAACATCTATTTTCTTTTGTTTTGCGTAAACGTGATTTGATGTTTTTGTGTGATATTGTAAACAACATTATGTTTGTTTTTATTTCAAAATTACGAGGGAAAATATTTACATTTTTTGTTGACTAAATGAATGTAACATAAAAATAAAAATTATTTATTTTGTTTTACTGAAGTTAAAAATATAAAACTATTATGCTCTCAGCTCAGAAATTTTCGAAGAATATTTAAAAATGTAGACATTTAATTTTAGAGGAAAAAGTTTCATTAATGCCACACGAATTACAGACAGTTAATTTCCTGCATGAAATATTTATCGAAAAATAAAGTTTTTTTTTTATTTTATTTTCTGAAGTATGAAATATTAAATCTGAAAAAAAAAGACATAATTAAATTAAACCTAGGCACTTTTTTTTTTACATATTTTGTTTTTGTTTGAAAAAAACAACACTTTTTTTTAGATATTTCTTTTGTTTCAAAATTACGGGGAAAAATATTCACATTTTTTTTTTGTTGACCAAATGAATTTTTAAAACGTCGGAATAAGAATTACATATAAAGGCTCATTTTTTTTTATTAGTCGAGTTTGACACGTGTGATTTGATTTCTGTGACGTAATCTAGCCAACCATCTTAGATTTTTATATTATTTACGGAGCAAATGCTCCATTGACCAAAAAGTGCGAAATATAAAAATTGCTGAACTTAAACTCAAAAACTATGTGTCGACCTGGCTTCCCTGTAGATATGTGTCCCTAGAAAGTTTGAATGGCGTAAGCTTAAAAAATGTAGGCGTGCATAGCTTACAGTCATGCACAGACTCACAGATTGTCTTTTATGTATATATAGTTGTATATCTCATTTAAACACACACACACAGAGACCTACTAAACCCTATCCGTAATATACTTGTTGACAACACAAATATCATAGCATCATCTACATGTAAAAAAAGTAAAAATAATGGAAGCATTATTAATAAAAAAGAAAAACCCAACACTCAATAATATCAACTATGAAGATGCTAATAACGTGCATACTGTGTTCAGAACATAAAACATACATACTACTCTACAAACATGCATAGCACTACATACATTCTGTTACACGTAAAATAAAACCCATGAAAATGGCTAAAAGAATAGCCGAAAGCGCTCAGATAAACAAAACATTTGGACATTTTATATATTATATGTTCTCAAAAGAAAAAGAAAAATCACATTAAAAATTATATAAAAACTGAACCATAATACTATGTCTGTCATTTTTAATGAAACCTGCATATATATATATATATATATATATATATGAAACTGACAACATCGAGAAGGTCGTTGAAAAAGATAAGAAACAAAGTAGGTTCAAGTATAAAGCCCTGCCCTACACCCTGCATTAATATAAAATGGTCTAATACATTATTCATTACACGATTTGTTACGATTAAGTCAAATCGAATATTCTACCAGACATTAAAGACTTTAATCTTATACTGAAGGTCAAAAGCCTTCGAGATATCTAATGCCGCAGCCCGAGCATCATTGTCAGTCAGTTAAATGCCATGCGCGATACACGCTTGGGCGATCATGTCTCGAAAGAGACATGACTGACTGGGCAGAAGATTATCCCGCAGTAGGTTGCCATTGCTTTCTGCGGTAGACTGGTTGCCGATCAAGGCTATAGAACCCAATCTGTCCTATTATTTAACCCATAACTGGAAGGAAGAGACGGATTAATACCTTTCCCAAGGGTATTTGCGCGTAAGTGAATGCAAGGAATTCAACTGGAATTCGAACTCGGTTCCTCGATTTCTCGTTCCGAGCCGATATCCGCTGCACCACAACGCACATCCGCAGCATCGTTGTACTTATCTAAATCCTGATAAACAAATTCCGTAATAACCATTAATATATCACCTGTTAACCTAACACTGTATATAAAAAGAAGCACAATAATATTTTTTCTGTTAGTTCTTCATATAAAATAGATCTTGAACTTTCTTTTTTATTTATTTAAGATCAATTCTATTACAAGAATCGAGCGACGTGTACTTGGAAGGAATTAATGGTTAGTGAATTCGTCTGGTCTACCATTAATACTTAAAAGTGTGTTTGATTTTCACTGTGTATCTCATATTTGTGGTCATGTGCCAAAACTAAATTATGCTTATTAAGTAACATTTAGGAAGGAAGGAAGGAAGGAAGGAAGGAAGGAACCTCGTTATAGGGTAATGGTCAACAAGCTAGTCTGGTCGACCATTAATTCTTAAATGTGAGTTTGATACTCACTTTATACTCCATATTTTTAGCCTTGTCAGTACTGAACAAAGTTTAGTAAATAATATCAGCTATATAAAATGCATCTTTTCGCTTGTCTCAATACAACATTAAAGAAAAAGGAAGGCGGTTATTGACTCACTCAAGATATAACAGCATTTTTATAAGCAATCTCTAATTGTCGGAGGTGAGTAATGGAAGAAAATGTAAGAGAAATTTATCTGATAGCAATGTTTAATGGTGGTAAGACGAAATGACAGGGGAAATAACATATAGTTGTTCACTTTTTAGTGATTTTTTTTTTCTTTCTTATTTTATTAAACTGCGGATTCTTGACATTCCAAATGTAAGAGTTGACAGCGTTCAAATTTTGTCACCTGCCATTTTGTCTACTGATAAGAGAACAAATAATAAAAGTGAGAAACCGATAAATATAAGAATCTCACTCTTACTTTCTCTCATTTGTTCATTCTCTCATTTGTTCATTCTCTCTTTTATTCTCTCTTTTTTCTCAATCTCTGAAGAGCCAGAGTACAATACACAAATTTGACTCCTCAGCCTCTTTCATCCCGTCTTTCTCCCACCCCGTCTCTCTCTCTCTCTCTCATATATATATATATATATATATATATATATATATATATATATACTATAGTCATCCGCAGACAGATCTGTTTCGCTGTATCACAGCTCATCAGTACGGTTAGACTCCGATTGCTTTTTAACCCAGGATTGAAACCCGACCAAATTGGCGTCAGTTGGCGATTCTACCTCTGGGCCACGAGCGTTCGGTAGAAGACGGCAGACATTTTAGCGCATATATCATTATACACGCCCAATAGCTAGAGTGCTCTAATTCATTATTGAATGAGCGATGCGTATATGCCGGAGTAGCTACTGTGTGTGTGGGGGGGTGCTTGGTGGAATAATTTAGACATATTAAGACTATTTTTTATTTTAATCCTCTCATATTCACGGATTAATTTCTTTATGCTGTAATTAAAACTATCAAGGAAAGCGCCGAAGTTTTTTTGTCTCATTCTTTTTATTTCCCTTTCAGCCTCATCGAATATCTTCTTCAAGAGTGAATAGCTAAGACAAATATTAATGCAATTGACAGTTAGAAATTTTGTGTATCACAGCTCATCATTGTTAATTCAGAGTTTGCTGTTATGTAAAAGAAGTAACTTAATTTATAATTGTAAATTGTTATTTAAATTACAATTTACGTGTTTTAAAACAATCTATTATAATTGTAATTAAAAAAAAATACAATTTAGATATTTTAAGACTTTGTTGCTATAGACATTTTAAACATTGCTGCTATACTCATCCCTTCTTCCTGTTCAGGATGTGGTTTCCAGCTTTCTCTTTTCCAATATTTTTACTCTTTTCTTTTTTTTTTTTTTCTATTGTAGTAGATAGACTGGACTATCGCCCGGTTCACACTCCACCCACGTCTATTGAACAGGTGAAGAGGCTCATCCCTTTTTCCCTGTTTAGGATGTGATTTCCGGCTTTCTCTTTTCCAATGTTTTTACTCTTTTCTTTTTTTTTTTTTTCAATTGGTGTAGATAGACTGAACTATCGCCCGGTTCACACTCCACCCACGTCTATTGAACAGGTGAAGAGGCTCATCCCTTGTTTCCTGTTTAGGATGTGGTTTCCGGCTTTCTCTTTTCCAATCTTTTCACTCTTACGTAGCCCCCTGCGCATCAGTGGCGTTACCGCCTTGCTCGGAGTGATATGATTAAAAAAAATACTCATAATTAATGTCATTTAATTATCTATTTTTTTTTTTTATATAGAGGGCTTCAGGAATTTGTAGTTATAATAGTTCTAGCGAAACAAATTGACGTTGAATTTAGATTGTAGCTATCAGGGTAACAAGAAATGGAAGTGAGTTACACAAACGGGAAGTCCGAGAAAAGAAATTGCTAGAGTAAAAGAAAAGATTACATTTAACTATTTCGACATTAAAATGTAAATTAGTAATCATCAAGGTCTTGATAACAACGGCGAAGCTCGAGTAGTAACTCTAGATATCTCAAAGGCATTTGACACGGTTTGGCATGCTAGCCTTCTACACAAGCTCCAGGGCTACGGTATTACAGGACGGTTATTTGACTTAACCTAACTGTTCTTATCAAATCGGGAAATGAAGGTCATTTTGAATGGTTGCGCTTCCAGATCTTTTCATGCGAATGCTGGTGTTCTCCAAGGCTCTACCCTAGGCTCTACATTGTTTCTAGTCTTCGTCAATGATCTTCTTGATGTCATCAGTTCCCAAGTAAGCAATTATGCAGATGAAACTACCATTTACTCCCGTCTCAATAGAAAATCCGTCAGAGCTTACAAAGTAAACCTGGTTGCTTCTCTTGAAAATGACCTCCAACAAGTGGTTAACTGGAGCAGGAAATGGCTTGAAAATGTGAATGCCTCTAAACAAAACCGCTCTCCTTTAACCACCATAAAGAAAACTTCCAGCCCGCCATTAATATGATGCTAGTCTCCTGGAGAGCAACACACTGCGTCTACTTGGTCTCACTTTTTCAATCGACCTGAAGTGGAACGACTACAACGAATCTATAGCTGCATCTACTGCTAGGAAAGTTGGGTTTCTGTGACGGGACAGAAAGTTTTTTTCTCCTCAGAATCCACCTTGCACATTTATAAACCTACCATCCATCTGCTATTCCTCTCAAGGTTCTCAACAAAATCCAAAAGAGGATCTACCTGACTTGGCATCTCGACTTCAGTCACTTTCTCGCCGACGTGATCTGGTTTCTGTCTGCCTATTCTACAAATACTTTCATACTGCACTGACGAGCGTTTTCCCTTTGTGCCATAAATATATGAATTTAGGCGTGCTAATAGATTGGCTTCCATGTCCCACTCTTTTACCGTTGAAATAATTAAGTGTAACCGTCACTTCTACTCCAACAGTTTTTTCTTGCAATTCCCGCCTGTGGAACTCCCTTCTTTTACTTACTTCCCTCATAACTACAATCTCCCAAAAATTAAATGCAATGTCAATCTTTTATCCTTTCCCCAATACCCCCTATACTAGTGGTTCCCAAACTTTTTTTCTGTCATTTCCCCCTACACTCAGTTCAACCATCCAGATTTCCCCCTTCATGAGTATGAGAGAAAGAGCAGTTAAAACACACTGAGACTATTTACTAATTCATTTTTCAAATGTACAAATATGCTGATAAACTTATAGTTACAAAGTAAAGTGGATAGAGAGCAGTTAGTAACAACTAAGCATAGCCATGGAGAGCGGTTAGTAACAAATAAAAGGACTTTTGTTTGCTCTTCTACTTCAGAATCAGTGTATCAATATCAGGATTAGTTTTGGCAAGTGCGCAACGTATGAGATTTTTTCTTTAGTATGTAGTGTAATGATCCCCCCACGATAGCTTCAAATTTCCCCCCAGAGGTAAATTTCCCCCAGTTTTGGAATCGCTGCTCTATACCTAATATCTTCTCTTACTTTCACTCTCTGTAATCCCCTACGGACAAGTGGCATTCCCGCCTTCCTTGGGGTGAAATGATTTAAAAAAATAAAATAAAATCTCAACAATAGGCAGCATATATGTGCGTTGTGGTGCATTGGATATCGACTCGGAACGAGAAATCGGGGAGCCGAGTTCGAATTCCAGCTGAATTCATTGCATTCACTTACGCGCAAATACCCCTGGGAAAGGTATTAATCCGTCTCTTCCTTCCAGTTATGGGTTAAATAACAGGACAGATTGGGTTCTATAGCCTTGGTCGGCAACCAGTCTACCGCAGAAAGCAATAGCAACCTACTGCGGGATAATCTTCTGCCCAGTCAGTCATGTCTCTTTCGAGACATGATCGCCCAAGCGTGTATCACGTATGGCACTTAACTGACTGATGTGTGATAAAAAAATGTTCGCTTCCAGTTTCTGATCCTTCTTTTTAGAATTCGTTTTCCACAAATAAATTTCTTGTGGTCAGAGGCTTTTGTTGTTATTGCTGTTGTTGTTGTTGCAACGACTTTTTTTTTATCAAAAGAAGAATTAAGACATTGGCCATGAGATAATACAAGACAATTATAAACCTTAATTTGCCTGTCTTTCACTCTTTGTATTATACAATAAAAGTCAGAAGTGCATTCAAAGAAAATACGTATCTCTATTTTTTGCTTTTATTATTCAAAAGCTTTTCAAGTCAGCAGTTTGATTTATACCATTATTTAAATTATTCGCTTCCATTTAGAATCCTAACAGCACCCACTGCGTGAATTTACCTCCAGGGATTGTGAAATAGTAGATATTGGTTAAGACAGCCATACATCCTTAGCACGGAATGAATAGACGAGAGAAAAGTGTTTGTAAGGAAATCAAGAATATTTTATTACATAGACTTTCAGGCGATACGAAACGTGTGTACGTTTTAAGAAGGTAAAATACAGTAAAGGTTATACTGACCCTGATAATGAGTGTTGAAATATTTTGTAATTATTACTGCCTGGGTGGTAATTATGGGGGAGTGGTTGGGAAAAGTTATAAGCTCGTTGTAAGTCATTTCTTTTAGTTTTCTGTTTTTGTTTTTGCTTTTTGTTTTTTTTTTTTCTAGGCATCTTTCTTATGTGGGGCTGCCAATTGATCGCGATATAAAAATGAGCATTAGAATATCATAGTACTTAAAAAATGTCTAATTAAGACTGAATCTGTCAGTCTGTCTACAGCTTGAAAGGAGAAATCAGAGAAACTGAGTTCAAATTCCAGTCGGGTTCGTTACATTCACTTACATACAAATACCTTTGATAAAGATATGGAGTCATCTGCTTCTCCAAGATATGGGTTAAGTAGTTGGTTTTGTACCTGAAAAAATCGTTATTCTCAAAAAAATTGTTATTGCAAAATTCATTCGCAAGAAAATGATCATCCTTACAATCCAAATTATGTTTCGGCTTTAAATAACTTACAAAGGGTTGACAATACGTGAAAAACAGTAAATCAATATCTATCTATCTATCTATCTATCTATCTATCTATCTATCTATCTATCTATTTCTACTTCGTCAGTAAATTCCTCTATACAGATGAGTTAATTTTCTATCTCAGTGTTATAACGTCGTACACAGGAAAAGGGATAATAATTTTATTATTACATTGTGCTATATGAAATACTCAAAACTTATTTCTGACCACACGAGTAAGCTACTCCCCCTCTCACTCTCCTCCTCTCTCCTTTCCCCTTTCCCTCCCCATCACCCTCCCCCACACTCTCCCTCTTTCTTCCTCTCATTCTCCATCATTCAAATTATCATATAAACAAAACAAAGACATGCAACAGAAAAAAAATTCATTTTCAAAAAGAACGAATCGTCCTCAAATATAGACTTAACATTTTTTTTTAGTTTCGTGTAGTGGCTATCGGCTCGGAAGGAGAAAATCGGGGAGCCGAGTTCGAATTCCAGTTGAATTCTTTGCATTCACTTGCGCACAAATACCCTTGGGAAAGGTATTAATCCGTCTCTTCTCTCCAGTTATGGGTTAAATAAAAGGACAGATTGGGTTCTATAGCCTTGGTGTCGGCAACCAGTCTACCACAGAAAGTAATGACAACCTACTACGGGAAAACCTTCTCCCCAGTCATGTTTCTTTCGATACATGATCGCCCAAGCGTGTATCACGTATGGCACTTAACTGACTGAATATTTTTAAAACTCTTCGTTCTCGCCTCATCTCTTTCGGTATATTCATCTCCCCAACCTCTCTCTCTCTCTCTCTCTCTCTCTCTCTCTCTCTCTTTATGTTATCCTTTCTCTCTGTGCAGATACACGCACTCTATTTACCTTTCTCTTACTGCACACTGTCTCTCTTTTCTCTTTTTTGGCCACCTCGACGTGGTATAATGGTTAGCAAGCTTATCTTGCTCGAACTTATTACAACTGAGTAGTGAGTTCTATCCTCACTGAGTGCCCCATAATTTCGACCTTGTTCAACATTTAAGCGGCACTTAGGCAATCTCTTTCTTCCCAACAATTCATTATAGTATTATAGTTCTCCTCCCTCAAATGCACACTTAGAGAGAGATTTCTCTCCCCTTCCCTTCCTACCTTTCTGCTTTCTCATTCAACACACACACACACACACACACACACACACACACACACACACACACACAAACTCTCTCTCTCAGTCTCTGTACTATCTTGTACTCTCAACACTCACTCTCTCCTTGTGCTACCTTTCCTTTATCTCTTTATCTCTTTATCGCTCTTTTATGTCTCTCTCTCTCTCTTTCTTTCTCTATTCTTTCTTCTTATGACGTCACAATTTATTTACCATTTCTCACATTATGTTTTCTCCTTTTCTCTCTGCCCTTTTCTTATTCTCCTCTTTCTATTCTCTTCTTTTAATGTGTCCGCTCACTTAATGTAATCCTTCTCTCATCTCTTTGTCTCACACTCTTTCTTCGGCTTATATTCCATGCTCCTTCTCCTGTTTTGGTCTTCTCTCTTCTTTTTGTTTCTTTCTCTCTTTCTCTTTCGACAACCCTTTCCTCAAAATTTTATTGTTGTGAGTTCAACGCACTGACCCCCCTCCCCGCACCGCCACCGATGTATGAGTAAATATCCAAATTGTCATTAGATCGACATCGTAACTAATTTCATGCCCGGTGAAGAGTGCATATCAGATCTTTTAACTGTAAATGGCACAAGTAAACGGAGTTGTTCGTGTTCCAGCCGAAGTTAATCAGGCGAAATTGAGAAAGAAATATAGGTGCTTACGTATTATCGGGAGGACCTTTAAAAAAACGACTCAAAAATTAAAGTAAATTATTTATTGAAACGGTTAAAACAATAAAATAACATTACATTTGTAATTCCGGAGGCCAGAACGTCGCAATTGCTTCCAAAAGTGACTCAAAGACATCAGTACAGGCAACATGCTTCCGCCACATGAATTCGGCCAAATACGACTCCAAATGGTGACGTGCAGTGCCACAGTGCTTCTTGTTTCGCCACTTTGTCGATCCCCATAGGCGTTCCACTGTCTGCGTATGAGCCCCGGTGTTCGAATCCACAAAGTTGTACTTGTGGTTGACGTTGAGGTGATGAAAGCCTGATTTTTCCAGTTCCTTGGTGTTATAAGCGGGGGGAAAAAAAAAAAAGTAAAAATCAAAGGTCCTCCTGATAATACGTAAGGACCGAAATATAAAGCAACAAAGAACGAAAACTGAAAGGCCAAGGCTTATATTTCAAAAGCTAATCTGATATCAACAGAAATCTACAACCACTGGAAAAAGAAGTTGTTATTTAAAATCCGGATGAATTAAAACGATCTCTTAACTCACCAATCAACTCACTAATCAAATACATTATTTGCCAGATTATCAAACGTGTATATATATGTGTGTGTTTCTCTGTCTGTCTGTCTGTCTGTCTGTCTGTCTGTCTGTTTAGACAGCATATGTGCGTTGTGGTGCAATGGATAGCGACTCGGAACGACAATCTAGGAGCCAAGTTCGAATTTCAGTTGAATTCCTTGCATTCATTTACGTGCAAATACCCTTGAGAAAGGTATTAGTCCGTCTCTTCTCTCCACTTATGGGTCAAATAATAAGACAGATTGGGTTCTATAGTCTACCAGTCTACCGCAGAAAGCAAAGGCAGCCTACTGCGGGATAATCTTCAGCCCAGTCAGTTATGTCTCTTTCGAGACATGATCGCCCAAAGCGTGTATCATGTATGGCACTCAACTGACTGAATACACAACGTTTCTGCCATGGCAACTGAAGAATAATAAAGGAAAGAAATCTGGGAAAACCATGATTTCCTGCACCCTAAAGAGACGTGCCATTTAATGAGAAGAAGAGGAAAAAGAAAGAAGAATTAGTAGCAGAAGTAAAAAATACAAAATTATGGATGTAACTCTTTCAATATTTTTCAACAGTTAAGAGAAGAGCACGAAGAAAAGGAAAAGAAAAAAACATGTTTAACAATTTTAAACAATATTTCGACAGTATGTCTGTCTTCTTCAGATTATTTTTTAGTTTTTAGTTCGAGTATAAAATATATAAATCTACAAAAATTATAAGTAAACATTGCTTGTTTTGTAATAAAAAAAAGCGGCTGTCCTGGTCATGAAAGTTTCAAAACGAATGAAACGCCATCAACGTGAAGGCATGCAATGGATACGTGCGTGGAATGGTGGTGATCTTGTTCAGTTTGGAATTTTACGTTTTTTTTTTATTAGTTACTAAGAGGGATAAATCAAACAGTTTAGTATAAATCTTTTGGAACTTTTCTGACATTCTGTTTATTCCCCCAGGGTAGTAAGTTTTACTAACTTTTGCATATGTAACTATACTCATGCTTTTTAATAATAATAATAATAATAATAATAATAATAATAATAATTGGTTTTAAGAAGGTATTAACATTCTGGTTATTTATAATGTGAATAATGTCGTGTTCACAGATTATGCGGCAAACAGAAAAAAGAGTGCGATTTAAGGAAAGAAAAGTCACAATGTGTGACAATGTTCAATAATATTTCGACAGTATGTCTGTCTTCTTCAGATTATACTTTTTTTAAATTTCAAGTATAAAATATATAAATCTACAAAAATTATAAATCTTCATATAAACATTGCTTGTCTTGGTAATGAAAAAAAGCTGTCCTGGTTATGAAGGCGTCAAAACGAATGAAACGCCACCAGTTCGAAGGCAAGCAACAAAAGCCTGTGCCATATGTGATGGTTTGTACAACGTTTATACAAAGACTTATAATTTTTGGTCGGCTTATACATTTTTATACTTTTTTTTTTTTAATATAACTTGAAGATAACATATATACTGTCGAAGCACTGTGTTTTTCTTTTCTTTTCTTAAAGCGCGCTCTTTTCTTACCTATTATTATCATGTCATTTTTCATCATATTTCGATTTCTGCTTTGGTCTCACTACCAACCAAGTCTGCGGGGAGACCTAAGGCAGGTAGTGGCGTGTTGTTATGGCTCCATTTCATGTTTTTCTATCTTCCCTATCATCCTCAGCATTATATAGATAAAGTTTTCCTTAGTGTGTGGGCTGTACTTAATAAGACAATTTTTTGTATGTCTCTTAAGCTGGAGTTTCCAGGGATTCTTTCAATGTGTTGTTTTGTTCCATTTTTTATCATTCCAAGTGCACCTACTATCACTGGCACAACTCTTGTTTTCAATTTCCACATTTTTTCTATTTCAATTTCCAGGTCTTTATATTTTGACAGTTTTTCAAATTCCTTGATTGCTATGTTACAATCCGCTGGACAAGCCATATCAATTAATAGACAAGTTTTCTCCTTCTGGTTTTTAACAATAATGTCTGGCCTGTTTGCTTCAATTTTTCTGTCTGTGTAGATGGTGTAATCCCATAGAATGGTTACATCTTCTATTTCTGTAACCGGTGCTGGATGATGTTCATACCAGTGTTTGTTTACAGCTTTTCCATAATGTTTGCACATTGTCCAATGTAAATATTGCCCAACTCTATCGTGGCGATTTTTATATTCGTTTGGGGCAAGCACAGAACAGCCTGAGATTAGGTGGTCTATTGTTTCTTGGTGTTTATCACAAAACCTGCATTTTGGATCCATATTATTATGCATAATATTTGCCTGAAAGTTTCTCGTGAAAAGACTTTGGTCTTGTGCTGCAAGTATAAATCCTTCAGTTTCAGACTTTAATCCAGATGCACGTAACCATCGATGAGTATTAACTTTGTCAACATTGGATTTATTGGCACGTACTGGATATTGGCCATGCAGAGGTTTGTCTTGCCAGCGCTGTTTCATCTTTTCAAGAGCTTTATCTTTGGCTTTCATTTTCATATTTTTTGCCGCAATAGTTGGTTCTTGGCTTCTGTTTTGCTTTTCTACAGAATCTACTAACTGTAAATCTTGTTTGTATTTACTGCCTTCTTTTATTATTGAATATTTTTTCTTTCTTTCTTCATGTTGCCTTACTAATTGTATCATCCAATCCTTTGTTGTTTCTATGTATGTTAGTAAGCTAATAGTTGTTGTCTTGTATGACAATTCCAGCTGAATAAGACCCCTTCCACCTTCTTTACGGGGTATGTATAGACGGTCTACATCAGCCTTTGGATGATGCATCTTATGCTTAGAAAGAAGCTTTCTTGTTTTAGCATCCATTCGTCTGATCCGTTTAGAGTCCAGTTTAAGATGTTGAAGCTATATTGGACAACTGGGATTGCAAGGCTATTAATGGCCATAACTCTGTTCTGTGAATTTAATTCAGTTTTTAATATCATTCGTAGCCTTCTATAGTACTCTTTACGCACTATTTCTTTCATTTTTTTATGGTGAATGTTTTCGCTCTCATTTACACCTAGGTATTTATAAGCTTCTTCTGGTTTCAATTCTTTTATTGTTACAGCAGGGTCTAGGCTAATTGAGGATGTTTCTTGTATTGATCCACGTAAAACTGTAGCTTTAGCACATTTATTCAAATTAAATTTCATTCCAATGTCTTCGCTGAAGCATTTTACAGTTTGCAGAAGACCTTCCAGCTCATTATCATTCTTAGCATATAACTTTAAGTCATCCATGTAAAATAGATGGCTTATTTTCTTTTGGCCTATTTTATAACCACATTCTGTCTTATTAAGTTGACTGGTTAGTGCTATTAATGATATGCAGAATAGTAAGGGAGATAAAGAATCACCTTGAAATATACCGCTTTTGATGTTTATTTCATCAGACTTATAGGTTCCATTTATATGATTGAGGTAAAGGGTTGTTTTCCATATAGACATGCACTGTTTGATGAAATTGATGATGACGGGCGATATCTTGTATATATTTAAAGTCTTTAAAATCCAGTAATGTGGCACACTATCGAATGCTTTTCGGTAGTCTATCCAGGCAGTACTAAGATTTTTCTTTGTCTTGTAGCAGTTTTCCAGGATCATTTTGTTAATTAGCAATTGGTCTTATTATTATTATTATTATTATTATTATTATTATTATTATTATTATTATTCAATAGCTTACTCTTCCGCTGCTTAGTTACCACGTGCGTTACGCCCTTCCATCGCCTCAAATAAATAATGAACCATTTACGTTTTGATTGGGAGAAAAATATATCACATAGGAGCTATTTGGTTTTAGTGAAAGAAAGAAAGAAAGAAAGAAAGAAAGAAAGAAGACAGAGGAGGGATAATTATACATTTAACATCTGCTTCATTCAAATGAAAAAACTTGTCAATTTATAATCTTTTCATTTGTACCCTCTCACGTCTTTGAATAAGGACTTGCAATCAAACTTATGGCTATTATTGCAATATGTTGTTAAATTTGTTCAACTCGAATATTTACCGATGCAATGGGATCATTACTACGGCTATTTTAGAGTTGGGGAACTTGCAAGAAGCACATTCAATCATTAACTTAAGAATTAGGATACAGCGGGAAATTCAAATAGAAAATAACAATGTTAGAAAGGAACTTGACGAGTCTTGGAAAATGGATAGTGGAACCAGGATAAAGGGGGATGGTAAAAATTACTTAGAACAACAAAAAACGGGAAATTGTGGAGAGATATGACCGTCTACGTCCTGAAAGGACCTGGCATATAAAAAATTAAAATAAACTAAACCACACACTTTTGGCAACATAACTAAAATTGTTTCATATCCAAAACACGATTTCTATGAAGGTGAAAGTATAAACCAGTAAATATTAAACAAGAAAAAGAAGAGCCTTGAAATATCTGACCCCTCCCACAGCCCCACCCGACGCTCCGATAGGTGCACAAACTAAAGAACTAAGGCCACATCTCCCCTAAGAGATATCGGAGCACTATTCTTTCCTCCTCCCCAATTCTTGGCACTCCTTTCAACGAGCATCGATCCTTATAAGGTTGCGACTGCCCCAACAAAACAAAAAAAAAAAACAGAACAGACAAAAAAAAAAAAAAAGAAAGAAAAAAGTTAAACAAAACAACTTTTAAAAAGCAACTCTCTTCATTACATTTTATTCTAATCTTGCCTTTTCCTTTAAAAATGCTTCCTTCAAATTTATTGTGCGCGTAATCGATGTGTTCAGTTCAAAAATACTAATTATGAACGCTATGTGTAAGAAAAATAGCATAAGGTTTAGTCTCTATATTTAGAAACTGGAAGCCTATCTCCATAAGGGAAGAGGGTACTTGTGTATTCATACGCTATCGGTGTAATGTTATCCGTCATCTCTTCGTTGAGCCCCTACCAAACCTAATTGCAAGAGACGTAAAATACAATGAATAAGACACATCACTGTCTACATTAGGGTCATATACATACGTGTATGATAAAATACTTTAATCTACTGGATAAAAATTGTTCTATACACGTTTATGCATTCGGTTTATTTTTTGATTTGCGTTTTAACTGAGCCTTCCACATTTTACAGATAGCTTATTACGAAAAATTAGGGCAGTCTGCTTCGCCACAGTAAATCAAACAAGAAGAAAAGGAAAAGAAATGTGTGGGTGAAGGATTTAGTAAGTAGGGAGATATGTTGAAGGAGACCGGATGCTGAGTAATGTTTTATACGAGGTAGGAATGGTAACCGGGCGAGAAGCCCCAGGCATAGAGGCAGTCTTCTGTAGACAATCCTAGAAATCCCCGAATTAAATACGAATTGAGATAAGTTTTTACTATATGTTAAAGCGATGAGCCAAGGTTAATGTCTGTACGTGAGCGCGTGGAAAAGAAGGGGTGCTGACGCATGCGCATACAGGACCAATCTTGGTCTGTGTGTCAGCCTAGATAAAAGTCAGGATTTCGAATGCTGCTTGTGAAAGGTTTGACATACAGGACCGGCGCAGCATAATCTTCTTTCCTCCAAACAACCTCCCATTATTTGGACTTAAGGTGTATCTTTAATGCGATGTTAGGACAAATATGATCATGGCCCTCTACAGGTGACTTTTCTTTATTAACTGTGAATCTATATGATTTTTTCAAAAAGATAGTGGAGTGTTTTTCAGTTACTTTCTTCACTTGAAATCAGTAAGTCATTAGTAAGTTTGAAGCCGTAGGAGAGATGGTTAATCTTTATTTAATTCGGCCTTGTTCTCTTTCTCTTAACCAAACTCCCTACAGCTTACAAGTTTTATCCAGAATTATTATTATTAGAACTATCAGGTTTTCATCAGAACATTGGTTGGTAGCAGGTAGGAATGTGTGTATTAGTGTGTGGAATAATGTAAGAATAAAAATATACATTTTTCATGTTAAAATAGAAATTTATTATGAGAAATGAATAACAAGAATTGGTAGAAATTAATGTTAAATGAGAAAGTTAATAGTATCAAGAGTTGTAGAAAATGTTCATAGTAGTAATTTGTTGGAAAGAGTTTATGCGTACGTACGTATGTATGTTTTAGCGTTTGTTTCGTATGATTGTCTGGGTGGAGAAGAAGAAGTAAAATGTATCAACACACGAGAAAGAAAGAGAAAGAGAACAAAATGCGACGTGACCTTATGTCCGGGTCGACTTGAAGTTACATTTTAGTTGTGTCTCTCTCGCTACTCCCATCTGACTGACTGACTGACTGACTGACTGATTGACTGACTGACGCTGACCATGCCTTTTATAGTATTTAGATTTTTCGCACTGAATCGCGAAGTCTCTTTTAGTCCTGCAATTCGCTCCCACTAGTCAAAAATCAATTTAACATCTACTTGTGAAATCCGGTTTCGACTTTTTCTTTAAGCACATGGTCAAGTCTTTTTCTATTTTGGAAAAACCAGGATTTCACACGTCATTGTTAATTTTTTGTAAAAGTGAAGAAGGTTGATTTTAATTTTTAATTTCCTCTTCCACAAGTTATTTTTCTAGACTGCCAGCCAGGAATGGCTAAGGAACCCAATCTACGCTATTTAATTTAGTGCGAAAGTGAATACCAGAATTTAGACGAGAATTTGAACTCTGCTTGCCAATTAGAATTTCCGCAGTTTATTTAAAGTCAGAAAATATTTTTAGATTGCAATGAAGATTTACTGATACAAGTCCTACTAATTAATCGATACCTTGGAGGAAAAGAGGTGGATTTATAATTTTCCAAGGGTTTTTGCGCCTAAGTGAATAACGAACCCGACTGGAATATGAACTCGAGGAGCCTCTCTAACCATGTTAGTTGCCCTCACCAATTTAACAAAACATTAACTCATTAGTTTTTTTATGTTTCCGTGGCCATTCGTCTCCATTTTGTTTTCGTTGTTTTTACTTTTACATACATTCATATGATTAATATTAAATTGAATTTTCATTAGATAAATTAAGATTAATGAAAAACTCATCAATAATTAATAATATTGATTTAAAGATTAACAAAGAATACTTTCTATTTATTTTGATATAACGTTTTTCATTCAGTAACTGTTTACGCGGTAATCCTATGTACATATGCATTCTTAAAAATAGTCTATGTTTGCTAGGTGCAATGAAAAGGTAATAATTGAACGGTATTGAAATGGTATTGGTAATGGTAATATTAACCGTTTCCTTATAAGGAAACCAACGGCATTTATCGGCCGAGCAGCCAGTGCTACTTTCGGTTGAAATTTATAAAAATTTTCTCTTAACACAATTTTTCAGAAAAATAAAGTTCTCACGTCCATTAGCTCTTTCCGTTATTGATGAGGGCTTTCCTTCCTTGACTTTTGTTTGGGGTAACGTGGAATGTCAGCATCTTCATTATGTCTTTATTCTGTCCGCACATTTTAGGTATTGGCGCTATTAAAAGTCCTCAAGTGAAGTGGTTTCTTTTATCTAGTACAGCAATTATTTGTTAATGATCTTGTAGAGCCAGCCCACGAGGTTCGATGAAGATTATTATCGCTGAGCACTACAAGCTTCACTTGCTCAATGCCATTTTTAACCATCAACCCGAGAAAGCAGTTGTATACAGCTGACAGTTTAGGTATTTCTAAACGAGTTTGGCGCTATGCATGGCGTCTTTATGAAGCCTCGACCTGACGAGATTATTTAAGAACATAACTTTCTCACCGGCGCAATGTGGCTTCCCTGTGTCTCTTCTACAAATACTTTCACGGCTTCGGCTCCAATGAACTTAGCTCACTGGCGCCCCCTATATATAAATTTACTCGAGACACAAGATTAGCAACTAGGTCCCAACCTTTTACTGTGAAACCAATAAATTGTAAACGCAAATTCTATTCCATCGGCTTCTTTTCTCGCACTTCCCGCCTGTGAAATTCCCTTGTTTACTTGCTTTCCCGATAGCTATAATCTCCAAGAATTTAAATGTAAAGTCAATAGTCATCTCCTATCTCACTAACATGCATTCTTTCTTTCTCATGCTCTTTTCTCCGTCCACTCCACTCTCATCATTATTCTCATCCTTCTCTTGCCCACTTCCTGACACCCCCTATAATCAGTCACTCTTTCTCGTAACTTTCCTACTATGTAACCCCCTGCAAAGCAGTGGCAATAAAATGCCTAGCTTGAGGCGATATGATTATAAAAATAAAAAATAAAATAAAAAACTCTAAATTTTAGGCTAATGTTAAAGTTCACGGGAGTTTCCGTCTTCAAATAGCTCGCTTAGATCTTTCTCCGTATCTTTAACTCGAACGAGCTCTGTTACAAACTAGGTCAACTTGAGAGAAAAGTGGCTTTTCCTCCTGCGCAGCTGAAGATATTTTAAGGCTGCATATCTTCTGCTTCGATGAAGAAACGCTCTTTTATTCTGGAGATTAAAAATGGTCAGCACTGACTCATTTTGCTATTTTATTTTATTTTATTTATTTATATTTTTGCTTCCTTGGTTCCTACAAAGGTTATCTGTCCATATTGTTGAACAAGAATTCTATATTTAACATCGTAACATGAGTATCTTTTCCATGAATATCCTATTTTTAGTTGAAACTGTTCACATTAACAGAGCCATATTCACGTATTTCGGCGAGGTTTGATTTACTTTAACTTGATAAATAGTTATGTTTTAAAATTAGTCCCTTATCACGATAAAATTTCGAATTTTGGGAAAGGCTCAAATTTCTTTAACTTTGAATTGAAATTAAAGATTATTAGGACACAAGACCAAATAGAAGGAACACAAGTAGGTAGATTATATAACGCCAATCTTTCAATTGAGAAATTTGTGTATCGATAATTAATATTTAGAACTTTAGTCTTTACCTGGTCTCGAACATCAGTCATTGGCGTCATGTTAAGCAATCAACCATTTCAATTATGATTAAACCCTTTTTCATATTTTTTTAATCAATTCCTCGCAAGCAAGGTCATAATGTCACTAAGACACAAGGAGCTATTGGAAGTGAGAGAAAATGAAAAAAAAAAAAATTAGAAAAAATTGGAAACTCAATCCTAAACAGGAAACAACTTTTGACTCCCGTTCAAAAGACCGGAGAACATTGTGAAGTGAGCGATAGGCAAACCTATCAACTCAGAAAAGCAATAGAAACGGGCACCAAGTGAAAATTGAGCAAAAACCATACTACGCATTATATATATATATATATATATATATATATATATATATATATATAATTGAGCAAACTCCACACTAAGCATTTTATGTAAAAAAAAAAAAAAGAAAATTGAGCAAACACCACACAAGCCATTTTATTTTTAAAAAATTTCATTTATTTAAAAAAAGAAAAAAATATGAGCAAACTCCACACTAAGCATTTCATCTATAAAAAAAAAAAAGGCATTTTATGTAAACAAAAAAAAATTGAGCAAACTCCACACTAGCCATTTTATATATATAAAACACACACACACACACACACACACAATATTGCGCTACAGTAGATATCAGAAGTAATGGCACAGCTAAGTTCAGTGAGTGCGAGGAAATGAATGATTTGTTTCAGTCAGTTAAGTGCCATACGTGATACACGCTCGAAAGAGACATGACTGACTGGACAGAAGATTATTCCGCAGTAGGTTGCCATTGCTTTCTGCAGTAAACTGGTTGCCAGCCAAAGCTATAGAACCTACTGTCCTACTATTTAACCCATAACTGGATGGAAGATACGGATTAATACCTTTCCCAAGAGTATTTGTGTGTAAGTAAATGTAAGGAATTCAACTGGAATTCGATCTCGGCACCCCGATTTACATAAACTAAATAAAAGTAAGTCATTTTTGTTCGATGTATTTTATCAATTTATCATTGTTGTAATCAAGTGAAGGAGAATTGTAGGTTCTTTCTTTAAATGTGAATATCTTTTTGTCTGTCTGCTGTATTATATTAGCTTCCCGCAGAAGGATGATGAGACTACCATAGACCGAACTTGAGCAAAGACGAGGTTTTAGAGAAAATGGAAAACAGGAAGAGACACTTGAAATTTCTGGAGAACTTTATGTGGAAGGAGGGCGTAGAAAATCTGATACTCACGGTTCACATTGGGTCAAGAGGAATTGTAGAAATCAACACATAACATGTTTAATGAGCTTGAGTAAATGAATGGCAGAACAAGATTTAGGAGAAATAACAGAAAGACAAAATTTATTAAGAGCTAATAAGGACAAGGGGCAAGCTCGTTTCACTAGAATCATTACAACTGCTTAGTGAGTTCTATCCTCACTGGGCACCCCCTACTTTCGGCCGTGTGTCACGTCTAAGCTACAATTAGAAAATCACCGTCCTCCGAGTTTGGGGGTTGGCCGCAGGACTAACAACCCTGCCCCATAAACAACAGTTTGTTACGGAAACAGCAAAAACGCTGCCCTACACACCATTGGGTGTAACGGAAACGTTTATTATTTTATACTAATAAGGACGAGAAATTGTGGAGAGTCGTGATTGCCAAAGCTCTGAGCAGACACGGTACATAAAGAAGAACTTGTTAGATGTTAAAATCTCCAGTTTGTAGTTCGCACCGAGAGCTTTTTTTATTTTTTATTTTTTTATTTTTATTTTTATTTTATTTTTATTTTTTGACAACCATCTTTAGTGTCTTCTTACAGTTGATAGCTAACCCTTTTCTTATAACTTTCCTTTACTGCCTTGGTTAAGATGCCCTGTAATTTTCTTACTGTGTATGCCATCAACACAGGATCATCTGCATATCTTGTAGTAAAATTGCGCCCCTCGATGATAAGTCCTGGTGTGGGTCTCATATCCATGTCTTACGCCCTCTTCTTTTTTTTCCTGTTTGTCTTCTCTCCATATGCAAGCAGTTTTCTCCTAGCGTAGGTGCTGGATTATTCTAAGATCCTTTTCAAGAAGATATAGTTTTCCTAACAGTACAAATATATCCTTATGCTGTGACTTGTTAAATGTTTTGCGTAAACTATAAAACAGAAGTGTACATCCTTCCATATTTGCATTTCTCTCTCTCTCTTTCTCTCTCTCTCTCTCTCTCTTTCTCTCTCTCTTTCTCTCTCTCTTTCTTTCTCTCTCTCTCTTTCTCTCTCTCTCTCTCTCTCTCTCTATTTCTCAGTCTACTTTTTAACTTGCATTTTAACTGAGCCTTCCACATTTTACACGAAAAATTAGGGCAGTCTGCCTCAGCACTGTAAATCAGACGAGAAGAAAAGGAAGAGAAATCTTTGTGTGGTTGAAGGAAAAGAACCGATTGCGTGATTTTCTGACAAATTCTTTACGGTTTTGAAGTCATAGTCCTTCACCTGGACTGACTGTTAACCAAGATAGTATAGTCTACTCTGCTATTTGACCCTTAGTTGGTGGGGTAAGAAATAAAAAAATATTCTAAAATAAAAATCGCATTTCTTGTTCCAGTGTGCTTAACAAATCTACACTCTTCTCTTCTTATTTCCGGTCAAAATGTGCTTTGCACTTTGTTCATCAGGATTACGATCATTAACTTGATAACGTTCTTCATTAAGTTTATTGTCCCATGGAGCTCGCTTTAATTTGCACCAGAATTCTACGATGGATGATCTACTGTGTTCATCTGTCACTGTCGTATGTTTTGTTTATCACTTCTGTGTTCATCTCTATTTCAATCCTATCAGGTTTTGCTGGTTTGTTCCCGTTCATCTTTCCCACTGTCGGTTTTACTTCAGATTTTAATATCTCCGGTCCTTTCACTTGTTTGGTTATTGTAGGTTTCTTTCTCTCTAATCATGAAATAGTTCTCCGAATCATTTGCTCCGTCTTTGGGGTATTTTTTTTTCTTTTTTCATTATTGTTCCTTTCTTTGAATTTTTACAATCTGTTGAAAACGCACCTTAGTATAGCTTATTCTCTTTTCTGTTGTGCACATTTGTCTAACGCTTTCAATTTCCCTGACAGATCCATTCTTTTTTAACCATTGTGGTACAGTGGATAGCGGCTCGGAACGAGAAACCGGGGAGCCGAGTTCGAATTTCTAGTTGAATTCATTGCATGGGAAAGGTATTAGTCCGTCTCTTCCTTCCAGTTATGGGTTAAATAACAGGACAGATTGGGTTCTATAGCCTTGGTCGGCAACCAGTCTACCGCAGAAAGCAATGGCAACCTACTGCGGGATAATCTTTTGCCCAGTCAGTCATAACTCTTTCGAGACATGATCGCCCAAGCGTGTTTCACGTATGGCACTTAACTGACTGACTGACTACGTCTGTACCTAATTTCTATGTTTCTGTGTTTCTTTTACGTTCATTAGCATTTTTTGTTGCCGCTTGTTCATCTCTGTCATCCACTTTTTCTTTTCTTGCCTCGTTTTCCTTTAAACAAACTCATTCACTAACATCACTAGTGCTTCTAGTCTTCTAACTTGTATTCTCGTTTCGTACAGTTATTTGTAATTATAGTTCTTAATGTCATGAATAGCAATGATTAGATTAAATGTTCACTTATCTTGTCCCTACCCTGTGTTTTGTGCAGATTACATCCACCACACGTTAGGAGACATTATTGCAAAATTAATACAATCTAGTCTTCTGATTACATATGGATGTAATCTCCGCAAAGGTCAGATTACAAAGAAGATAATTGAATGTCCAATTGTAATCATATATATAAACACACACACGCATATATATATATATATATATATATATATATATATATATATATATATCGGTTCAGCCATTTCGGAGTCTATAGGTAACGGATACACACACACACACACACACACACAGAGTTCCATTTATAAATAAGTTTAGATTGTGTCTGTGCGTGTCTGTGTGTGTGTGTGTATCCGTTACCTATAGACTCCGAAATAGCTGAACCGATTTTCTTGAAAATGTACACAGTTGTACTATGAGCGTTTGCGAGTGTTCTTAGCTAGGTTTTGTGTCGAGATACCCCCGATAAATATCGAAAATCGATAATCGAATAAAAAGGGTTATAGAAGGAGTGGTCCGATTTTAATCAAATTTGATACACTCATAGACAAAGACATAAGAAACGATATTCAGAAGTTTCAAGATTGCAGTTCTTACAATAGTGCAGAAAATCGATAATATATATATAAAAGTTTTCATTACACCCGAGCAACGCCGGGCTATACTGCTAGTATATATATATATATATATATATATATATATATATATATATATATAAAATCTGCCAGGTTAAAATCTTTCTACCAGTAAACTACTGAAAAAAACTAACAATTTCTGTACTAAATATAATTACAATGTAACAATATATATACAGGGTGTCCATAATGTATATGTGTATCGTACATACAAATAAAATTATAAATTGCACACGACCTTTATAGGCACCCTCTCTCTCTCTCTCTCTCTCTCTCTCTCTGTGTGTGTGTGTGTGTGTGTGTGTGTGTGCGTGTGTGCGAATCTCCTTTGAAAGTATAATCTTAAGTAATAAAACTTAATGATTCATTCAGGAACCATTTAAACTTAGAGAATGTCGTATAACTTGACCAATAAATCTCTGAGCATGAAATAAAGCGACACACACACACACACACACACACACACACACACACACACACACACACAATATAAAGTGACAGAAAAAGAGAACGATAAAGAGAAAGCGTGGACTTTGCGGTTAGGAATTTGTTCATCTCATAAAGTTTTCCTCGTTTAAAACCAGATTTCCTTGCTTTTAATCTTATTTGAAACTGAAGTAAAAACTGCCGATGTTATTCAGGGTCTTGTATCTCAAAACAAACGTCGTCTGCCTATCATTTTTTTTTTTCACTTCCGGAAATTTTCTTCCGACCCGCGAGTAAAAGGTTTACAAGAAAGACAAGTCGAAATTTTATAGCATTGAAAATTATTTATTCAGATCTCACATTTTGTTTTTAGAGGTTGTCGCTATAACTTTCGTTGGTTTGCTTTATAATATCATGTTTAACTTCTCCAACGCCATATTTGTTTTCTCCGCAATCCATGACCCAAACTTAGGTACCTCCACTAAGTCACGAAAAAAAAAAGACTGGATAGTTACTTTTAAACTAAATTTTTTAAAATGAAAATGTTTTCTTGAAACTTTTATTTTAGTTTTAATTGAAAGCTAAATGATTAAATTTACTATTTCCAGTAAACAAACTACTCTGGTTTATTTCAAACAGAAATTATATTGATTGGAATATAAAAGTTCGAGATTTATTTTTCAATTTTTCAATTTTGACACTATTTTTGAGCGATCGACACATTCGTAAACAAAAGTTAATTCTCGGTTTTAAAAAATCTTGCACAAATAAAATATACATCTGTGACACATTATTTTCGGAAAATTAGCAAATTTCATATTACATTAATCTGATTTACACTGTAGCGTAGGGAGCTGGTTAATGTTTCTTTGATTCAGCCTTTTGTCATACTTAACCGAACTCCCTACAGCTTACAGGATTTTATGCAGGATTATCATCAGAAGGTTTTCATCGTTATCAGAAGGTTATTTGTCAGAATGTGTGGATTAGTGTCGAAGAGTGGAATAATAAAATATACATTTTGAATGTTAAAATATAAATTTATTAAAAGGAAAGAATAACACAAGTTGTAGAAGTTAATGTTCAATTAGAAACATTTTTAAAAGGTTAAGCGTAGAGTTCATGTTCAATAATAAAGTTGATTTAAGGGTATCAAGAGTTGAAGAAATTGTTCGTTGTAGTAATTGTTGAAAGAGATAAGGAGAAAGAGAACAAGGTGAAGGCGCGACCTGACTTTATCTCTGGGTCGATTTGAAGTTGGTTACATTTTAGATGTGTGTCAGCAAACTGCCTCCCCTGACTGACCACCGTGACCGGTTAGAGGCCATCCTTAAATATTGAATCCAGTAACGTGGGGTGGCTCCCAGAATGATTTTTCTTTAGCTGTGGAAAAACCGTTTCTCTGACGTATTTTGAATTTTGCGATTTGATGACCAACAACAAAGTTCCGCTACAACACAAATATTACTTATTTATAGCATGAAATTTAGAATAAAACTATTTCTTAATCATCGATTTGAACTTTTTGACCTGTCCGCGCCGTAAACCACGAAGCTGTTGACAGGTTCTTGATTAGAGATAAAAATGTATGGCGTTTTATAAGTGACAAAATTGTACCAATTTTTCGGATAAGGGAGGAAACCCTGACTTTTTAATTTGCACATAGAAATTGCCATACAAAAAAAATCAAATGCACAAAAAAGTTTAAATTATTTTAAAAATATGGTTTGTTAACGATTTTTATTAAACTTTTCAATTTTCGATAGACAATATAATCATTAATTCTTAACTAAAAAATCTAACCGTAACAGTTCTCTAAAGATTTTTAAAATATTTTAAAACTTTATAAATTATTATAATAACAAAAAAAAAAAATGAAAATTCTTTTAAAATTTCATTAGTTATCGAAAAAAATTTTTCTTTAGACTTAATTTTTATTATGTATTCAAGCAATTAAAAGCTTATCAAATTAAATATCAGAGTTTTATTGCATTTTTTATTTTACTCTTCGGAGCAGGATTTCGGATACGGTTCGTTAATTTAAAATAAGAAAAATAGATTATTTATATTCCCCATTGATTCCTGCTTTAACTAACAAAATTATGAACCACAACACCGAAATTTATTAAAATTTCATGGATTTACCTAGGGGGGGGGGATAACAGAGGTAAAAAAATATTTTTACCAAGATTTTTAAAAAATCATAATTTCGTGGAGGTACCTAAAATACAATATTTCTTGCACCAAAATATGACATTCTTACTACAACCATCAAATTACCTGAAAGTCTCTATGAAGTCCTAACAAATCCTCATATGTACAATTTGTTTGTGGCGGATGAGGTATAGAATAACAATGAAATTTAAAACCTCAATGAATTTTTACAATATGCATATAATATATCAGTCAGTTAAGCGCCATACGTGATACACGCTTGGGCGATCATGTCTCGAAAGAGACTTGAGTGACAGGACAGAAGATTATCCAGCAGTAGGTTGTCATTACTTTCTGCAGTAGACTGGGTGCCAGGCAATTCTATAGAACAAAATTTGTCCTGTTATTTAACCCATAACTTGAGGAAAGAGACGGATTAATACCTTTCCCACGGATATTTGCGCGTAAGTGAATACAACGAATTCAACTAGAATTCGAACTCGGCTGCCCAATTTCTCGTTCCAAGCAGATATCCTCTGCACCACAACGCACATATCGTATACTATATATACAAGAAACTAAATAGATGGTGTTAGTAATAAAAGCACCACACAATCCTTAATTGTGGCAGAAATATCAGTTAACTTGTCGAAATGAATGTGGGACATGGATAAATTAAAAACTAATCATTCAACCAACCACATCCACACAACTATACACTAATTTAAACACGACATCAATTACGAAAGAACACATTCGAAAAGTAGAAAATGTCCTACATCCACCAGAGAAATGACATTTCTGGACGCCTCACGGTAAATTTTTGTTTTAGGTCCCGAAGGCTTTTCCCCCTTCAAATTTATCCAAAATAGCATTATTTCTGTGCAAATGTATATGCTGAACTGAAATCGATAATTGTTTATTGAAGAAACCTACCTTTTTTCATGTTATCTAGCAGAAAAAATATGGAACTTTTTGTCGCTGTTTATCTCACACCCTAACCACGGTTCAAAAATGTTATTCAAACCGGCATTCACAATAGAAGGAGCACTCGCCTCATTGTAAATGATGGACCTCCTCCTCCTCCTCCTCCTAGCACGAATGCACAATTTTCACGGGAGGGAAGTTCTTACTGGCGTCTTTTTTCCAGAATTCGCCATTCCCATCCGCTTGCCAAACACGTTCGACCTAAGAACACGTTACGAAGCGTATATTGAAGACTCTCAAAGTTAGACATACCCAGATCGCCTTAAGAAGGGTAGAGGCAACAGATCTATCGACATACCTTGGGAGCCTTGCACCTCTCACAAACACACGCGCTTTATGCCAATACAAGACACAAGAGACATTCCTAATAGAGGGTTACTATATTAGCTATGTGGTATGGATTAAGAGGATGCAGAAGGAAGTAAAGATTATAAGTATACAGAGGATATATAGAAATTGGCCCTTGCCTTGATGAGGTTAAGATTGTAATATTCACGGTAGCATACAAGCAGAATTCTATTCCACAAGTAAGCACTTTTAAAGAAAAAGTTGCATGAATTGAATTTTTCACTTACAAATGGAATACGGGGGATGAATTCGGGGGATTCTACTCCGTAGATGTAGCATGGCAAATCCTGGCAGTAAAGGTCTGAACAAGTAGATTTAAACATTTGGCAGGAAATCTCTGAACTGGTGGATCAAAACTTTAGGCAGTAATTGTCTGAACTGGTGGATCAAAACATTTGGCAGTTAAGATCTGAACTGGTGGATGTAAACATTTGACAGTAAATATCTGAACTGGTGGATCAAAACATTTGGCAGTAATTGTCTGAACTGGTGGATCAAAACATTTGGCAGTTAAGATCTGAACTGGTGGATGTAAACATTTGACAGTAAATATCTGAACTGGTGGATCAAAACATTTGGCAGTAATTGTCTGAACTGGTGGATCAAAACATTTGGCAGTTAAGATCTGAACTGGTGGATGTAAACATTTGATAGTAAATATCTGAACTGGTGGATCAAAACATTTGGCAGTAAATGTCTGAACTGGTGGATGTAAACATTTGGCAGTTAAGATCTGAACCGGTGGATCAAAACAGTTGGTAGTAAAAATCTGAACTGGTGGATGTAGATGTATGGCAGTAAAGATCTGAACTGGTGGATCAAAACATTTGACAATAAAGGTCTGAACTGGTGGATCAATACATTTCGCAGTATAGATCTGAACTGGTGGATCTAAACATATGGCAATAAATCCCTGAACTGGTGGATCAAAATATTTGGCAGTAAAGTTCAGAACTGGTGGATCAAACCATTTGGCAATAAATGTCTGAACCGATGGATGTAAACATTTGACAGTAAATGTCTGAACAGGTGGATGTAAATATTTAACAGTAACTATCTGAACTGGTGAATCAAAACATTTGGCAGTAAATGTCTGAACTGGTGGATGTAAACATTTGGCAGTAAAGATCTGAACTCGTAGATCTAAATATTTGGCAGTAATGGTCAGAGCAAGTGGATCTAAACATTTGGCAGTAATGGATGTAAACATTTGGCAGTAAAAGTCGGAACTGGAGGATGTAAACATTTGGTAGTAAATATCTGAACTGGTGGATCTAAACAAGTGGCAGCAAATCTCTGAACTGGTGGATCAAATCATTTGGCACTAAAGGTCTAAACTCGTGGATCAAAACATTCGGCAGTAAATGTCTGAACTGGTGGATCAAAACATTTGGCAGTAAAGGTCCGAACTGGTGGATGTAAAGATTTAGCAATAAAGATCTGAATTGGTGGATCTAAAAATGTGGCAGAAAATCTCTGAACTAGTCGATCAAAACATTTGGCAGTAAAAGTCAAAACAAGTGGATCTAAACATTTGATAGTAAAGGTCTGAACTGGTAGACCTAAACTTTTTGCAGTAAATTTTCTGAAGTGGTGAATCTAAACATTTGGCAGTAAAGTGGATCAAAACATTTGGCAAGAAAGAACTCAACTGGTGGATGTAAACATTTGACAGTAAAGGTCTGAACTCGTAGATCTAAATATTTGGCAGTAATGGTCAGAGCAAGTGGATCTAAACATTTGGCAGTAATGGATGTAAACATTTGGCAGTAAAAGTCGGAACTGGAGGATGTAAACATTTGGCAGTAAATCTCTGAACTGGTGGATCAAAACATTAGGCCGTAAATGTCTGAACTGGTGGATCAAATCATTTGGCAGTAGAGATCTGAATTGGTGAATCTAAAAATTTGGCAGTAAAAGTCTGAACTGGTGGATGTAAACATTTGGCAGTAAAGGTCTGTTAGGGCGCCGCTCCTATTTGACTACAAATGGACTGTTCCCATTGCTATATATAGCAATGGTGGATTCTCTACTGGGGTCGTAGAGAGTCACTTGAGAGTCTCCAATGAGTTACTGAAAAGTCAGTGCGAGTCAGTGAAGAGTTAGTCACACTTCCGGTGGCGTACCGGAAGTAATCACGTATACACACGTCTTACGACGGATTGGACTCTTGTATCTTTCTATCGTAAATATTACTAATCACTTCTGTACACACTAACCGTCTTTTCGCGGAATACAACTTATATTCTGATTCTGTTGTTGAGTTATTCATTTATACTTGGCGACATAACAAGGTCTGAACTGGCTGATCAAAACATTTTGCAGTAAAAATCTGAACACGTGAATGTAAACATTTGGTAGTAAATCTCTGAACTGGTGGATCAAAATATTTGGTAGTAAATCTCTGAACTGGTGGATGTAAACACTTGGCATAAAATCTGAACTGGTGGATCAAAACATTTGGCAGTAAATGTCTGAACTGATGGATGTAAACATTTGACAGTAAAGGTCTGAACTGGAGGATGTAAATATTTGGCAGTAAATATCTGAACTGGTGGATCTAAACATGTGGCAGCAAATCTCTGAACTGATGGAACAAATCATTTGGCAGTAAAGGTCTAAACTGCTGGATCAAAACATTTGGCAGTAAATGTCTGAATTAGTGGATGTAAACATTTTGCAGTAAAGATCTGAACTGGTGGATCTAAACAAGTGGCAGTAAATTGCTGAACTGGTGGATCAAAACATTTGGCAGTATATCTCTGAACTGGTTGATCAAATCATTTTTCACTAAAGGTCCGAACTGGTGGATGTAAACATTTTGCAGTAAAGGTCTGAACTGGTGGATGTAAACATTAGGAAGTAAATCTCTGAACTGGTTGATCAAAACTTTTTGCAGTAAATGTCTGAAGTGGTGGATCAAAACATTTGGCAGTAAATGTCGGAACTGGAGGATGTAAACATTTGGAAGTAAATATCTGAACTGGTGGATCTAAACAAGTGGCAGCAAATCTCTGAACTGGTGGATCAAATCATTTGGCAGTAAATGTCTAAACTGATGGATCAAAACATTTGGAAGTAAATGTCTGAATTGGTGGATGTAAACATTTTGCAGTAAAGGTCTGAACAGGTGGATCTAAATATTTGGCAGTTAAGGTCTAAACTGGTAGATCAAAACATTTGGCAGTAAATGTCTGAACTGATGGATGTAAACATTTGACAGTAAAGGTCTGAACCGGTGGATCAAAACATTTGGCAGGAAATTTCTGAACTGGTGGATGTAAACAATTGCCGGTAAAGGTCTGAACTGGTGGATCTGAACATTTGGCAAGGAAATAGAGACAGAGTGGAAAATAAGTCATTCTCTACCGCGTAAATTATTCCGAACTCTATCAAAGCTGGAATGTAAAGATTGAGTAGCTCCAGGCTAGACATGGTCACAATACTCAATCTTTAGTCCAAACTGACACATATAAAATAAAACCTGGTAGAAGGCATCTGATACTTTCAGGACCGTACAAGAAGCCAAACAGCATCATTTGCGATGGATCGTATATGTGCGTTCCATGCAGTCTTTGTTATACAGTCGTTCAAAACACGGCGGCTCGTTAAAATACATCCGTTCATTGTGATGGGAGGAAACTCAGTGTTCGATCGGTAAAAGATGACTAGTTTAGATTTTAGGGGTATTAGTTAAAAGTCATTTCTCTCCATTTAGCTGTTAGAACTAGGTCAGTAGAGAGGTCAGCTGTAAGGCTATGAACATCTTTTGGAAGTGCTTTCGTGGTATCGTCAGCATATACGTTTACTAATGGTCTGAGAATGTTCATAGTCAAATCGTTAATTAAAAAGATGCAGAAATTGAGCAGAACCTAAGAAGAGAGTGTTGGAATATCTCAGAATTTATATAACTGAATTCTGAAGATTGGATATTTAAAAAAATTATAGAACTACGTAAGAGAAAGGACTCTACCAGAGTGAAAAGCCTTCGAGATATCTAAGGCAAGAGCAATTGTGACGTAACTAACATCGTATGTTTCATTGATTCTGAGGATTGATGACATTTAAACATCAGTAGTAGACCTAGAGGAGCGAATACTATACTGTTAGTTGCGCAGAAACATGTTTCTATTGTTGATAATAGCCTTAAAGAGTTTGCTAATGACACTAACGAGGTTGATGAGGCGATATTACAATGAGGAGCGTTGATAGGAATTCTTGAAAATAGCTGACAAATTCTATTGGCTTGGGAAACATTTCTCTTTCAGAGAGTGTTAAGCAATTTTTTCAAGATTGGAGATAAGGTTCTCAAAAATAACCACCGGAATTTCAAGTGGACCAGTAGCCTTCGTATAGGTTTTTCATGAGTCTGGAAACTTCTCGAGTCGAGTTAGTGCGATCACATAAGCTTGTTCTCCATAACAGTTAGGTAAGGGATGACCCTGATCTAATGTGAAGTTTGAGACAAAGTTCATTGCGAAGAGCTTAGGCTTAACCTAGAAATATACGATAACCTGGGGGTCATTTACGATAATAGGCACAGAAGATTTGATTCAACTAAATATTTTGTTACAGATTTTCCAGAAATCAAGGGGACCAAATCTTTCGTTGTGAATTTTAGCTTGGATTCACTGTGAATAGCTGGTCATAGCATTTTTTAGAATTTCTTGCAGCAGTTGCAGGCGGTTTCAAATGCGTGAGTCTTGGTAGACCGTCCACTATTATTAAATATGTGTTTGAATAATACCTTGCTAATAATGTTGTTTGAACCGCATGCAATTCACTAAAAATAACTGGTATGAGAAGTAATATCGAGCTCCGTGCATTTAGAGAAAACACATTTGTTAAAATGCAAACTTATTAAGTAGATGGAAATTCTCGCCAAATTTACTAATGATTCAGTCAGTTAATTGCCATACGTGATACACGCTTGGGCGATCATGTCTCAAAAGAGACATGACTGACTGGGCACGAGATTTACCCCGCAGTAGGTTGTCATTTCTCTCTGTGGTAAAATGGTTGGCAAACAAGGCTATAGAACACAATATGTCCTGCAATTTAATCCATAGCTAAAGGGAGATGCTACGGATTAATACTTTTACCAAGTGAATGCAGCAAATTCAACTGAAATTCGAACTCGGCTTTTTGACTTCTCGTTCCAAACCGATATCCACTGCACCACAATGCACAGATAACTATTTGGTCAAAATTGACACTTTTAACGGAAGATGAAGCCCTATGTCAAACAGTAGAAAAACTTGTAAATGCCAGTTTATAAAAGGAAATAAATGAGTCTTGTGGGAAGAATCCAAGGGAATATGAAATAAAGTACCTACAAATGTTTGAAAAAGGATTTAATTTCTACAGAAGATAAAATATAGACTTATAAATGACACTTCTAATATTAAACCTGAATTGTACTAAACCTTGAAATATTTTACAATAATATAAAAAAGTAAATTTCAGCGTGCTGTGAATTTTGACTTGCGGAAAAGTCACCACATAAATGTACTTTTATTTAAATGAAACTTTTTAAATTTTTTTTTTCTAACAAATAAAAGTAAAATGAAAACTAAAACCAAAAAATCGGCAGCTGTTTCTTGTATTCCATACAATAAAAGTTTGTCAGGAAATAAAAAGTAAAGAAAGAAACAAGGTAAATAATTGTTCATAAGAAAGAAAGAAAGAAAGAAAGAAAGAAAGAAAGAAGAAGGAAGGAAAGAAAAAAGGTAAAGAATAGTTCATAAGAAAGAAAGAAAAAAAGAAAGAAAGATAGAAAGAAAGAAAGAAAGTAAGAAAGAAAGAAAGAAAGAAAGAAAGAAAAAAAGAAAGTGAATAATAGTTCATAAGTAAGAAGGAAAGAAAGAAAAAGGTAAATAATAGTTCATAAGAAAGAAAGAAAGAAAGAAAGAAAAATGTAAATAATAGTTCATAAGAAAGAAAGAAAGAAAGAAAAAAGGTAAAGAATAGTTCATAAGAAAGAAAGAAAGAAAGAAGGCAAATAATAGTTCATAAGCAAGAAAGATAGAAAGAAGTTAAATAATAGTTCATAAGAAAGAAAGAAAGAAAGAAAGGAAGGAAGAAAGAAAGAAAGAACACAAAAGAAAATGTGAAAGAAAGGAAGAAACACAAAGTTTAAAGAAAGAAAGAAAGAAAGAAACAAAGAAACAAATGAAACAAAAAAGGAAGGAAAGAATAAAGTAGCAAGTAAAACAGGTGTTTTGCTATCACTGTCTTAGCGTGTCCTGCACCTTGATTTATGCACACCTGAGTCGCATATTTGCACTCAGAGCGGCAATTAATTTGAACTCTTTGAAGTGAGACTTTGACAACAACTTTGCTACAATTGCAATCTCCCTCTCACTTCTTTCTACATTCTATATTTCTAAATACAGACACATATTTCACATTTAAACACACACTCAAGTATATATATAATTCCAGGTGAAGAGGTTTTACTATTTTGAGTGGCCCGGCATTTATTTTATTATGAAGAGTGCTCATATATAGACTTTGGCGACCATGGCCCTCCACATCTCCCTATCCCTTGTAACTCTTAACAACCTTTCTCCTGTTATCCCATTCACACCCTGCTCCACTATCTATTAAAGTCCATCAAGTCTGTCATACGTTGGTTTCCCTTGTCTCTTTTTCCCTCTATCAGACCTGTGAGCATCAGATTCTCCAAGCACTCCTTCCTTACTAGATGTCCCAGATACTTCAGCTGTCTTTTTCTGATGTTAAATATCAGTTTCCTTTTCTTACCCGTCCTCTTCAAAACCTCGCCGTTGCTCACATATTCTCTCCATAGTATCCTCAGCATCCTTCTGTAGAACCACATTTTGGTAACTTCAAGTCTTTCCTTAATCTTCAACGAGATTGTTAAACATTCAACGCCATATTGAAGGACAAACATCACATAACAGTCCAGTACTCTCTTCTTTGTTTCCAGCGAAATCTTCCAGTCCCTCAGTCGTCTATTCAGCTTCTAAAATGCATCCTTGGCCATATAAATACGCCTTCGGATCTCAGTGTCGCACTTTCTGTCCTCTTTTGGGACACTTACCAAGTATTAGGTTAGTCGGTTCATAATTGAATATCGTTGACTCACTGTGTACTTTTCCCAAAGTCCTGTATATATTGCAGAGAAGTGTTTTCCTGTTGTCTTCTATGCCAAAATTCCTGACGATATGAGTGTAAAAAGACATCAACATTTTTCCTTCTATATCTCACTGTTTATTGCCACTTTAAAGACTTTTTTTCACTTTTGGAAAATAAAAGCTAAAAGCTTTCACCTACAAAAGACAAAGGTAAGACGTCTGCAGGTCTACGCATGCGGAGTTCTTACTTTTGAAGATGAACATTACAGCTCATGTCTCAGTGAGAGGAAAATCGGAGATAATCTGAGTGAGTGAGTGAGTGAGTGAGTGAGTGAGTGAGTGAGTGAGTGAGTGAGGGGTTGTAAGTATTAAGTGTTAAGTAAAAAAAAAATAACTGTTTAATGACTAAAATAACTGTGTATTTGCGATACTAGTCGCTTGGTATTCGAACCAACGTAAAAAAATAAAATAAAATAAAAAAACAGGATTAAGAAAGATTTTTTATGCCAAAAGAACTTTCAAAACCCTTGAAAGATACAATCTTCTTTTTCTCGCCAGTTGATTCTCGGCTTCAGTCACTTTCCAACCGCAGTAATGTGGCTTCCCTGTGTCTTTTCTATAAATATATTCATTGCAATTGTTCTGATGCACTTTCGGCTATAGTAGCTAGACTTTATGAATTTAAGCGCAGTACTAGCTTGACAGTAAGGTCTCACCATTTTACAGTTGAAATGGTTTCATATAACCATAAGCTTTATGTTAACAGGCTCTTCTATCGCGCTTATCGCTTATGAAACTCTCTTCCGGCTCCTTGCTTTCCAGTAAACTTTGACTTTCAAAAACTTAAGTGAAATGTCAATCGGTATTTCCTGTCTTTTTAACTCCTATTCTTTTATTGTTCTCTTCGTCTAGTTTTTCTCATATTCTCTAACATTCTCATATTCGCCAACATTCTCATATTCTCCAACATTCAGTAAGCTCTTGCATCCTAGTGGCTTTATTGCCTTTCGATTGATGAAATCATTAAAAAATGGGAAGAACTTTAAAAATGTAAATATCGTCACTTTTGTTTGTTTAAGTTTTATAAAGATGTTATTACTTGTTTCAAAATTGTAAAACTATTCCAAGAATCTTCCTTGTTATCTCTCGAGAATTAAGGAAATTCATCAAATTTAGAAAAAATGTTGTATTTTATAGGGGATATCTTATCTATTATTTTTCTAGTTGTAGTGGGAGTCCGTTCTAGAGAAGGGTTGTTGTATATTGTTGCAGGTTAACGGAATTTAGCCTTGTGGTAGATAGCCCACTATAAGTCATAAAATGATTATAAAATCAAGAAAAGCAAATTGAGTTGAAAAATAGCATTTTTATATCTACACATATCAATTAATGATTTTACAATTAAAGTAATACTTGAATACAGGTCCAACGGAGGTTAAAATGTTCATGGCAAATAATAAGCTGAAAGAGATAAAAGGCTTAGGAATGTGGGGAGCGTGTAAGTGAGGAATGTCTTTGAAGTAGTCGCTCCTTCGGTCAGTAAGTAGTTTTGAGTCAGGGGAGAGGGAAAGAGGAAAGCGTAGTAGCCACTTGACTTAGGTCAAGGAGATATTGATTACACTCTTCTTCTCGAGGTCTGCTTGCCTGCTGGGATCTGTCTGTATCGGCTTTTTATATCTTTTTTTAATCATTTCACCCCGAGCAAGGCAGAAATGCCACTGATGAGCGGGGGGCTACATAACTGTAAAAAGATTAATTAGAAAAGAGTGAGGAGTACAAACTAGTTAGAAAGGAGCAATAGAAAGCTGATAATGTAGGTGAGATGACAGATACATAGGTGGAGAGAAAGGGAAGGATATACCGGGGTGGGGAGAGAGCTAGAGTTCAGTGGTTAATAGATGAGTATTGACTTTGCATTTAAATATCTGGAGGTTGTAGCCGTCTGGAAAGCAAGAATATGGGAGCAAGTTCCACAGTCGGGAAGTGCGAAAGAAGAAGCTGCAGGAGTCGAATTGCCGTCTGCATTTGGCTAACCTGACTGTGAATGGGTGGGACCCAGTTGCCAGTCTGGTTGCACGAGTAAACACCTGTTGAGGAGGCACCAGTGACTTAAGTTCGTTGGAGCAGAAGCCATGAAAGTATTTATAGAACAGACAAAGGGAGGCCACATTTCGACGGTGGGGAAGTGGCTGCAGTCGAGTCGCCAGATCAGTACCTATCACATTACAGACTCTCCTTTGGAGCTTGTCGAGAACACTGAGGAGAACGACAAGGGCGCCTGACCATAAATGGCAGCAGTACTCCATGCACGGACGGATGGTTGACTTGTATGTATGCAGGATGGATTCAGGCGGAAAAAACATCCTGGATCGACAGAGTGACCCAACCTTCTTAGCAGTAGATTTAGCTATGGATTCAATATAGTGGTTCCATTTGAGGTCTGAGGAGAGGGTAAGGCCGAGGAGGCGTAGTGTATTGCTCTCAGGGAGAATCGCTTGGCCCATGCTTATGGGAGGCAGAAGAGGTTGCCTGTGATGGTTGACAGACAACAGCTTGGTCTTAGACGCATTGAAGTTGACAAGCCACTTCTTGCCCCAATTCATCACAGAGTGTAGATCCCGTTCAAGGTCAGCAGCGAGATTATGTCTGTCCGCCACGACAGGTTTCTTACTGGTGCGGGAGTATAATGTTGTGTCATCTGCGTAGATGCCTACTTGGGACTTGATCTCATCTGGGAGGTCGTTGATGAAAATAAGGAAGAGCGTCGGGCCCAGGATAGAGCCATGTGGGACACCAGCATTCGTGCTGTAGGATGAAGAGGCACGCCCATTCAAAACGACCTTCATTTTGCGGTTATTTAAAAAAGATTGGATTAGGTCAAGCAGGCGACCGGTAATACCGTAACCCCGTAGCTTGCATAGGAGGCCAGAGTGCCAAACCCTGTCAAAAGCCTTGGAGATGTCCAGAGCAACCGCGCGAGCCTCGTCAAGCTCATCAAGGACCTGGAGCATGTACTCTGTTACGGTTGTTAGCAAGTCGGCCGTGGACCTGGCAAAGCGGAAGTCATATTGCCTGTCAGAGAAGAGTTTGTGGGAAGTGAAATGTTGAGCTATTTCAGCATTGATTATGGCCTCGAATACTTTCCCGAATATCGGTAGAAGACTGATAGGGCGATAGTTAGATGGGTCCGAGGGTTCACCACAATTCTTAAATACAGGAACGATGAAGAGAACTTCCAGCATGCAGGAAAGCAGGAACTTGCGCTGTCGCATTCTCTCAGCAAACAACCGTTTGGCGTCATTTAGGGTTCTCTTGCACTCATTGCGAGCAGATGTGAACAGGCGCCTATTGTGATCAGATGACTGTCTCCAGAATAGACGGAAGTAATGGTTCCTGTGGGCAATGGCGGCTGATCAGGCCGGAAAGAACCACGGAGAGGAATGAGGTTTTAGGTAACACTTACTGGTGGGTATGAAGGCATCAATGCCAGCTTTCACCCATGACGAGACCTCAGAGGCACAGTCATCAACTGATAGGTCGAACACTTTTCTCCAAGGGACGTCGCAGACGAAATCGCGAAAGGCATCCCAGTCAGCTTTTTGGTAGAGGTAGGAGGTCCTATAGGTGGGGAGGGGGCTCCTGGGGGGAGTGAGAGTGGAAAGAAATACTGAGAGAGACAACAGCGTGGTCGGAGTTGCCGAGAGGGCAAAGCTGCGAGACTTGACAGGCGTCAGGCGCAGAGGAGAAACATATATCTAGTAGTGAGGAATGACTCGAGGGAGTGCTTGGGAAGCAGGTGGGGAAGTCCACCACTTGCGTAAGGGATTGGGAAATAGCGAAGTTCATCGCGTGAATGCCCGCTGGATCCGTAACAGCGTTTTCAAGCCACTCAGAGTGATGGGCATTGAGGTCTCCGAATACAAATATGTGGTCGAATGGGTGATAGGAAATAGCCTTATCTATGTCGTCAGCAATGCTATCTAGTAGGGAGCAGTCAGGAGAGGAGGGAGAACGGTAAAGAAAGAATAGGTAACTAACCGAACTGAGGAGAGACAGGCGGAGACATATGTATTGGTGGTCAGTAGATTCGAGTGAAGTCAACCTAGCTATGGGGAGGTGTTCGCTGACGTAGACACCCAGCCCATGCATGTGGACAGTGGATTCCTCCCTAAAAAGGGAAGATAACCAGGGATGGAGAGGTCAGAGGAGGGAATATCTGAGTTGAGGTTAGTTTCGCAGAGCGCAAGGATGTCAGGGGACTTTTCATGCAGGAACGCTTCTACACTAGGAAAGTTAGTACGAATGCCTTGGATATTAGTGAAAGAAAGGTTAATGGGTTTAGGTGGTTTGAATTTAACTGGTTTAGGGTCGTTTCTGATTTGTTTCGTCATGTTTTTGTTTATAGAAAGGGACCTAGGATAGAGGATACAGGCAGTCATTATCCACGATCTGTGCTGGGAGGGAAACTAGCTAGGGCTGCAACAAGGTGTGGCCTCAGGGTTGCCCACCAAAAGCGCTTGCAGGGACACCTATCCATGCGCGACTTGGCACTACAAGAACCCCAATATTATACAACTGTTGATCAGAGCAGCCGCTCTTGACGCTACGCAAGAGTTAGGGCTACTAACTACCAGTCGGAAGCAGCAACCAGGAAACTGTCAACCCGGTACCCTCACAGTGATGAGCCATTGCCACCAACCGGCCAGATCGCAGGAAAATCACGGAAGCACTAATACCAATGTCTGAAGAGAGAGAAGAGAAAGCCGGAAACCAAATCCTAAACAGGAAACAAGGGGCAAGCCTCTACTCCAGTTCAATAGACGTGGGAGGGGTATGGACTGGGCGATAGTGTGATCTATCTACTCCTATTTTTTTAAAAAAAATCCAAGGGTGGAGAGTTAACTACGTTTTAACTTAGTTAAATTCCATGGAGCATGAAAGCCAAAAAGTAAGAAAGAAAAAAACAGAATTAAGAAACAATTCCCACTTACCACACAGTTTAACACAGGAAATTTGAATTAAGAAAGTTCCACTATCTTCAACTCTTGTCTTTTCCCAAAAATTAAGATCGAGTTAAGCTGCTTGGTAAATTTGAATTTGAGGAACAGACCATAGAGATTTCACAGGGGAGGGGTAACATGTGACCAGTGACTGCCGATACCTTGGCCAGGATAGCTTCGCATAACAGAATAAATATATAAAATAAATAAATAAAACCCCAAAACAGGTATATTTTAGATCACAGCAGCTCGTTTGGGATTTCACATTTGTATTTGATTCTGGGCTTCCCATTGACTAATAAATAAAATTCGCGTTGGCTCGCGAAATGGAAATTTAATATTTAATTAATTTTTATTTTTCAACCGGAACATCTGCGCGATCCACCTGCGCACAGGCGACTTTTGGTCATTTGCTTTCTGGTCGTTATAGAGCAAACATCCGGTCCATCGCTTTTGCTCGGTATCACCACAATTTCATTGAAATTTGACTGTGTCAATAGCTACGCTCTAATTTCCTGTAAATATCTAAATAAATCGACAAGCCCTTAACTTAATAATTAAAACATTTATTTTTACTCAACAAATTCTTATGTTTTTAATTAATCGAGTGATAAATATTAATTACATAGATCTAGAAATATATCTCTTTTCTTGTCAATTCACTTAATCCAGTAGTGAATATTAATTACATAGATATAGAAATATACAACTAAGAATTAAGCTTCGGTCTACTGACCTTTTTATTCATTCTGTAATTTCTTTTCTCCTATCATTTAAATACACTGTTCCTATTCACCGTCTGCGAGTAAATTAGAAAGAGACTCTGCGGCCGTTTTTGAAAGAATTAATCTGTCGTTGTTATTGATTTGTATCGTGCCTTTTGCCGCTTAAACTACATTATATTCAGATATTTTCATTTGCATTTCACTTGCCATTACTCTTTCCCTTCTCCATTAATTCTCTCTTTCTCTTTTTCTGTTTATTCTCTCAATGCAAGACCACGAGATGAAAAAGTTATCTAGAATATTACAACATATGATTTTCATTTATGTTCCGAAAGAATGGTTGCCAGAAGAATATTTGGTTTCGCAAAAAAACATTGTAATTTTCTTACCCGATGCAACATTTTGATTGATGCCAGATGTAGTTGTACCTAAGCGTACGCGAGTAAAATACGCGTTCGTATTTACTCATTTATCTAATATTTATTCTCTTTCTTTCCACCTTCATGAGTCTCGAAAATAATTTGCCTCGAACTACGAGGAAATTTTATCTAATATTTACAATGCAGAACTCGACCCTTAGCTTTTAAAAGGAGCTCTTTGTTCTAAATAGGATGTTTCATTGGGGTATATTTCATTCGAGTAACAAAACAACTCTACTCTTCGTTCTAAAGATGGAATAAGGATTATACGTTTTGCTCTTCTTCTTTTCTATGCTGTTTCTTCAAAATGTGAGTGATCATGATTCTCCACAACTTCCTGTCTTTTGTCGCTCTTAGCAAATTTTACCTTTCTGCTATCTTTTCTAATCTCTGTTCTGCCAAACATTTACACAACTAATCAGGTAGGTTATGCGCTGATTTCCTCTGTCCCTCTTGCCTTCAATGTTCTATGTGTATCAAATTTTCTAAACCCACTTTCCTCATTATACGCTCTCGATATTTCGACTGTCTTTTTCTTATGTTAAATATCAGTCAGTCAGTCAGTTAAGTGCCATACGTGATACACGCTTTGGCGATCATGTCTCTTTCGAGACATGATCGACTGGGCAGAAGATTATCCCGCAGTAGGTTGCCATTATTTTTCTGCGATAGACTGGTTGCCGACCAGAGCTGTAGAACCCAATCTGTCCTGTTATTTAACCCATAACTGGAGGGAAGAGACGGATTAATACCTTTCTCAAGAGTATTTGCACGTAAGTGAATACAAGGAATTCAACTGGAATTCGAACTGCACCACAAGTGACCTTTTTGTTTCCGTTTTCTAAAATTTCGGCAGTGCTCACATTTTTAGTTCATTGTATTCTAGACAACCTACTATAGCAACATTTCTGTTGGATCAAGTCCTCTTTTCATCTGTGAGGAGATTGTCCAATATTCACTTCCATATAAGAGGATTGATATTGCATTATTCCGTACACTTTTCTTTGTTTCTTAATGCATTGCTTAGCTTTTGGGCGGTATATTTTGCCATCACAAAGGGCCATCGGATTTCAGTGATGCATGTTAAAACTCTCCATTGATATTTAATGTTTTTACTTGATTGATCTTTTGGTATAGAAAATTGTAATTCGCATGCTGGATCCGTGTTTTTGCAAACAACCATGCATTGCAACATAGCAATCAAGGAATTCGAAAAACTGTCAAAATATAAAGACCTGGAAATTGAAATAGAAAAAAATGTGGAAATTGAAAACAAGTATCGTACCAGTGATAGTGAGTGCACTTGGAAAAATAAAAAATGTAAAAAAAAAAATTAAAAAAAATACATTGAAAGAATCTTTGGAAACCCCAGGTTAAGAGATATACAAAAAATTGTTGTGTTAAGTACAGTCAACACACTCAGGAGAACTTTGTCTATGTAACGCTAAGGATGTTAGGGAGATATGAAAAAATATGAAATGGAGCCATAACAACACACCACCACCTGCAGGCTTAGTAGGTAGTGCAACCATAGCAGAAATTGATTTATAATTAAAAATGACATAATAATCATGATAATACAAATAATAATAATAATAATAATAATAATAATAAGAAGAAGAAGAAGAAGAAGAAGAAGAAGAAGAAGAAGAAGAAAAATAAACAGCTATAAAAGTATATAATAATAGTCAGAAGAAAAAATATAGATAATAATAGGGGAAATAGTACAAACAGGAAGAATTATATAATTAAATTAATATGAAATCTACTTCATATAGAGAAAAATATTACATTGTTAAGAATACAAGGAACTATATTTAACTTCTTTAAAGATATCTATAGGTATTTTGTATTCATGAATTATATATTTGTAAAAAAATTTGAAAGTAATGTAATGTTTTAATGCGTATCTATGTTTGGAAGTAATGTTAATATGTTTTCAAAGTATTTCCTTTTTAAAGGGTTATGTTCTTTTTTAATTAAACTGGCATTTGAGAAATCAAAATTGTGTCCTACGTTATTTTGATGTAATACAAGAGAGTTGGAACGTATGTCCAAACGTAAATCTCTTTTATGTTCATAGATACGCGCTTTTAGATCTCATTCTTTTCATTATCTATCTATCTATCTATCTATCTATCTATCTATCTATCTATCTCAGTCAGTTCATATCTATCTATCTATCTATCTATCTATCTATCTATCTATCTATCTATCTCAGTCTATTCATATCTATCTATCTATCTATCTATCTATCTATCTATCTCAGACTTAAATGTCATATTTCTCCTACTGTATCTTTGTCTCTCTGTAAGTCAAGTTTTAGGTGGTATTAATGTTATTAATATGTTTTCAAAATAATTCCTCCTTAAAGGTTATGTTCTTTTTTGATTAAACTGGCATTTGAGAAATCAAAATTGTGTCCTACGTTATTTCGATGTAATACAAGAGAATTGGAACGTATGTCCAAACGTAAGTCTCTTTTATGTTTTCAGTATTTCGTCACTATCATTCAGACATACTAACGTTGGTGACACTTAATTCGTCTATAGTTTAAATACGCTTGACACGCATTATTTTCGCTTACATATACTTATATTCATAATAAACATCTAATATTTTTATTACTCGTTGTCACACACACTTAAACTAACACGTTTTTCTTCCACATTTAATATTCATCCATTGCTTTATTACACGTGACACGTATCTGACCAATGAAATTATACCTCAATCAACATACTGTTTCTTAGATTTTTAAATCATTTGTTTTTCATGAATCTCTGAAGAAGTTTGTTAAAGTGAAACATGTTGGATTAAAGACACTTTTTCCTACTTGTTATTTACTTGTTCTATTCATCTTGTCGGATTCCGATCCACATATTCAACTCATATATATATATATATATATATATATGTGTGTGGGGGGGGTATGTATATGTGTGTATATATGTATGTATGTGTATATATATATATATATATATACTCTTTTCTTTTTTTTTCCTCAATTGGAGTAGATAGACTAAACTATCGCCCGGCTCACACTTCACCCACGTCTATTGAACAGGTGAAGAGGGTCATTCCTTGTTCCCTGTTTAGGATGTGGTTTCCGGCTTTCTCTTTTCTAATCTTTTTACTCTTACGTAGCCCCCTGCACATCAGTGGCGTTACTGCCTTGCTTGTGGTGATATGATTAAAATATATATATATATCACTCATTCAGTGAAATGAATTAGAGCGCTCTAGCTATTGGGTGCGTATAATGATATTTGATAAAAAGTCTGCCTACTTCCACCGAACGCCCATAACCCAGGGGTAAAGTCGCCGACTGACGCCATTTTGGTCGGGTTTCAATCCTGGGTAAAAAAGCAATCGATGTCTAACTGTACTGATGAGCTGTGATACGGCGAAACAGATCTGTCTGCGGATGACAATATATATATATATATATATATATATATATATATATATATATATATATATATATATGGATGTACGTACACAAAATAAATGAACTAATTCAAAATGACAATAAATGAAGTGTTTATTGACTTGCAAACAAGATTAATGGTTGAAATTATGAAACATTAATGTGTATTGACTTCCAAAATAGATAAACAGTTTAAAATAGATATTAACTGAAATTAAATGCATGTTTATAAATATTCAAACAGACAACAGCTACTTTTCAAACATGACGATTACACTGACTAATAGATTCGACAACATTATGAAGCCTTTCATCTGTAACTGTGAGATATTGTTTTACAATTGCCTCATTCAGTTCTTTTGATAGCTTTGTGCAGTAAACCGCAACTTTGAGGCGAACAATGGGGCGTCGTGTTGGTGGATTTTTGAGAAACTGTCTTTTAAATTGTCTTTACAAGTCTTTGATGCTTTCGTACGTGCAGTAAAGCTTTATGATAAGTTGTCTTCAAAACTTAAACGAATTCCTTCACCTTAATAACAGAGTGCATTAGATCTGAAAAAATCAAGAAGTTATTTTTAGGACACTCTGTATACAAACGTTTTAAACAGAATATGATACACTGGGTTTTATTTTTAGACGGGTATATAAAAAAAATCGAAGACATTTTTTTTAGCTACATAAAAACCTGTATCTGCAAAATTAAAGATTAGCATTGGTTACCAGTAGGCAAAAGTTTGAAATTTTCTTTGCATTTTCGTCATTTTGCAAAGACAAATTTTTTTACTTAATTTGGCTAACTTCAGAGAATCTTTACTTTACCGGCACGGAACTAGAGAGATGGAAGCATGTGTTTTTTTTTTGGGGGGGGGGAGGGGGATGGAGGGAGGTAAAGAGAGACAAAATGCGATGCAATATTTTATATTAAAAAAAATATATTTTAAATTAGAGACCAGCAACTTTGGATTAGGAGTCCGCAACGAACGAGGAAAAAATGGGTCTAATGGTGCACAGCAAATGACCAGGTAATAACTAATCTCTGGTTTCAAGAACACCCACGACGTCTATGGACATGAAGAAGCCCAGAAGGCGACACGACAAACCAACCAGACTACATAACCATAAACAGGAGATTCAGAAACGCAGTGGTGCAATGCAAAACCTACTCAGGCGCCGACTGCGGGAGAGACCACATCCCAGTCATCTGCAAACTAAGGGTAAAACTTCGGAGAATGAAGAAACCTAGCACGGCACCAAGACTAAAATACATGAGCTCAATATAAATATACGACCTCAACCTTCAGAAAGAATACACGAACAGCATGAAAAACAAATAATTGGACAAGGACATTCAAAATGGGACTCACTAAAGGAAGCGATTGTGACATCAGCAAACAACGTTGCCCCAAAGGAAATCAGACGCAGAAGGAAAAAAGAGTGGATGACTGAAGAGATTCTAGACATGATGCAAAGGAGACGGAAAATGATGCCAAGACATGGAAGAGAATACAGGAAACTGAACAAAGAAATAAGGAACAAATGCAGACAGGCAAAAGAAGAATGACTCAACGACAAATGCGCAGAGGTAGAGAGACTAAGCAGGACTAATAAAGCAGACATGAATAAAGAGATACGAGAACTGACAGGACAAAACCTGCTCCTCAACAATACAAGGATGGAACGATAATACAGGAGAAAGAGGAAATACTCCAGCGATGGGAAGAATATATAAAGGATTTTTTCCACGACAAGAGAGAGTAACCGATAATACACAAAGATGAGGGCGGACCGGAAATATTAAAGTCCGAAGAGGAAGCCTCAATATCCAAACTGAATAGAAACAAAGCAGCTGGTTCAGGCGGCATTCTAATAGAGCTGCTAATAGCCCTGAAAGAATTCGGCATAGAGAAAATTACAGAAATAATAAATGAAATTCATAATAGTGGCATAATACCAAACGACCTATGCAAGTCTATTTTCATAGCATTGCCTAAGAAGCAAGGTGCAAACGAGTGTGAACTACACCAAACTATCAGCTTAATGAGTCACATTGCAAAACTGATTGTGAGAATACTGATGACTAGAGCAAGAAGTAGAATCAGGCCAGAGATAGGACAAGAACAGTGCGGGTTCGTCAAAGACACTGCGACAAGGAACGCCATATTTATGATTAGGATGCTCTCTGAAAGGGCAATACAAATGAAGAAGGACTTATACCTGTGATTTATTGATTATGCGAAGGCGTTTGATAAAATATGCCACAAAGAATTGATGGAGATGCTCAGCAGCCTCGATATATTTTGGAAAGACATTAGCGTAATTAAGAATCTCTACTAGCAGCAAACTGCTTGCATACGGACAGGTAACGAATTGGCTCTAAGTAGGTATAACTGTAGTTCTTAGTCTCAGCCATTTACTCAGAGGACATATTTAGCCTTCAAAATTCAGTTTACGACGAAAAAACTTATTTGATATCGATACCAGGAAATCAAAATTTAACTTACATCCATTCATTTTTCTTTTTAACTGGAAACAACTATTGCTTTTTAATCTTTCGTGCCAAAGTCCAAGGAGTTTGAGCTCCAGGACCATGGATTAGTTTTAAAGCTTTCATTACACCCGAGCAACGCCGGGTGTAATGAAAGACCGGGTTTGGTCTATTTAATATACATTACCACAGGCCCTAATTTGGGACCAGATAAAATATATCTCTTATATCGGGTTCTCTTATATCGGATGTTCTCTTATATCAGGGTCTCTTATATCCGGGTTATGCTGAAAAAAGAACGAATCGAAAAGAAAACAGATTTTAATAATTTTATGTTTCGTAATTCATACGATCACGACCCACGTAAACTATGAGGGCCTATGGGAGACCATAGGTACTCGCCAGGGTCGTTCTGAATTCAGAATGTTCCTTCTACTAGGCTAGCTCTCTTAACAAAGCTAAAAGGGTCAATCAACACTTCTAGTATATATATATATCAGAAAATATATGTAAGAATTGTAAATTGTAAGAAACATATGTAAATATATTGTAAATTGTAAGAATATATGTGTAAATATATTGTAAATTGTAAGAATATATGTAAATATATTGAAAATTTCAATATTTTGTAAATTGTAAGAAATATATGTAAATATATTGTAAATTATAAATATATGTAAACATATTGTAAATTGTAAGAAATATATGTAAGAAAATATATGTGAGAAAATGAATTGTAAGAACATATTTTTAAATTGTAAGAATTGATTTTTAATAATACAAATTCAACTAATTAACCCATATCTGGAGGGAAAGGTGGGTTCTTAGCTTACTCAAGGGTATTTGCGCGTAAGTGAATACAACGAACCCTACTGGAATTTGAACTCGCTCTCCGATTTTCAATTCAAAGCCGTTATCCATTACAGACTTCTGAATCGGTTATTCATCTAGCTACTGATCAAGTTCAACGTTGCTTCACTTTGGTTATCGTAGGAGAATCGGTGTTTCAACATGATATGGCCGTAAAGCCCACGACGTATAGAAAAGGACTTGCTAGGCAAACGAGAAACAAGTGTTGGGATAGAGCATAAACTTTCTAAATAAAGAGAACTTGCTTTTTAGGCTTAACATTCGAAATCCCAACTTGGAGTTGGATTCGAACTCCGACCACGAGCGTGGCTGGCAATTACGCAACTATATCAACCACCAACAGATCTACTTGAATGTATAAGTTAAGAAAACGTTGAATCACATAGGGTTTAACGTCCCTTATGTGCAATGTGGTGCAATAGATGTCGGTTTGAATAAGAAATCGGAGAGCCGAGTTCGAATTCCAGTTGAATTCGTTGCATTCACTTACGCACAAATACCTTTGGGAAATTAATCCATCTCCAGCTATGGATTGAATAGGAGAACAGATTGGGTTCTATAGTCTTGATTGACAATCAGACTACCGCAGAAAGAAATGGCAACCTACTACGAATCTTCTGCCTAGTCAGTTATGGACGGAAAAAGACATGATCACCCAAGTGTATATCACGTATGGCACTTAACTGACTGACTGATTATACTTTACCAATAGATTATTTTATTTCCATCGACCGAGATCAACGAACTATTTGATGAGTACAGCGCCTGAGAAACTGGCCTAACAATTTGAGAAAGCAAAAAAAATACGTAAAAGTTATGAATCCGAATGTCTGCGTTAATGTTGGCCGCTGGCGGCTGCTTCGAAAATAACACATGCGCTTTTATTTCTGTTATTTGGTCAGTGCGGTTTTAATCGCTCGTTATTTTGATTTATGGCCGTATAGCTGAAACGCAATCGAGCATAGACAGTAGATATCTGTCGGTGTAGAAGGAATGCGTTGTCGAGGATAGCAGACTAAAGAATGGAAATACAGTGTAACCCTGATATAAGAGAGTTGTCGGGGCCCGGATAAATATTCTCTTATATCAGGGTTTGGTCTATTTTATATACATTACCACAGGCCCTAATTTGGGACCAGATAAAATATATCCCTTATATCGGAGGTTCTCTTATATCAGGGTTTCTTATATCCGGGTTATACTGAAAAAAGAACGAATCGAAAAGAAAACAGATTTTAATAATTTTATGTTTCGTAATTCATACGATCACGACCCACGTAAACTATGAGGGCCTATGGGAGACCATAGGTACTCGCCAGGGTCGTTCTGAATTCAGAATGTTCCTTCTACTAGGCTAGCTCTCTTAACAAAGCTAAAAGGGTCAATCAACACTATTATTTATATGTTTTTAAATTCAGAGTGTTCCTTCATCTTTGCTTTTAACCTGTAATTTATTGATTGAATGATTCGTTTATACGGCTTATCAATGGTTTGATGGTTATTTAAAGCCAAGAAACATTTCTGGATTAGGAGATATCTTTTTATATATAATAATGGTTTAGTGATAAAAGTCTTCACATAACTGAAGGAGAACAGATAGATTCGTACCTTCCCAAGAGTATTTTTGTGTAAGGGAACATAACGAACCCAAAAGAAATTAGAAGTCGGAACGCCAATTAACAATTTCCAGCCATCCAAACTTACAGCAAATTCTCTATCGGACACCCATCTAGGTACTAACCAAGCTCAATGTTGCTTAACTTCGATGATCGTACGAGAATCGGTGTTTCAACCTGATCTATTCGAAAGTGTAGTCCGAGAAAGATGCATTCGTGCTTTTTCCAATAAAAGTGAACAAAACAAAATCGGATATAGTTTGAAGTCAAAACGTTGGTTCAATTCTCCGCGCCGGTAACCGTTACGGTACCCGCCATCCATCTGATGATTAACATTCAATTAACTTAAAATATTTGCTCAAAACTCAACTATAAAAGAAAAACACCATTCATAGCCCGTAATCAGCAATGGATGCGTGCTAATCAAGGATGTGTTTCTAAGAAAACACTACCATCCTTCACAAAGAATGATATAGCTATGTGTTTGAACCTTGGAGATATGGCCGATCGTAATGAGCTAATTATCGATGACCCATCACGAACTATTAGTGCCCTGTATCGATCTCTCTAACGTTATATATGTTAACTATACCATTTTCTGCAAATGCATGATAACGAATTAATGTCTATTAGTTAAAAAAACAATAATTTAAAAAATTGAAAAACTCAAAAGAAAGGAGTATCAAAAAGACGATTTTTCCGGTGACACCGATGTTATTTAACTACTTTCCCCTACTCTAGACACTCTAATAAATAAATAACATTTCATATAAAATTTAACACATCGTTTAAATCAAAGTGTTTTTGGTTAGAAATTATTGAAATAGTTAATCAACCAAAGAAAACTAAAACCCTATTTTTTTGGAGCCTATTTTCGGGAATTATTTTTTATAAAATCCCATAGAGTTCGATTTTCAACAAGCAGAGATGCGACTGTCTCCAAGCTGTTTTAAACGCAATAGAAGATGTGGCTACATAGCTTTTAATTCCACAATGCGTGCTGAAAGGAACGTCGACAAATCATATGGATCGCAGGTTGGAATCCTGCCGAATGACACGCATTTTCGTAACAAAATTTATCGTATATAATCAGGCCGGTAGAAATAAATACGTAGATGCACTGTTTGATTAAAAACTGAATATCTACTCAAATATGAGTATCGATTAAAAATCATGTTCAAACAAATAAATTATATATATATATATATATATATATATATATATATACAGAGAGAGAGAGAGAGAGAGAGAGAGAGAGAGAAAGAGAGCGACAAAATCCAACATACATATATATATATAGAGAGAAAGAGACAGACAGAAACCTATATATATATATAGAGAGAGAGAGAGAGAGAAAGAGAGAGACTTACACACATAGACAGAGACACTTAGAGAGAGAACAACAAAACGATCAGTGAATCTTCACTAACGATAAATTTTTTTCTAAAACAGTTTTTTTCTGTGATCGAACTGCCGAGAGACTTTTATTCAGCTAAAACTATTTTTACTCCTTTTTGACTCTTTTTGAATTCCTGTCCATCAGTTTGTAATACAAAGGTTTTATTTAACAGGTAGACCAATGTTTTCTTTATTTTTATTTTATTATTCTTTGGAATGCGACCCTTTGAATTTTCTACAGTGCTGCAAAAATAGTTTGGAACTTAACCCGTCCTGTTGACATACATCAAATAATTCATTTTATTATATATATATAAAAATGCAACAATTTATAGACATTGCAAAGCAGGTTTTATTAATTTAATAAAATCTTCAGAAAGTTCTAATTTTCTCCTTTATTACGTACAATTTTTTCCTTATCTTTTGCCGTTATCAAATTCTTTTGAGATAACAAAAATAGATAATTATCCTAATTTAATTAATTATCATTCATTTTTCCTTATGTCTTATTCCTAGAAATATCATTACAGCATAATTTTTTTAAAATATTTTATATGCACAATATAATT
>JBBBDQ010000266.1:4055000-4067500 GCA_037127315.1 Ascarosepion bandense
CATCTTTTGTCCGATCTTGAGTTCTCTTGCTATATTTCTGGCGTCATCATGTATTTGACAAAGTAAGCCGACTTGAATTGATTATAACTCTTGGACATCTTTTTTCACTTCTGTAGCCATCTTTTCTGCGTCCCGCTTACAGTATCTTATACGGCCGAATTTACTTTCAGAAGCCTACACGATATTTCCACAGAATGTACCGTTTATTCAACAATATGAATTTTTTAAAATTATTCTACCAGATGGTCATGTTGGAACGAAATAATATTTATAGCATTTTAATCACGGAACTACAAAAATGTTTAAGAAGAGACTTCGTAAAACGTTTGACCTTCAATGTTTTGTTTTTAAGAAGATACAAAACAAAGAATACAGGGTGGTTGTTGCCTTTTTAATTGGCTGTCAGTTCAACTTCGTGTTCATCTTTACAAGCAAGACAAGAAGAAAAAACAAGTGACAGACATCGGAAAGGGTGTTAACCGACTGAATAAACAATGTTAAATTATAAAAAGATGGAAAAAACTATGAAAAGAAGAAAAGAAAAAATAGAACACAAATAAACAAACAAGAATAAAGTGAAACAAAAACTAACATCAAATACAAGAGTCAAGACTATAAGATTATGAAGCAAACAACAATATATGGTTAATTATAAGATAACACTTTTAAAAATGGCAGCAAATGGTGGATTTACATGATTTCTAATTTTGTTATTCAAGGAAATGTTTTCATTGTAAATTTGGTATTAATCAACTGATGTTGCGAAAAAAGTCAGGATATATTTAGATGATAAGTATATAACATAAATTTTAAATTATTATATCTTTTTTTATGAGAAATATCTATAACTTTAGTATGACATTTTTTTAAGCAACTCAAAGTTGTTGTAAAGTGGCGAGGGGCTTAGGGATTAAAAGGAACAAGTGATTTACCCACGCCAAGAAAATTAATGACGGATAACAATGACGAGGAAACACACGGTTAATTTTAACAAAAAAAAAAAAAAAAAAAAAAAAAAAAAGGGAATTTATTCAGGAATTTACACGCCTTAAGTAGTTCTATAGCGGGTTATCCATTCTTTTCCTGTTGATAGTGGAGAGTCCGTTCTAGTGAAGAGTAGTTGTATATTGTTGCAGATTAACGGAATTTGGCCTTGTTGTAGATAGCCCACTGTAAGTCATAAAATGATTATAAGTCAAGAAAATCAAATTGAGTTGAAGATTAGCATTTTATATATACACATATCAATTATGGTTTTTTACAATTAAAGTAATACTTGAAGTATAGGTCCAACGGACGTTAAAATGTTCATGGCAATAAAATGCTGAAAAGAGAATTAATGCTTAGAAATGTGGGATCGTTGTAAGTAAGGAATGTCTTTGATGTATTCGCTCCTTAGGTCAGTAAGTAGTTTTGAGACAGGGAAGAAGGTAAAGAGATAAGGGAGTCGAACATAGTAAGGCACTTGACTTCGGTCAAGAGGGCTACTAACTGCACTCCTCTCTCTCTAGTCAGTCCGTGTGTGTCGGCCTGCGTCGGTCTATCTCTGCTTTCTGTATCGGCTTTTTATATCTTCTTTTTGAATCGCAGCAGATCATTTGGGGATTCACACTTGTATTTGATTCTGGGCTTCCCATTAGCCGATAAATAAAATTCGCGTAGGCTCGCGAACTGGAAATTTAATATTTAATTTATTTTTATTTTTCAACCTAAACATCTGCGCGAACCCGAATGCGCACCAACGACTTTTGGTCGTTTGCTTTTTGTTTGTGAGGGTGCAAACATCCGGTGCCTTGCTTTTGCTCAGTCGGTATCACCACAGTTTCAATTGATCGCTTCAGAAAAATAAATCAAAATGTTTCAAGTCCATAGTTTTAATATATTGTCTTCTTCTTCTTCTTCTTCTTCTTCTTCTTCTTCTTCTTCTTCTTCTTCTTGTGCCCTGTCCCTTCAAGGCGTAAGTGATCATGGACTTCCACTTGCCACTGTCATTTGTCGCTCTTATTATTTTTCCTCTAGGTATCTCTTCCAAACACCGCCGCGCAATCCAAACCCATCAAATATGTCACCTGCTGATTTCCCCTGACTCTCTTTCCCTCTATTTGTCCTGTGAGTATCAAATTCTCCAAACCCTCCTTCTTCATTACGTGTCCCAGGAAATGCATCTGTCTTTTTCTGATGTTAAGTATAAGTTTTATTCTGGTTTGGATCCTCTCATTGCTCACGTGTTTTGTCTATGGTATCCTCAGCATCCTTCTGTAGAACCATATTTCTGCTGCCTCGGACCTATCCTTCATCCTTGAAGAGATCGTTCAACATTTGCTTCATACAGAAGGACAGATATCACATAGCAGTCTAGCACTCTTTTCTCTCTTTTCTCTATTTCTAATGTGATTTTCCCGTTTCTCAGTACTCTGCTTAACTTCTGAAATGCGTTCTTGGCTATGTCAATGCGTCTTCGGATCTTTGTGTTACACTTTCCCTCATCTGTCAGCACGCTTCCCAAGTATTTAAATTTCTTTACTTGTTTTATTTTCGTTTCCACGACCTGTACTTGTCATTTTGGGGGTCTCCTTCCATACATTCAGTTTTCTTGAAGTCATCCGCGTATCCTATATTGTTGAGATTGTGGCCGCTAATGACGAATCCTATCAAGGAATCTATATATCTCAGAATTGTTTCGCTATATAGGCTGAATAGATCCGCTCAGAAGAGACAGCCTTGTCTTTCGCCCAGTTCTATTTTTGCATAACTGATGAATTCATTCACTGTCCGTATACAAGCGGTTTGTTGCCAATATAAGTTCTTGATTATTGTCACGAAGAGGAAATGTTCATACAACAGAATAAATGATCTGGCAAAAATAATATCCAAAATGTTTAAAAGAAAAGAGAGTCCGCTACTCAACGAAAGGAGGATGTTGCTTGCATATGATCAAAAGTAGATGAAGATAAATAATTTGAAATACTTAGCGGTCTTGGATTGTTGATAGAAAATTATTAGATTAGAGGCCGATAATATAATTAGCGAGTAATCTTATACTGGTGAGAACTTCTATGATCGCAAGAAACTGAAACAAAGCCTGTCACATGACCTCAGATGCTCTTTTCTGATTAATTTAATTTTTTTTCTTCATTTTTATATAAAAAAGAATTTCACATATGCTCGCTACTTTTTTCTTCTACTTCTCTGTTGACCGGCTGATTTCTGTGAAGACAAGGTTTTCACTGGTCCTAAGAAATTTTCACTTTAAGCTCGCGAATTCATCTTATTCCTCCTCAGTCCTCCGAATGTGAAGGGCGTTGGCGAAGGGAATTGTTATTATTTTGCATTCACTACACTTGATTTCATTGCATAAATAATAAAATGCCATCGTATAGTTACTGCGTTTTTATTACTATAAACGTTATAGTTTATGAGTTTCTCAGTTTTATACAAAAAAAATTCTTTTTTAACTATAATTTGAGCCTAGAACTGACGAAAAGGAAACAAGTGTTGCGGATTCCGGCTGAGAAACCACACAAAATAATAAATAAAAAAACAGATATGGAGATAGAAAATGTAAGTTATATTAAACGAAATATACAAATTGGAATGCGGGTTAGTCAATTTAGGAATACTATTAGTAGAAATAAATATATACAGTCTTGAAGTGTAATAGTATGTCCGGGTAAATGATTCTAGATCCAATCAACTCTAACTAACTCTGCACTAACTTACAACTCAACCAAACTCTGCAACTAAACTCTGCCGTTCTCACTATAGGCAGGATTATATGTACACTCAGTTGAGTTCATTATTGTTTATAAAGGAGCCATCCCACAACACAAGTTATTTTTGCATAAGCAGTGGGCGATAGACGGAGTCAGAAGATAATACTTGATGAATCTGCTTAGGTACTTGACCAATAAGGCATCTGCTGGTTATGGTTGTTCTTTATTTTCAAGATTAATTAATTTTTTTTTACTAAATTTCACTGATTTGTAAGAAAAAAGCGTTGAGTTTAAAAAGATTATTATAAGAAAACTAAATAATTATTATACCAAGGAGTGCAAGATCAATATAATAAATATGATTCCAGATGCTAAGATGATGCCAGGTGAACTCCCAAAGAAGCTTCATTGCAGCGACATGATTACTTTTTGTTTGTCAATAATTCATTTTCGCCCATTTCGTAGAAAGTGCTGATGTAAGTATATTATCATGAGAATGTTATTCAATATGAATAAATCTGACGTTGGGAAATCGGCTTAAGACAAATTACCTGATGCCTTAATAAGCATTGCATTGATGGCGATAGTGAAAGGTTCGGAACCAATTAAACTTGGAGAGTAGAAACACTGGAGCTGGACAGGAAAATATCTAAGCCATATTTAGAAGTGATGGTGTGTTATACACCATTAATCTTCTTCTTCTTCTATGTGCCCTGTCCCTTCAGGACGCAGGCGATCATGGTTCGCCACTCTCCCTATTCCTTGTGGCTCTTAGTATGTTTGCTCTTGTTGCTCCTGGCAACACCCATTCCGTCATCCACCTGATCAGACCCTGCAAATATGTTATCCGCTGCCTTCCTCTGTCTCTCCTTCCTTCTATCTGGCCAGTCAGTATCAGGTTCTCTAGGCTTTCCTTCCTCATTAAGTGTCCCAGGAACTTCAGTTGTCTCTTCCTGATACTCAGTATCAATTTCCTTTTTGTTGCCATTCTTTCCAACACCTCATCGTTGGATGCTCAGTCCACGATATCCGTAGCATCCTTCTGTAGAACCACATTTTGGCCGCTTCCAGTTTTGTCCCATTAATCAGTTATCCTAAACGTCAAACCACTACGACAGATAAGCGATACAATTTTGGACTATGAACATTTGTCACCGGACGAAGATGCAATTGGAAGCCGTAAGCAACAGATTGACTAACAATCGCTTTCCTCAGCCATCTTGATGAGACAAACGTATCGATACGAACCAAGAAGTGAAGAGTTTCCAATTTAACTATTTCCATTTACAGAAAATTAAACTCGAGGAAGACTAACCTTGATTGCAGGCCCGGTACCATTGTTCCCTGAAATGAAATGGATTCCACTGAATCAGTGAAGGATGGCCATATTAGAAGTAACTAAGCTCTCTTAGTCCGCATGCCGCAAAGCCACCGAAGGAGAAAACACGAAATTTCGAAACTTGTAAATGAATGAAGCTATTGTTATTATAAACAGGCGTTTTTATCTATCACTCTCCTTTTCTTGTGATTTTGTTCAACTCGACTGACATTTCAACCGACTTCGCCCGAAAAGTTCCTCAAATCTCAAATAAATAAAACATTGGTGGAGAAGCCGACTAGTTAAGAGAAATCAATCCGTACTATGAAAAAGAGCGGCCATACCAATATATTTTAAATTTCTATTTAAAAAAATTAAGAATGCACTTCTTTATATTCGTTATATATTTTGTATACTTTCGAAGATGATTCTTTTCTCATCTTTTACTATTGTGCATTAAAATTTATCCAGGATAAAGAAAAATGAAGGAAGTTGAAGCGATAAAATTGTTTTGCGTCAAGATACCAGATTCCAAGCAGTGGGGATACTAGATTTTAATCGAAACTCGAACATTTACCTCGAATGCCGATAAACCTCTGCCCGTATGCACATAAATATATGTGTGTGTGTGTGTCCGAGTATCTGGAACGCCCGCTTTCTGACCATGTACTCTGGGTTCGGAAAAATTTGTCAGGAAGGGGTCCTTTAGTCTGTGTAGACGATTCGAGCGTGCGACACCATTGAAAAATGCCTGAAAACCATATCAAGTGTTGATCCAAGCTTTGTGAGTGAAATTGAATATACGAAACTGTTTGTAAGCTACCGTTGTCTTTGCTAGCGTAACGTCACAAGTCATAGTGACCTAGATTTTGAGCGTACTAGCCTTGTTTTGACTGTGATTTTTGTGCTCTCTCACTCACTCACTCTCTCCGACACTGTAACTAAAATCAGCTCGATATAGCTACAGTATAAACTTTGAACAAACGTCTGACGCAGTGTTGAACAAATGCAAATATGACTGAGCAGACGTCTGCGACAAGAATTTGATAGCTACCCTAACAGTTGAGTGTGCTCGGGAATAAGTTGCCGGACATCATCATATATGCATGTATTTCTGTACGTCCACATGGATAGGCAGACACAATTATATGTCGAGATTAGAAAACCCTAGATAAGTTGAAGAAAGGTACATTCGATAAGACTAGAAGCAGAAGTTATTTCGTTATTTTGTGCGAGAGTGTAGTGGATAGCAATTTTTAAAAGTCTTCTTTATAGCCTGATTATTACCCCCTTCTTTAGGCTGACGCATTGTATTCGGTCGCGCTTGTCTGTCTGTCTGTCTGTCTGTCTGTGGTCAGAATATTTCAAGATCCGCTGGATGGATTCGGATGAAACTTTTAGGGATGAATGGCCCACATAATCGGCACGTACTGATTAGATTTGGCGTTAGATCAGATGTGGTATAAAGTTTCTGGGTTATTTTTCCGTTTCTTTTTTTTTCTTACGTTTAACATGCCAAATACTGAATTACCTCCCCTAGAGTGCTTTGCGTCATTACATTTTCTAAAAGCACTATTTTTCCGACGAAAATTTTATTTATAATGTAAATTTAGTCCATTATTTATGAGTTATTGCCGTTAAAAAAATCTACCTTTCTTTCTTTCTTTCTTTCTTTCTTTCTTTCTTTCTCTGAAACTAATTATCATTCTCTTTTCTGTCTTTCCGCGTTATCAAAGCAGAATTCTCCATTATTTAAAGGTTATTAATAGAAAGCTTTAAACATTCTACCTTCACTTTATTCTTTCTTTTATTTTCTCACTAAAACCAGGAAGTGTCTGATATGTCTTTTCCATCTTTCCATGCGATCAAATCGGAATGATTTATTATTTATGCGGTATAGACAGGGCGTAACGTACGTACGTGCTAAGGAACTAAAAAAGTGATAAGTAGAATTTTTTTTTTTAATCGTATCACCCCGAGCAAGGCGGTAACGCCACTGATGTGCAGGGGCTACGTAATAGTAAAAAGATTGGAAAAGAGAAAGCCGGAAACCATATCTTAAACAGGGAACAAGGGATGAGCCTCTTAACCTGTTCAATAGACGTGGGTGGAGTGTGAACCGGGCGATAGATAGATCTATCTACTCCAATTAAAAAAAAAACAAAGTGAGAAGATTGAAAAAGAGAAAGCCGGAATCCACATCCTAAACAGAGAACAAGGGATGAGCCTCTTAACCTGTTCAATAGACATGGGTGGAGTGTGAACCGGGCGAAAGATAGATCTATCTACTCCAATTGAAAAAAAAACAAAGTGGGAATATTGGAAAAGAGAAAGCCGGAAAACACATCCTAAACAGGGAACAAGGGATGAGCCTCTTAACCTGTTCAATAGACATGGGTGGAGTGTGAACCGGGCGATAGTTTAGTCTATCTACTCCAATTGAAAAAAAAAATGAGAAGATTGGAAAAGAGAAAGCCGGAAAACACATCCTAAACAGGGAACAAGGGATGAGCCTCTTAACCTGTTCAATAGACGTGGGTGGAGTGTGAACCGGGCGATAGATAGATCTATTTACTCCAATTGAAAAAAAAAAGACTTACTTTAAGAATATTTCAAACAAAACAGAATTCCAACACGACACGAGGGTCTTTGAATTTTGGTCACAAAGATGACCAATGAGACACCCATGAGAGTCAAATTACGGACGGCAGAGGGGAGGAAAGTAGACAGACTAATATACGGCTGACGAAAGAGAAAGAAAGAAAGAAAGAAAGAAAGAAAGAAAGGAACTAGCAATACGCCAGTTAAGAGACATCTGCTAAAAACAAAAATTAAAGAAAACCAATTAAACATGAAAAGCTTAAAATTTAAAATTCGGCAGAAAAAAAAAACTTACTTTAAGAATATTTCAAATAAAACAGAATTCCAACACGACACGAGAGTCTTTGAATTTTGGTCACACGAAGATGGCCAATGAGACACCCATAAGAGTCAAATTACGGACGGCAGAGGGGAGGAAAATAGACAGACTAATATACGGCTGACGAAAGAGAAAGAAAGAAAGAAAGAAAGGAACTAACAATACGCCAGTAGAAAGAAAGAAAGAAAGAAAGAAAGAAAGAAAGAAAGAATGAAAGAAAGAAAGAAAGGAACTAGCAATACGCAAGTCAAGAGATATCTGCTAAAAACAAAAATTAAAGAAAACCAATTAAACATGAAAAGCTTAAAATTTAAAATTAGGCAGAAAAAAAAAAGACTTACTTTAAGAATATTTCAAACAAAACAGAATTTATTACGTGAAGCATTGTGATTAATTAAGTTTCACTAGTATTTCTCCCATCTTATTTAAACTTTTATCCCACAATGTTGATCTTTGGGAAGAAACAATTTATTTTTAATAATCATATCGCCCCAATATTTGCAAGGGGTTACATAGGAGGAAAGTTATGAGAATGAGTGATAGTCTATAGGGGATGTCAGGAAGTGGGTAAAAGAAGGATGAGAATACTAATGAGATTGGAGTGGATGGAGAAAGAAGCATGAGAGAGAGGATGCAGGTTAGTGAGATAGGAGATGACTGTTGACTTTACATTTAAATTCTTGGAGATTGTAGTTGTCGGGAAGCAAGTAAACGGAAGGGAATTTCACAGGCAGGAAATACGGGAAAAGAAGCTGATGGAGTAGAATTTACGTTTACATTTTATTGGTTTCACAGTAAAAGGGTGGGACAGTTGCTAATCTTGTGGCTCGAGTAAATTCATATATAGGGGGCTCAGTGAGCTAAGTTTATCGGAGCAGAAGCAGTGAAAGTGAAAATAATAATAATAATAATAATAATAATAATAATAAATACTTCATCTAACAAATTGGCGGGTGTTTAATACCTGACCGCTTGCTGACCTTGTAAGCAAAAGTTTACCTGAAAAATTTCATAAAGCCTCTACGAGTTTTCAATTTCGTTGAATGGCTAGTTGCGCTAGAAATATTTTGATCAAATTGAAGCAGCGTGACATCAAGTTTTTAAAATTATTCGTAAAGTAAAAGTAGGACATATTGGCGTTTACTTGTATCTACGACCAATAAAAAAGCAAAACCGTCCCATAAGTTCTTATTTTTTATGAGTTAGATGCGAAATAAAAGACCTGAGGGACAACAAAAAAATGCGGGTTTTGGGTTTGTTTTTTTTTATACCCAGAAAGGAGAACGTCGACAGCGATATTTCAATACGATGGTAATTTTCGAGACTATTCCGACGTTTGTGAGCGGTAGAGTTGTTGCTTTTGCAGGTGTTACTGAAACGAAAGGAAACAAACGCCCCGTTTGTAGACCTTGTGCGCATGCGTGTAAAAAGGGATAGGCAAGCGTAGAACGAAAATGAATGGGGAAAAGGCATTTTGCCTCCTCTAAAACTTTTTTTTTCTTTTGTGACCTTTCACCTCAAACCCGTTCATATGAATCTAGTGACTCTCAGTGGATGACAAGTGATTATTGTCGGAACAATGTGGCATCGTTAGACGGTGTACTGTAGTGAAGAAGAAGAAGAAGAAGAAGAAGAAGAAGAAGAAGAAGAAGAAGAAGAAGAAGAAGAAGAAGAAGTGGGAGGAGGAGGAAAATACGAAAAACAAGAAGAATAAATTTAGCAAAAATAAAAAAAAATTGGGGAATTAGAAAAGTAAAAGTAATGGATAAAATATTAGGATTTATTCTAATTATTGGGAAAGTCATCTAGGCTGAAACATAGATATATAAATGGTAAAAAGAAAGAAAGAAAGAAAGAAAGAAAGAATCGAGATCCTAAGGAAGATGAAAATTCGACTGTGTTTTTTGTATAGATATTATGTTAAAAAGCTATTATTTCAATACGAGTTATTGGTTGTTTATCGAATATAAATATAAAATTAAAAAAACAAAGAAGTCACCGTCTAACGCGGTGTTTCTCAACCATTTCAGGGCGCACTTGTAAAATAACTAAAACTGAAGCGCGTATTAAATTTTAATAAGGAAAAATTACTCACGAAATTTAAAAATAGGAAAAAAATGAAAAATTTTCCTGAAATAAGCATTTATTTTTAAGACATTACACCATATATTTAAGTTTGTTTGTATGAGACCTGTGCTATATATATATATATATATATAAAGATTAATAAATTACTCTTCTGTTAAGTTCGGGCTCACGTGGTTACCTTTCAGGGCGCACGGCGGCACCGGTGGAGAAAAATGCTAGTTAATTGAATGCAACAAAGATACAGGGTACGGCATGGTAGTTATAGTGAGTCCCACAACCTTTTTTATTCAAATTGAGTAACTTTTCAAAATGATGACCACTAAAACTGCTGCTGGTTACGTCAATTTTCGTCAAATATGAATTCAAGAGATTTACTCATCGTCATTCCGAAGCGTGTCATTGATTCGCAGTTTAAAATAAAAACAAAAAAAAATTTTTTTTTTAACTCGCTGAACGTTTACTATTTCACCTGACAAAGTTAATTAACTATAGGACGTGAATAATATAATAACCATATGGATTCAATTCCTCAAAAAGATTATAATTAATTTTTAAAGAGCTAATTATTTTATGCTGTGAAAGAATCTATAGTGTACGATTAAAAAATAAAAGCCTCTACTATTAAATTAAGCAGGATTGCATCTACTATGCGTTGTGGTGCAGTGAATATCGACTCGGAATGAGAAATCGGAGAGCCTAGTTCGAATTCCAGTTGAATTCGCTGTGTTTACTTACCCTTGGAAAGGTTCGAAATCCATCTCTTCCCTCTAACTATGGGTTGAATAGCAAGAAAGATTGGTTTCTATAACTTTGGTCGGCAACCAGTTTACCGCCGAAAGAAATGGCAATCTACTACGGGAAAAGCTGACTGATTATTAAGTCTGTAATAATTTATGAGCACAAATCAATAAGACAGCATCCTAACAAAATTATATAAATTTTGATCTTAAGTTTTCACTATGTTCAATCTACGTAATTCACAGAAAAGATCTGTATTGACAACGAAGGATATTATGCTGAAAAATAAGTATATCTTTTGTAATATCATGTTTTCTTATAATTGCTTTTTATTAAATTAATATGACACGTGTAAAACAAATGTTTCTTTACATCACGTTTTATTGATTTACTTCCATGATCTATTTTACATAAATTTGAAACAAGGAGCAGCCACTGTATAAAATTAGAAGCAATATGGCGATCCCAGTTGAAAAAGACGACATTTTGTACCTTGCAGAATTCAACGTAAAACCTAGCCAACAAGAAAAGAGAGACGAAATTTTCTCTTTTTGGTTTGTTTTTTACACCGACAGACAATATAAAAATCTATGTAAAATTGTGGTAATTCTAAATTAAATGTAAGACAAATATTCCCCTCACCAAATTTACAGCTATCACATGTGCGTTCACACACACACACACACACACACACACACACACACACACACACACACACACATGCTCAACACCCGATGATTCAGAATTAACGCTCCTAGTAACACCAAAACAACCCACTTGAAAATGGCTAAAGAAGGTTGTTTTTTTTTAATCATTTCACCCCAAGCAAGGCATTCCACTGCCACTATTGCGCAGGGGGGTTACATAGGGGAAGCTATAGGAAATATCGGAAGGAGGGTAATAGACGGATGAGAATACCGAAGATGGGGGTTGGACAGTGTTTGAGAGAATGGATGCGAGTTAGTGTGATAGAAGATGTCTATTGACCTTACATTTAAATTCCTGGAGATTGTAGCTGTCGGGGAAGCAGGTATAGGGAAGGGAATTCCACAGGCGGGAAGTGCGAGAAAAGAAGTGACCGAAAGCACTTGAAACAATCGACGATACGAGCAGTTTCTGTATTCTTTCATCCCGACCTCCTCCTAAAAAAATGTAAGCACGATGAAAAAACTAAATAAAAAATTAATAAAATGTTCCTTGTCCTTCATATTTAACGAAAGACGTTTAAAAGAAAAGTTCCTGACCATAAATATATTATGAAAAAAAAAAAAGGAAAACTAATCTCTGAGGGAAATTATCAAGGCAAATGTAAGGATTGTGTGCGTGCGTGCGTGTGTGTGTGTGTGTGTGTGTGTGTGTGTGTGTGTGTGTGTGTGTGTGTGTGTGGTGGGTGTTGTGTGGGTGTGGTGTGGGTGTGGTGTGTGTGTGCGTGGTAATAGGCATATTAGCCATTTTCTTATGAGGAAACATTTGCTATTCATTGCCTGAACAGCCAGTGCTACGATCGGTTGAATTTTATAAAATATTTTTATTAAAACAATTTATCAAAAGAATCACTTTCTCGAGTTCTGTTATTGCCTTTTCCAGTATTGATGTGAGTTTCCTTCTTCGAAGTCGTGTGAAACATCAACATCTTGATTATGACATTATCGAGATACGTATTCTATTCATTTTAGTTTTAGCTGTTGTTAAAATTTCACAGATGATATGGTTTCTGATATTT